>CM053791.1:41573648-42071148 GCA_028749045.1 Cupressus sempervirens
ACACACACACACACACACACACACACACACACACACTCTCTCTCTCTCTCTCTCTCTCTCTCTCTCTCTCTCTCTCTCTATGCACTATTTAGGTCTTAATAGTGCATGCACACTAAATTGCATACACACTAAAGTGCACATGTGCTATTAAGACTCAAATTTTAAAAATCTTTAAAATAGCCCATGTGTGCTATTTAAAGCTTTACATTCTACCAAGCCTAAAGCTTGGTTTTGCCTTGGGGATCCAACCCAAAGGTTTGGAGTCTCTAAACTGGTCTGAGACGTGTTTTGCTACAAACATACAAAAAAATGATTTATTTTTCTTGTGTGCTCTCCTTCAAGTTTCCTCATGGTTGAGCATTGATAAAATTAGGTTACATGACATTGTAGGTCTCTATATTAGCTATATAACCATATAATTTATTTTTTATTTGAACTATTTCAAGCCTTTCAACTATAATTTCTTTTGAATGTATGTCCATTTTTTGTCAAAAATCAACATGTACTAATTGGGCTGTAGATTTTAGCTCATTCATCGAATTTTGCAACAACTTAGTTTTTAAGAAACTAGACTCCATTCTACACACTTTGAAAAAAAGAATTTTTAATTTTAGATTAGTTTTCAATCATTTCTAGGGGGAGCACACAGATATTTCACATTTTTGGGATGTGTCTATTTAAAAAACTCATTAAAAAAAAATACACATTATAAAATTACTCGAAAATTTTGGGATACACTACATAGTGTTAGGTAACTTTTGACAAGAGCGATTAAAGAATTAAAAAAAAAATGGTTAAAATTTTAGGGGGGGGCACACTTTGTACTGTGTTATTTTTTTTTGGAATAAACAGTACCACTTTTTGTGGCCCCCTTTTTTGAGGACCTAAAACTAAACCATTTTGAAAAAAATATAGTAGTTTAGAAACTAGATTTAAAGGAATATTACTTTTGTTTTTGTCATATCTTAAAATTTTGAGCGTAACTATCTTCAAATTCTTGTTGAAGTTTAGAAATTGTCGATTTCAGAAAAAAGTTGTCCACTTATACCCTCCTTTTGGCACCACAACTTGGTGCACGTACCCATATACATATATGTCTATATATGTATGTATATATATACATATGTATGCATACACACACACACACACACACACACACACACACACACACATATACATATACATATACATACATATATTTATATATGTGTATGTACACACACACACACACACACACACACACACACACACATTTCTTGTGGTTTTTTGAAGAAATTACAAAAAGTCGCATGCAAGTAAATAATTACCAAGTAAAATGAAACACCTACAAATTTCTTTTGATCTCTTATATTCTTCTTTTTGCATTCTATATTTAGTTGTGATAGGGCATGTTCATTTTCTTTGTATATCTAGTTCAATTGGGTTTCACCATTTCTTTTAACATCTATTCCTCGTCTTTAGAATTTCACTATTTCATTTGATATAAAATAATTTTATTTTCAAACTAATCTCACATTTTATAACAACAAGACATATGTACATGTCAGAGAAATTCTAAAACACCTCAGCCAATTAGATGAAATAACATAATCTTCCTATAGAATAACAAATTCTAAAACAGACTATAACTCATACTTTATTCAATCGATATGTAGTAACATGCTGAAAACACTAAGTCAATTAGTTAAAATCAGTGACAACCAAATAACTAATTCATTTGTCATCAAATTTGTACCAATCTTCACCAATGCAACATGTAGCATCACTACATCAATTAAATGCCAACATTTTTCCTTTGCGAGAACTAATAATCTAAATATAATTTTAAAACTTAACAAGATAAACTTTTTAGCAATATAAAACATGTAAAAATAACATTCAATTAAAAACCATGTTTAAGAGGAGAAAAAGATACGCCATATCCCTATGTAGTAGATGTACCCCAAGGCCTCATGACTTTAGTTATTTCTCATGCGTTTGTTGTTAATACATGAAACAATTGGACAACAAAGTAATAGTAGGTAGATTCTAAAACTCAAAGCAAAAAATGCTTAGCATTGTGAAAAAACATAAAAGTCCCATCCAAAAGAATCAATAGAATAGATAACTATATTTCATACAATTTTTGAAGTTATGTGGAAAGTCAAAAAACAAATGGTGCACAATGAAATTTGATCATAAAACTAATTAAAAAATGAGTTACAAGTGCATAATGTATAGATACAATGCATTAATTTTGTAAATATATATTTTCAACATAAATATTCCATAATGTGATGGGTTAAAAATAATTACAAGTAAGCAAGTCCATTATATACATGAATTTTGCAGTAGGAAATGGTGAAACCCTAGCTAAATTGAATAAAATAAATAAATGAAAAACCCCAAGGTGAATTGACTGATAAAAATCAAGCCTTAGGCCAAATGGAAAAAATGCTAGATACACTATTTAGAAGGGAAATACATTGGAAATGGATGAATCATCGTATAATGAAAGTCCAAAGAAACATTAACAAAAAAATGAAGCATTTAGAGACTACAATGCTAAGAATATTGTGTAAATTATTCAAATACCTTTAGACCAAAATAAAATGTCAAACCCTAAGCCAAATACAAAAACCCTAGATAAACTAATTGAAAAGATAATACATAGTAAATGGGGAACCATCATACAGTATAATTTACAAACAAACAAAACAATAAGGCCGCTAATTCTATGTGTTTTTTTGAAGATGATGAAACACCACAACATGTAAACAATTACCAAGAAAGATGGAGCACCCAAAACTTGCAATTTTAAGAACGCCTTTTAAATTACTCGAATTCCTTTACATAACACAATAATTTAACAATACAAATCTAGAATGTACAATACATTGGAAATGGATGAATCATCGTATAATGAAATTGCAATGCTAAAATTATTGTGTAAATTATTCAAATACCTTTAGACCAAAATAAAATGTCAAACCCTAAGCCAAATATATATGTATGTATATGTATATATATACATACATATATATGTATACATATGCATATATAGATATGTATACATATGTATAAATATATCTACATATATGTATATACATATATGTAGATATATTTATACATATGTATACATATCTATACATACATATGTATACATAGATATGTATGTATGTATATAACAATTTTCTTTCAAAATTATTGCCATATTCATAGTATAGTTTCCATATTTGCTCCAGGTATATAATTTAGCTAGAGTTTCTCCATTTTTAAGAACCTCTTAGTTTGTGTATATATATACATATATACATACATATGTATAGATATATACATATATACATATATACAGATATACATATATACATATATATAGATATACATATATACATACATATGTATAGATATACATATATACATACATATGTATAGATATACATATGTGTGTGTGTGTGTAACTATTTTCTTTCAAAATTATTGCCATGTTCATAGTATAGTTTCTATATTTGCTCTAAATATATAATTTAGCTAGAGTTTCTCCATTTTTAAGAACCTCTTAGTTTGTGAAACCTTATAAAACCTAGATCTACAAAACAAGACTTTCAGAAAGCACATGATTGATATGTTTTAAGAGAACACAAAATGACCACCCAAAATTGAAAGCAAAATTATGACAAACAAAAAGAAACCATGAAACCCTATGACAAATGAGGAAATGCCAAGTAAACTAGACAAAAGGAAAATACATATAAAATACCTTTATATAATGGAAGTTTGAAAGAAATAAAATAATAAAACCCACAAATTTCCCATGGTTTTTTGAAGAAATTACAAAAAGTCACATGCAAGTAAAGAATTACCAAGTAAAATGAAACACCTACAAATTTCTTTTGATCTCTTATATTCTTCTTTTTACATTCTATATTTAGTTGTGACAGGGCATGCTCATTTTCTCTGTATATCTAGTTCGATTGGGTTTCATCATTTCTTTTAACATCTATTCCTTGTCCTTTCAATTTCACTATTTTATTTGATATACAATAATTTTATTTTCAAACCAATCTCACATTTTCTAACAACAAGACATATGTATATGTAGGAGAAATTCTAAAATGCCTCAGCCAATTAGATGACATAACATAATCTTCTTATAGAATAACAACTTTTAGAACAAACTATAACTCATACTTTATTCAATTGATATGTAGTAACATGCTGAAAACACTAAGTCAATTAGTTAAAATCAGTGACAACCAAATAACTAATTCATTTGTCATCAAATTTGTACCAATCTTCACCAAAGCAACATGTAGCATCACTACATCAATTATACCAACATTTTTCCTTTGCGAGAACTAATAATCTAAATATAATTTTAAAACTTAACAAGATAAACTTTTTTGCAATATAAAACATATAAAAAATAATATTCAATTAAAAAACATGTTTAAGAGGAGAAAAAATACGCCATATCCCTGTATAGTAGATGTACCCCAAGGCCTCATGACTTTAGTTATTTCTCATTCATTTGTTTCTAATACATGAAACAATTGAACAAAAAAGTAATACCAAGTAGATTCTAAAACTCAAAGCAAAAAATACTTAGCATTGTGAAAAAACATAAAAATCCCTATCCAAAAGAATCAATAGAGTAGATAACTATATTTCATACAATTTTAAAGTTATGTGGAAAGTCAAAAAACAAATGGTGCACGATGAAATTTGAACATAAAACTAATCAAAAAATGAGCTACAAGTGCATAATATATAGATACAATACATTAATTTTGTAAATATATATTTTCAACATAAATATTCTATAATGTGATAAGTTAAAAATAATTAAAAGTAAGCAAGTCCATTATTTATATGAATTTTGCACCACAAAATGGTGAAACCCTAGCCAAATTGAATAAACAAAATAAATGAAAAACCCCAAGGTGAATTGACCAATAAAAATCAAACCTTAGGCCAAATGGAAAAAATGCTAGATACACTAGTTAGAAGGGAAATACATTGGAAATGGATGAATCATCATATAATGAAAGTCCAAAGAAACATTAACAAAAAAATGAAGCATTTAGAGACTACAATGCTAAGAATATTGTGTAAATTATTCGAATACTTTTAGACCAAAATAAAATGTCAAACCCTAAGCCAAATACAAAAAACCTAGATAAACTAATCGAAAAGATAATACATAGTAAATGGGGAAACTATCATACAGTGTAATTTACAAACAAACAAAACAATAAAGCCGCTAATTCTATGTGTTTTTTTGAAGATGATAAAACATCACAACATTAAACAATTACCAAAAAAGATGGAGCACCCAAAACTTGCAATGTTAAGAACACCTTATAAATTACTCGAATTCCTTTAAAAAAACAATAATTTAACAATACAAATCTAGAGTGTACAATGTAACAATGAAAATACATAGCAAATAGACAAATCATCATAATGCAAATTTATAGGTAAAATAAAGTACCCACAGATTAGATTTCCAATAACATTTTCTAGATTGCTTGAATACATTCACAGTACACAACAATTTAACAAATCAAACTAAGATTTGCCTTAATACTATTTACCTAGTTCCCAAGATTATCTCAAAGACAAACATAGATTTTTTTTAAAAAAAAGGACAAACTCTGACCAACTAAGGTATACAAACCAAATGGACAAATCCTTCTTGAATAGATACATACAATAAAATTAAATGCATATGTAGGCTCACTAGATTTAGAGACCAAATAAAAAATGAATTCCTCATACTTGTAACACTCTGCATTCACAAACCTATATGTAGGCTGTAAAATGACTCCCAAAAACTTCAATTTTTTTAAAAACAAATACAACCAAGCCAATTATCTTTAAAATTAGAAGGCAAGGCACAAACAATATTTAAAAATGAGGAATCTAATATATACTATATATACAAAATAGATTGAGAAAATAACTAAAATTTAATCCCCAATACAAGATTTTCAATAATGAAAAAAGAAAAACCTTATTTATCTAAACAAATCCTTTAAACATCATCCACTCATATTGGCTCAATGCTCCTCCATTTGAGACAACAATATAATTTTGAGAGTCACAAGTCTCTACCGTCAAGTTTGAACCACACACTTGACGTTGTTGTATATGTATGTCTTTCAATGACATGATTATTCATTGTAAATTGTTAAGCTTTTAAAAAAAAATGACATTCTTCTGGTAGTGAAGTATAGAATGTTTCATATTGTATGGATTGTTAACGTGCAACATTGTGGTGGATGAAATTCATTAAAATAAACACTATGAATATCTCTTGTTAAAATAAAGCTAGTGAATAAAATTAGACATGATAGTGGATGAGATACATTTGTCAATTCAATGAATATCAGTTACAAATTAAAGTGCAAGACATACATGTGGAAAACTCTTCCTCTAGTCGCTCCATCTCTCACCCCATATTTGGCGTTATTCCATCCAATATTTAAATAAATGTAGATTTAATAATAGATCTAGTGATGTGCCTAATTTCATAGATGAATGTTTATGAACATGATTACATACATGATTGTTTTGGATTTATTGAGTCATAAATTATTTAAATCTAATTAAATTAATAATAATGATGTTTTTTTTTAAAACTACACTATAATGCATCAAATGTCAGACAAGATAAATGTGGTGTCTAATGAAGTTATCAATAATTCAAGACAATATTATGGTAATGAAGCATTCAGGAATTTGCGAGGCCTCGACCTGATCCATCATAACACATATGATACATTCTATTTTGACACATTTTGACTCGATATGTCAAGACATTGTCTGATGGACTAGACATTATTATATTATTTTATGTCATGTGATGCTTTAATTTAAATTGCATAATCATGTTATTTGATGTTTTATAAGCATGCATAATGATGGTGTATTACAGTAAATGAATTTAGGATTATGAATATGTTAAATACTTTAATTATGTAAATTGTGATGTTCAAATATGTGTAAGGAAAAAGTTATTTAAATGAATGTTTGATGATTTGATCAATGTGATTATAACTATTTTAAAAATTCAATTAAATAATGGTAACAAGTATTAAGGATTTTAGACAAAAGTTTTGAAATGATGAAACTTGGTTCAACTAAGAAATTGAACCGACACACAAAATAAAGTATGGAACCTTAGAAAACCTATTTTGTCTTAGTCAAACATGTATTAACATAGTGGATAAATTAATCTATAAAATAAAAAAATAAAATCTTTGTTTTTGCCCCGATATTTTGGGCATGAAATTTTGGTATCAGAGCATAGTTTCAACACTAGGAACCTAAAACCATTACATTTCAACTTATCTAAAATTTAAATTTTTTAGGATGCCTACCATCACATGAAACACTTGATGAGGTAGAGGTCATAGAACTGCAAGTGTTGGGGCAAAACAGGAGGATGGATCACCACCACCACCATAAAACCCTAATTAGGATATTTTGGATGTCCTCTAAACCTTGATTAGAGTAATTCAATAGAAGTTACCACCCATAGTACAACTTGAGCAGTAGATTCTTGAAGGGGAAGTACAGGTACCTGAAGGAGGTGGGGTAGATGATAGAGAGAGTAGTAGGAGTCCCCCATCGAGGTAGGTTGAGGGACAGGGCGATCATGAGGGTGAGTCAGTACATCAATAAGGACCACCACCTGTTAGACCTCCTAGACATGTAGGAGATGAGATTAGGGACTTGATATGATTCTAAACACCAGTGTTTCTTGGTTCCATTGACAAAGCAGTAGCAGAGGCCTTGGTTGCAGAGTCTGTAGTGGTGTTTTGGATTACATCCTTATGGGAGTAATCTAAAGGCATGACTATCAGTCCATCAAATGAGGGAGACTGCCTCTATTTGGTGGTAATAGGAAGAATCTATGAGAGGAGTGAGGATGGACACCCTCACATGGGAGACATTTTTGGCTAGATTCTGAGAGAGGTAACTTTTTGAACACTTAAATAGAAGCAGATAGAGGAGTTACATTCTCTATAGTAGAACGGCCTCACTGTAGCTCAATATGAGAGTCAAATTTTCAAGCTCCTTATGTTGAATACATGAAGGATGAGAAACTGTAGATCCATCATTTTATCATGGGCCTAAACTTCTCACTCTAGGGTGTAGTTCACTTAGCTTTCCCTACTACTTTCAGATGGGTAGTTGAGATAGCGCTAGTTGCTGAGGATACTTGAGGTAGACATGAGTCTCAGGATTGGTTTGATAATAAAAACTCTACCCAATAGTTAGGATAACAAAAACCCCCTTGGAAGGGGAATCAAAACCATGCAACAGGGTCCTCTAAGGGCCAACAATCCCAGTAGCATAAACCATAGCAACAAAAAAAACCATCACAAGGTTACTAGGGCTCTAAGCCCAAGTAGTGGTAGTCACAGGGTCCTATAATAGGAGTAGAAAGTATAGGCCCCCTAGTCACAGTTAGCGAAGACTCAACATTCTTTCAGGGGTGGATACAGTGGATCTAGTAGGTCTAGGGGTCCACAACAGTCCAGATCACAAGGCATACAGGCTTATACCCAAGGATCATGCTACACTTGTGTTGGTATGGGTCACCTAGCTAGAGAGTGTCTGTAGGGATAGTTAGTTGATGGTCAGAAAGGGGCTACCTTGGAGCCTACAGTTGGTGATATGGGTAGATCCCATAGAGTGTTTGTAGTGGTTGACAATTGCCAGGATGAGCATCAGGCCATAGTTATCGAGGCCACAGGTATAATACATGGTATTATGGTTGTTATTTTATTGATTCTAGAGCTACTAACTCCTTTATATCTCCATATATAATGGAGCATTGCGGGCTAGTGGTAGTCAAACAAGATGTTAGTTGGGAAGTAGAGTTAGTCTCAAGAGCTAGAGTATCAGTTAGTTCTATCATAAAGAATTGTTAGATCCAGATTGGAGACATGATCACAATTTCAGATCTACACATTTCCCCTCTAGGTTCATATGATGTTCTCCTTGGCATGTAATGGCTTTATGCCATGTTGCCCAAGTTTTAGTTCACATGTTTTGCCTTAGGGTTTTGAGTCAAGTCAAGTGTCAAAGTCTTGAGTTTGAATCTAGATTACCAATAGGATGGCCTTCCTTCTCATCATCCCTTTGAGTTAACCTAATGTGGGAACCACATGAGCAATGCAATAGTCCAAATCTAGGTGATTAGGGTTTGGAGGGTTTGTTATACTTTATCTCGATGAGGAGAAGGTCTGGATATTCTACTAATTCTATTTGATCTATGTCTAATCTTGATGAAGATAAGTATTCATGTTGTGAAGTAGTTCTTCATGAAAGCATTTCTAAATCTCTGAGAGTTTCTAACTTCATGGTCAAAGGTTTTTATCTAAAAGAAGGATACATTTAAAGAGATCATAGACATTTATAGAGAAAATGCAGTGGGGAGTTTTGAGGATTGAGGCTTAAAGACAATATGTAGATTGTGAGAATGAGCTACAAGCAAGACCAATTGAAATCAATACAGAATGAACATTCAAAATATAGAAATGGTGAAGAATGTGGTCAAAGGTGGCAAAGACCAAAGTTGAAATCAAACTAATGAATCAAAACACATATAAAAGTCCACATCATCAAGTTGAATAGTCAAGTCACGTTGGAAATAAGTTTTGACTGTCAGTTGAAGACCAGATCAATGGATAATGTTTTAAGATAGAATTATAAATTGTCTAAAAATGCATCTCGATGACTGTCAGATTGAAGAAGATCTACTATCATCATTGTATCGCTATGTAAAGTTGTTCAATCATTATTTATAGTGACATAATGCTTGATCAACATGTGTCCTATGGGCCATCACGTTTCATGAAGTGTAGTCAAAATCTAGTCATGAGGTGCCATGAAACAAGGAAGTTCAATGTCAGATTCTTTGAGCAATGAAAAAGTGCCAACTAATTGCCACGATGGATAGCCAAAAATCAACCCACAACATAGAACAAAACAAAGGGTTAAGACCTTTTTCATCACCATTAGATCAAAGAAAATCTACAGAGGTCATTATGTTGTTATTAAAAGATGCCCATTTAATAATCTAAGCGATAAAGCAACATGAAGACACATGCACTCGGTGGACCCACTGAGGATGTTATAAAGGAAAAGACAAAGAATTTTTTTAATAATTAAATCTTGACCGTTCATTTGAGATAAATGATGGGAATTCAAAATTTTGGTGACTATTGGAATATGAAATATGCAGTTTAGCCTAAAACAATAGAAGATGAAGAATAAACATTTTTTATAGGATTTTCTGAGATCGTAGGAAGCTGAAAGGTCTTGGAGTATTTTTTAGGAATATCAATGATTCTGAATCATCAATAAAAGAGATACCACATGCTCATATCACGATGTAGAATGGATAATTTCATTTTTTATTCTCACTTTCTTTTCTATTATATAACGGTTTCTCTGCCATAACTAGGAAATGATAGAGAACTATAAATGTAACATCATTTGACAATATAAAGGTCAAAAAACTTGATGGTTAATTGGTCTATAATTCCATTTACCCTATTTTCTTGTCATGTTTTGTGGCCCATCCATAGATTAATTCTCCATAAGAGTTGAAGGACAATTATATGTGATCTTGTGATAATTAGGTGGATTCCATTTCATTTTGATATTTTCAATAGGAGTGATTCCATTTAATTTCTTCATATATGATTCTACTTCCTCTCTTGTTCATTTTATATCATGTTAGATAGTTTCATTGGGAATAGAAGAATAGATGTGTATGAATCTATTGGTGACTTGTTGAATTCTATTTCATTCAAGTCTAGTAGTCAAAGACATTCCATTTTCCCTCATGTGCATCTCTTTTTCCATCCCTCTTTGCATTTAGATGATTAATACTGCATTTATAATAGAAGTAAGAATTAGGAATCTCAAGATAGTCTATTATAGTCATTCTATTGGGTGTGATAGGTTATCCAAATCTATTTTGCCTAAATTGTTTGTGCCTACAAACAATTTAGTTATCCTTTACTGCTCTCAGGTTAAGAGCTTATAATGTCAAGTCTTCTAATATCATAACAATATATTCATTGCATATCATTGAAAATTATAGGGAGATATACCTAGCAAATTAAGAGGGCAGTGATAGAGTATATACTTTGACCCATTTGTTGGTAAACACCCTTTTGTCTCTCCAAGCATTGGGTATCAAAGAGTCAAGATTATAAAATCTAATAGGAGGACAAACTATTAACCAACAATTTTTGGTGACTCTACTGAGGAGATTTAGATGAAAGCTCTGAAGAATTTTCCTTATTATCAAATTACAATCTATTTCAATATATTTGAGTTGCAAGAAAGGACTTGTGGTAGTTAGGTGTTTTCCATAAGAACTTGATACCAATTTTATAGCCTCAACCCGCTGAAGGAAAGAAGTAAATCTAAAGTTGAAGACTGGTAAGATCATTTCAAAACACCATTTTATAAAAAATTGATACAATCTAGATTCTAAATATACCAGGAGTGCCAAGGAGAAAGGAAAGATTGACCCAATATATGAAGAGCTCAAGAAGGCTAACTTTCCTATCCTAGAAGATCTTTGTAGAAGATCAAGAACACGTGCAAGAGAATCTGTAACCAAACAATTTTAAGATACCCTATTGTTTACAATTATTCCTTCTAATAGGACATAGAGAAGTCAATCTTCTACTCCCCCTATTGCTAGGGCTTCCATTCATTCTAATTTTGATTCTTTATTGTTGATTGGTGCAACACTCCCACTCTCTGTTACTTTTTAGACAAATCAAATCACTATACCAACAATTATGGCACAACCATGGGGAAATGCTATTGGTCCTCTTGCCTTTACAACTAATAGTGATTTTCTAAGAGCATCAAGGAAGAAATTCCCAAGATTTAATGGTAATGGTACCATCTTTGCAGAGCAACACTTAAGTGCTTTCCATAAGGCTTGTGGTGTAGTAAATCCTCAACATGAGGATGTGCCAGTTAGGATGTTTGTGGATACATTGGTGGACAATATTGTTGATTGGTTCCAAGACCTTCTTATAGGATGCATCACAAATTGGGACACTGTGAAACAAAGGTTTGAGGAATTTTATAAAAGCACAGAGGATGCACAAGTATTATTGTTGCAGTTGGCACAGATTAAGAAATAACCATCAATTTCCATGAGAGATTATAATGCAAGATTCAATAAACTCACCAAAAGGATAACTACTATAAGTGCACCTACAAATGACAATAAGAAGACTTTCTACATTAGTTCTATGCCTCCTAATTTGGGATATCAAATTAGAAGAGCCAATGTAGAAAACTTGCAAGTTGCCTAGATACTAGCTGTGGAAATGGAGGATGATATGATTGCTTCTAGTAAAAGGAAGAGAGAATTCAAATCTAGAACCATGAGCAATACAACTAATACTTCTAATAATAAAGAAGCTATGCTTTAAATTTTTTGCAATGAGCTCATTTCATTGAAGAAACAAATCAATAGGCCTGTTAATTCTTTTCATCAACCTTATCAAGAAGGTTATAGAAATCCAAATGGAGGTAAACTATTGCAAATACCACCTATTCAACAAAGATTAGCAATTGAAGGTGCTCCCAAAAGACAAAATATGTGTACTTTCCACTTAAGGGTAGACTGTGATGGAGATACATGTGCTGATATGATTAGATATAGGCAGATGGTGGATAATAAAGAACAAAAAATTGAATATCCTAAAAGTGAGGATGATCATGCTCCTTGTGGTGACTCTAAAAATTATTTCTTGGAGTATGAATCAAATTCAAAGACAAGAGGTGATTTCTTTGCAACTCTAGAAGGGCCTTAGTTGACAGTAATGACCAGAGGTCAGAAGAATAGAAATAAGATCAACAATTCTGTCCCTGTCAAAAATAATGCACCATCAAAAAAAACTGATAAAAAAAAAGGCATGATAACTCCAACTTCACAGAGAGAACACAAAGGTAAATCATCTGATTCTTTTGACATAATTAAATACTATGAGAATACAAGAATTTAGATATCTACACTAGATTACTTGAAAGCTAATTATGATCAATTCAAAAGGTTAGTTGAACATTGCAATAAAGATAAAGAACAAATTAATGCTAATAATGATTATCTTAGTAAAGCTAGTACTAGTGATTTTTCTTTAACTAATGAAGATTTTGCACTCCCTAAGTTGTTCCAAGAAGAGGAATCCATTGTCTTGGCCACATGCCCAAATAAGAAACCATTTCCCTTCTGCATTTCCTTATTCATCAATGGAAATAAATTGAGTAATTGCATCGTAGATTTAGGAGCCTATGATAATGTTATGCTTTCTTTTGTAGCAAAAGCTCTAGGATTTCCATTGACTAAAACCTTTGGTAGATTCTATTCAATGGATACAAAATAAGTTCCCTTTCTTGGACAAATAAAAGATGCTCAAGTTTCTCTAGCTACATTTCCTTCAAAAAGACTTAAACTTACCATCCTAGTGGAAGACATCCCTATAAGCTATGGCATGCTCCTAAGTAGAAGTTTCTGCAAAGACATGTAGGGAGAGATAAAACTAGATTGGTCTAGCACGCTACTGTCCAAGTTGGAGATAAAAAGGTGAAGCTAACACCAAAGGAAAAGGCAAAGTTTACTGTTCTTAAATTAGATGATCCTAGGTCTCAAATATTGTATCATGAAATGTAGTTTGGTAATTACATGTTATTCTCTGACACTCCTGATATTTTAGAAGAATCAGGGAAAACTAAAGGTGATCAGTTATGGACTTTGGATTTTGATGGTAGTTGTGCTAATGTTGGTTCAAGTGCAGGGGTAGTGTTGATATCACCTAGTGGGGAAATGAATTGCTTGGCTTATAAGTTAGATTTTAAGAATACCAACAATATTGTAGAGTATGAAGATCTTCTCCTTAGTATAATGGCATCAAAACAAAAAGGGATCAAGTTACTCAAAGTTCAAGGAGATGCAAAATTGGTAGTAAGACAAGTTATAAATCAATATGTAGTCAAGAACTCAAGATTGAGAAGCTACCATAATAAGTTGTGGGATGAAATTGAAAGTTTTGATGCCTTCTCAATTACATTAGTACTCAGAGAATCCAATTCAAGAGTTTATTCTTTGATAGTTTTTGCATCATTGCTTTTACCACACTCTAATTTCAAAGAACAAACCTATAAAGTAGAAGTACTATTCAGGCCTAATGTCCCTAATAATGAAGATTCATGGCAGGTATTTGAAGATGATAAACACATATTAAAATTAACTAAAGGAGAAGATCCTTTTGAATGCTTATATTTTGAAGGAAGCATTAATGCAAATGGTGATGAGTTAGTGACAGGTGATAAGAAGAAAATAGAGCTTGATATGATTCAATCGAAAGGTAATAAGATTCTACCTCATCTGATCTCTTTAGAATAACTTTTTGATAGACATGATGCATACATAAAGAGGGAAAGATATAAGAAAAGAAAAAAATGTGGTAAATATGATGGAATCAATATAGGGACATAAGTCAGCACAAAGATGATAAACATTGGAAAATGTTGCACACCAGAGGAGAGGATAGAGATCAAGAAATTACTATTGAATTTCAAGATGTATTTGCTTGGAGTTATAAATACCTAAAGAATTTCATGGGTGGAAAGTTTAAACATGAAATCCCTCTTAAACCATAAGCAACAAAATTCGTCAAAAACAAAGGAATTATAACCCAATAGTTGAAGGAGCAATCTTTAGGGAGATTGACAAAATGTTGCAGGCTAGGATTATATATCCTATTCATCATTCCACTTGGGTTGCCAACATTGTGCCAGTAAGGAAGAAGAATGGAGAGATAAGAATTTGTGTAGATTTCAGGAATCTAAATCAAGCCTCACTTAAAGATAATTTTGATGTTCCCAATATGGATCACCTCTTAAAAACAATCACAAGGTCAGAGATGATGTCAATGTTAGATGGATTTTTAGGGTATAAAAAAATCCATGTGAATGAAATAGATCAGTTTAGAATTTCTTTTAGCACACCACGGGGTACTTTTTCCTACAATAGAATGCCCATTGGTCAAGTCAATGCAGGTGAAACTTTTCAACGTGGCATGAATTTGGCCTTTGAAGATTTGAAAGATAGAATCATTTCCATATACCTTGATAATTTGATAGTATTTTCCAAGAAAAGAAAGGATCATATAAGAGATCTAGAAAAGTTGTTACAAAGATGTAAAGATCATGATATCTCACTGAATCCAAAGAAGTTAGTATTTTGTGTGAGAGAAGGCAAACTGCTTGGTCATATTGTCTACCAAGAAGGAGTGAAGATTGATCTAGATAGAGTAATAGCTATTCAACAATTAAGTTTGCCATTAAGTAAAACTAGAGTGAAGTCTTTCTTTGGCTAGGTAAATTTCTTGAGGAGATTTGTACCTGATTTCTCTGAGACAGTTAAATGTATAGTTGATATGATGAAAGGTAATAAAAATTTCAAATGGAGTGATGTTTTGATTACATAAAAATAGGTTTTAAATGAACCAAAACCTTTTAAAAAGTATTAGAGAAATACAAACATAATAGTTCAAAAAAGAAAAGGCCTCGGAGAACATATAAAAAACCATATAAAGAGGAGGCAAAAGTATAGATATGCACTAAGGGATAGCAAAAGAAAAGAAAAAGGACAACAACCAGACAACTATAGAGTCTTCAATAGGTCCATAGCTTGGTCTACTATAGTTTTCATATTTTCTATAGAAGCATTCATTTCATCTAGCTTTTTAGCTTCCACTCCTTCAGTCTTCTTGGAATTGGCCCTTGTACACTTTCTCGGGCCTTGGTCCTCATTCCCATAGGGGAGTCTTGGCCTTTACTTTGTTCCATCTTGTTTAGTAAGGTATTGAAATTATTAGCCACAATTTTCAAAATGCTGCAATTTTGATCTGCCAATTTCTTGATTTTTTTTCCACGTTACTCACTCTTGCATCCATACTATCCATCCTTTTTTGAATATCTTTGTTTAATTTATCAAGGTTCCTATTTTTGGTTTCAATTATTGGCACACACTTCATCAAGTTTTTTGCCTCTTCCACATTGCCAATAACCTCGGGCAGCCTATCAATGTGTTGACCCAACATTCACTCCCCCCTTGCCATCTTGCTAAGATGATCATAGTCCTTTGAAATATCCCATATTTTATGTTTAAGAGTACCAATATCCTTAATAATTGACCCTGGGTTACCCATGATACCCTTTAGGAATCCCTGTTCATCCTCTTCCCTGTTATGTTCAAAGTAGTCCTCCTGCTCCCCCTGTTTGTTTCTATCCATTTCCACCTCCTTGAGATCCTTGTCATCAGCTGCATCTTGAGTAAGTGCCTTTTTTCTCTTTCTTTCCATCCTCATAATTAAGGGTTCATTTTCAAAGGAGACAAAATCCCTTTTTGCATTCTTACCCCTATTTCCTAAAACCTTTCCTGTGATTCCTCTTTTCTGAGAACCCTTTCTCTGCTCCTCCTTGTAATCATTGTCTTGTTCTGACCTTTCCCTTCCTTTTTTTCTTGGAAGAGCTTCCTAGATCACCTTTCTTATTCTTCTTTAAATCAACCTCCTCCACCTCATTCTTGATATTCTTATCAAAATCCTTCTCAAAATCACTGTCCTTAGTCTCATAATCAAGCAATTTCTTACTCTTTCTAGGCCTATCCACCTTTTTTCTCTTCAGTAGGTTCATTATTAATACCATTAACCCCTATTTTTTGTGATGTGGAAATTGGTTCTTGTGGTGGTATTGAGTTGTAAGGGATTAGGAATTGTAATCAGGTTGTAATCACTGGATCGTAATAATATTAGACTTGTTATTTGGTGGATGTAGCCTGGGAATTGGGTGAACCACATTAAATCTCAGTGTCTTGTGTTCTTTTCTATGTGATCTATTATTTTTTGATATTGGTATATTTTCATGTAATTTTTATTTTTGTCTGTGGTTTAATCATAACACTCATGGTAGACGTGATATCCCCCAGGATCTTTTTGAAAGGCAAGAATAGAATTTTCCAGAGATTGTCTAAGGTAAAAAGAAAAAATTATCCTAAACCCATGCCTAAAATGGTTGACTAACATGAAATGTCGGTTGTATATCTTAGTGAAGTGCCCACCTAAAGTAAGATACTCAATAACCACAAACATAACAAATCTTCAAGGGCACAAAATGGAAGCAGGGCTAAAGTAGGAATCACCTATTTTCACCGGTCTATTGCATTCCTTAGAAAAATTTGCAAACTCATTGACCACTTGATTTGAGAGCTTCCTATCCTGGTAGAAATCAATCCCCTCCATATCCAGTCTTGTAGCTTTAGCTATGATATCTTCAGACACCTCCATCCTTTGATTTCCCACCAAAATACTCCCGTCTTTCCAAGTCTTTATGAAATGTTGAGTAATGGCAAGTTGCTTCCTTTCAATTTTTCCATAAAACCAGTAAAATTTCCTTGCTCTAGAATATCCCAGATTTCCCTATTCTTCCTCCACTCTTTGCAACTACAAATGGAGTGATGTTGAGAAAAAGGCTTTTGAAGATATCAAGGATGCCATTGCTAAAGCCCCTATTCTTACTCATCCTAATTACACTAAGGAATTCATTATATATTGTTATGCTTGAGAACATACTATGTTAGCTATATTGATGCAAGAAAATAAAGAAAGAATACAAGCTCCAATTGCTTTCATGAATATGCCACTGAAGAATCAATAATTGAGATATTCATAGATGAAAAACATGCATATGTAGTGGTGAGATCCCTTAATAATTTTATATTTTATGTATTGCATTCACATTTAGTGATATATGTGTCAGATCCTATTGTAAAAAGTATTTTGACATAGCAAGATGTTGGTTGCAATAATAGAGGAGTTTGGATAGAAAAAGTTTAAGAATACGATATAAAAATTAAGCCAACCAAACTTGTAAGAGGTAATGTACTTTGTAAATCCTTGATAGAAGATCAATAATGCAAAGAAGAAGATACTCGAAAATTTCTTATGGTAAGTCTTCAAGATCCTTGGTTCTCAAACATTGCTTATTTTCTAACATATGGTGAATGCCCTAATGGACTAACTACTAAGAAAAGAAGAGATCTAAAAATAAAGGCCTTGAAGTATGTAATTCATGATGAAATCCTATACAAGAGGGCAATTGATGGTACATTTCTAAGATGTTTTGACATAGAACAACAAGTATTTTCATGATGAAGCATGTGGAGGACATTTTTCTAGCATTGTTACTCTATTTAAAATTATGAGACAATGTTATTATTGGCCTGGTATGTTTAAAGATTCATATAATTGGGTTGCTAATTGTGAGAACTGCAAGATGTTTACTAGTATACCTCAGCTACCTACCTTACCTCTTAGACCAGTGGTAATTGAAGCTCCCTTTTACCAATGGGGTTTAGATTTTATAAGTCCAATTAATCCTCCTTCTAGTTAGCGACACTCTTATATAATGACTACCATTGATTATTTTAGTAAATGGGTTGAAGCCAAGCCAATGAAGAAGACTTCATCAAAGGTAGTATGTGAATTTCTCAAAGAACATATTCTAATTTGGTTTGGAGTTCCTGTGAAACTGATAATGGATAATGCATCGTACTTTTCATCTTCAAAAATTATTGATTTTTTCTATGACAATGGTATAAAAGTTGAACATTCCTCTAATTATTTCCCTCAAGGAAATGGGAAAGTTGAATCTAGTAATAAGAATTTGATTAATATTTTGAATAAATTAGTCTCATATAATCAAAAAAGTTGGCACAAGAAAATTCATGATGCTTTATGGGTTGATAGAACCACACCTAAAAGAGCCATAGGTATTTTTCAACTTTTGAATTAGTCTATGGAATGGAAGAAAATTTGCCATTACCTCTAGAACTTGTTGTATGTAAATTAAAGATTGTCATTGAAGAAGACATTTTCAAGGATAGATTAGAGAAGAGAATCGTGTATCTCACCAAGCTACAAGAAGAAAGGGAAGAGATGGTTGAAAAAAATATTGAACACCAAGGAAGGGTAAAGAAGTTGTTTGATAAAAGGGCGAGACCTAGAAAATTCATGGAAGATGTTCTAGTATTGTTATGGGATAAGAGACATGAGCTAAGAGGTCTACATTTAGAATTTTAGTCTTTATGGAAAAGGCCTTTTCAGATCATACAATCAAATTAGAATAACTCTTTCAAATTGGCATATCCTACAAGAGAAACCCTGCCATTTTCTTATAATGGGCAGGACTTGAAGTTGTATCGAATGTAAAATTGAAAGTAGGTAACTCCTGCATAGTAGTTAGATAGGTAGGTTTTCCTTTCATGCATTTTTCTTTAGCTTAGTTTTTTTTCTTTCTAGGTAGTTTGTTGTTGTTTTCCTAGTTTAGTCTGTCATTTTTGTTTTCAAGTTGTCACCTTTTGTGTGGAACTAGAGATTGCTAGAATTCTTTCAAACATTATCATGCTTAAATCCCAAACAGAGCTAGTTGTTGCCCAAGTTTTAGTTCATACCTTTCCCTTAGGGTTCTGAGTCAAGTCAAGTGTCAAAGTCTTGAGTCCGAGTCTAGATTTCCTATAGGATGACCTTCCTTCTCATCATCCCTTTGAGTTAACCTAATGCAGGAATCATATGAGCAATGCATTAGTCCAAAGCTAGGTGATTAGGGTTTGGAGGGTTTGTTATGATTTATCCTGATGATAAGAAGGTTTGAATATTCTACTAATTCTATTTGGTTTGTTTCTAATCATGTCAAAGATAAGGATTCACACTATGAATCATTTCTTCATGAAAGTATTTCTAAATCTCTAAGAGTTTCTAACTTCATGGTCAAAGGTTTATATCTAAAAGCAAGATACATTTAAAAAGATCATAGACATATATAGAGATAATATAGTGGATATTATCAAGAACTAAGGCTTAAATACAATATGCAAATCATGAGAATGAGCTACAAGCAAGATCAGTTGAAATCAATTTGGAACAAACACTCAAAATATAGAAATGGCAAAGAACACGGTTAAAGGTGGTGAAGACCAAAGTTAAAATTGAATCAATGAATAAAAAAACATTTGAACATCCACATCATCAAGTTGAATAGTCAAGCCACCTTGGAAATAAGTCATGACTGTTAGATGAAGACCATATCGATAGATAATGTTTTAAGATAGAATTATAAACTGTTTAATAATGCATCTTGATGACCGTCATATTGAAGAAGATTCATGATCATCATTATGTTGCTATGCAAAGTTGCTCGATCATTATTTATACCGAAATAATGATATATCAACATGTGTCATGTGGGCCATCACATTTCATGAAGCGTAGTTAGAATCTAGTCACAAGGTACCACAAAGCAAGGAAGTTCAATGTCAGATTCTCCAAGCAATGAAAAAGTGCCAACTATTTACCATAGTTCATAGCCAAAAATGGACCCATAACACGTAACAAAACAAAGGGTTAAGACCTTTTTCATCACTGTCAGATCAAATATTTATGAAGGTCATTATGTCATTATTAAAAGATGCTTGTTTGATCATCTAAGTGACAAAACGACAGGAAGACAAATGTACTTGGTGGACCCATGAAGGATGTTATAAAGGAAAAGCTAAAGAAGGTTTATAATAATTTAATCTTGACCATTTATTTGAGATCAATGATGGGAATTCAAAGTTCTAGTGATCATTGAAATATGAATTACATAGTTTGATGTAAACCAACAAAAGATGAAGAATAAACAATTTTTACAGGATTTTTCGAGATCACAAGAAGATGAAAGGTCATGGAGTGTTTTTAGGAATATCACCAATTCCAAATCATCAATAAAAGAGATACCACATGCTCATATCATGATGTGGAATGGATAATTTCATTTTTTATTCTCATTTTCTTTTCTATTAAATGATTATTGCTTTGCCAAAATTAAGAAATGATAGAGATGTTGAAAATAATTGATTAATTGTGTATCATCTTTGATGTTGCAAAAAATGTCATATCATTGTCAGTTAGTGTATGCTGAGCTCACTTGGGCATTGAAGATAGTTTCCTATGTCTACCGAGCATTCTAGAGTTTGCCTAGTTAAGAAGATAGTGTCTACCGAGTTTACTCAGGAAACTAAGCTAAAGTAAGTTCAATCACATATTATATCTTAAGACTTTCATGTTAATCATTTTTTGAGTTCTTTCAATGTTTACCAAGTTATAACATTTTTCTTGTGTGTTTACCGAGTTACAACTGAGTTACATTTTGATTTGTATTGACATCTAAGAGATCTATGATTTAATTTTGTGGTAACTGATTCACCCCTCCCCTCTCAATTAATCCTCTTGTATTTCCAACAAGTGATATTAGAGCTTTTGGTGCTTGCAGAGGAGGTTTCAAGGACCAAAGCTAAAGATCAGGATGTCTTATAGAAGAGAGATTCCCAAGTTGAACCAAGACAACTTTGCAACATGGCAAGGACTTATGAGGTTACATTTGGTAAATATCAATGATTTAGGTTGTAAATATCTTGATAGTGAATACAAGATTCTTACTAGAACATTATCAATTGAAGAAATTGCTAAAAATAAAAACCATAACATGATGATGATTGATATTGCTTCTACTCTTAATTATGCTGAATTTGATGAAGTTAAAAGTTGCACTACAACTTATGATATGTGGATCAAACTGAAAGCCATCTATGGAGCAGATGATAATGTAAGAAGAGCTAAATTTGAAAGTCTCAAAGGAAAATTTGATCAGATGACGATGAAGAGAAGATGAAAACATTACAAAATATTTTGAGTGAATTAAAGCAAGTGTGAGCACAATCAAAACATCTGGAGGAGACATTGATGAAAAAACATTTGTAAATAAGGTACTCAGAACCCTTCTTCTTATCTATGTAATTAGAGTATCTGCTATTCAAAAAATGAGATGTGATTCAAATAGAAATATAACTCTGGATGCTCTAGTTGGAAGATTGATAGCTTTTGAGTTGGATAACTATGATAACTATGTCCCTAGTTCCAAAGGTATTGAGTTTGCATTTGAAGCCAAACTTTCACTCAAGAAAAAGGGTAAGAAATTAAAAACCAATCAATCAGAAAGTGAAGAAGAGGAAGAAAGTTCAGATAGTGATCTTGAAGTTGTTGAAGCCCTACTTGCAAGGAAATATTCCAAAGGTAGAGGAAAGTACAAAGGTAAGATTCCTCTAATTTATTTTTCTTGTGAAGAAGTTGGTCACATTGTTGTAAGGTGCCAAAATAGAGAAGATAAAGGTGAAAAGAAAAGAAATAAGTTCAAAGGCAAGAAGGAATTCAAAAACTACAAGGACTACAAGGACAGAGGTAAGAAATCTTGTTTTATGGCTAAAGATTTTGATAACAATGAAGATGAAATGGTATATATTATTGTAAAAGATGAATTTGATGATGAAGGGGATAAAGTGGCACTTATCTCTCATGTTAGCGAAAATGATACATGGATTATTCATAGTGGTTGCTCATATCATGTGGCTGAAGACAAAAAAAAGTTTGAACATAGGGAACATTGTGATGGTGGTAGTATAAAATTTGCAAACAATGAACCTTGTTGCATAAAGGGAAAAGGTTGTATCTCATTAACCAATGAACTTAGATGTGACAATGCTTATTGGGTTGAAGGACTAAAGCATAATCTACTGAGTGTGGCATAGTTGAATAACATTGGATTCAAAGTAGAATTCATGAATGGGAAGACCAACTACTAGATGGAAAAGGAAATCTGGTTGGATCTGGCAAACAAAAAAAAGGTAATCTATTCTATCTAGATCTCAATGAAAGTTCATGTTTTATTTCTCAAGTAGAAAAAATATGGTTATGGCACAAAAGATTATGTCATGTAAACTTTGATAATCTAGTCAAAATAAGCAAAAATAGAAGAGCAAGAGGTATCCCTAGCTTGAGAAAACCCGATATGGGTCTATGCAAAAAATTGTCAAATTGGTAGGATGGGGAAAACTAGTTTCAATTTAAGCAAGAATTATCATTCTAAAGAAGTCTTAGAGCTTGTACATACAAACTCATGTGGACCTATTGGAATAGAGAGTTATACTAGAGATAAGGTTTTAATTCTTTTTGTTGATGATTATTCTAGAATGATGACTATAACTTATGTAAAAGAAAAATATGAAACTTTTCAAAAATTTAAGTGGTTTATCTCAAGAGTAGAGAAAGAAACTAGAAAGAAGCTGAAATGTTTGAGATTAGACAGAGGTGGTGAATTCATTTCCAATGAGTTCAATGAATTCTATATAGAAAAAGGAATTAGGAGACATGTATCAGCCCTTGGTACACCTCAACAGAATGGTGTAGCTGAAAGAAGGAATAGATCCATCATGGATTTTGCAAGAATATTGATGATAGAAAAGAATTTTGTAATAAAACATTGGAAGAAAGCAATTAGTATTGCAGTGCATACCTTAAATAGAGTAAAGCTGAATAAAGACTCAAATCAAACTCCTTATAAACTATGGTATGGCTAAAAACCTAATGTAAGTTACTTAAAAGTATTTGGTGGAAAATGTTATATCTTGAAAGAATCTAGTAAAGGTCAATTTGATGTCAAAGGTGACCAAGGCATATTCCTAGGATACTCCTACAAAAGTAAAGCATAAAAATATTTGAATTTTTCTACTTATAAAATCATAGAAAGTGGACATGCGATAATTGACAAGTTTGTAGAAAAGAGTGAAGAAGAAAGCAACAAAGAACCTGAGGACTATAGAGGATTTGTTTACTATGAACCTGATACATTGTCAAATCTATTTTTAAGTTAGAATGCCTCACATCCTAAGTCCCCAAAATCTCAAAAAACTATAGAGTTGCAACTAGTGCAACCCAAGTCACAATCAAAAGGACTCAAGTCATAGTTAGAAGCTACTAACTTGTTGTTAGAGCAGTCCAAGTCTAATGGACCTGAGTCACAGACAGTGGGACCCAAGCTTAATATAGAAGATCATAAAGAGGTTAGTGAAACTAACTCCAAATCCAAAGTACCTATGTAATGAAAGTTGGATTGAAGCAATAAATGAGGAAATGGAATAGATAGAGAAGAATAAAACTTGGACTCTTGTTCCTAGACCCAAGGATAAAAATGTAATTAGCACAAAGTCGGTATTCACAAATAAGCTAAATGAAGATGGAGAAGTTTCCAAAAACAAAGCAAGGTTAGTATGTAAAGGTTATTCTCAAGAAGAAGGTATTGATTATGGTGAAAATTTTTCTCCTATTGAAAGATTAGAAAGTGTTAGAACTTTACTAGCATATGAAAATCATAAAAGATTTAAGGTTTATCAAATGGATGTAAAATCTGCATTCTTGAATGGAATTCTTAATGAGGAATTCTACATAGAACAACCTAAAAGTTTTGTAGATTCTAGCAGAAGAGATATGGTATGCAAATTACACAAAGCTTTGTATGGTCTCAAGCAAGCTCCAAGATCTTGGTATGAAAGACTTCATAACTACTTGATAAATATTGTTTTTCAAAGAAAAAATGATAACAATAGTCTATATATCAAAGAAGGACCAGACAAGAAGATTGCGTTGGCAAAAATATTTGTGGATGACACTTTATTCATAAGAAATGATGACTTGTGGAAAGTATTTTTAGAAGAAATGAGTAAAGAATCTGAGATGTCTATGTTTGGAGAGATAAAATCATTTGTTGGATTATAGATCCAACAAAAGAAAGATGGTATCTACATTACTCAATCTAAATATATGAAGGAGAAACTAAAGAAATTTGGAATGGAAGATTCAAGACTAGTTGGAACTTCTATGTCTACTAGACGGAACAAAAATGATGATTCCAAAGAGGTAGATCAGACCATATATAGATGAATGATTGGAAAATTATAGTATGTAGTGCATACAAGGCTTGACATTGCATTAGCAATTGGTATGGTGGCAAGATTCTCAAAAAATCTCAAAGAAGACCACATGATGGCAGTCAAAATAATCATGAGATATTTAAAAGGTATTAAAGATTATGGTTTATGGTACAAAAAAGGAAGCAATTTGGATTTGAAAGCATTTATAGATGTTGATTGGGTAGGAAGTGTTGATGACAAAAAGAGTACCAGTGGTGGAGCATTCTTTTTTGGTAAAAGACTATTGTCTTAGACAAGCAAGAAATAGAATTGTATTTCTCAGTCCACAATAGAGGCAGAATATGTGGCAGTAGTAGTTAATTGTTCAAATGTTGTTTGGTTCAAGCAACTATTGGTAGGTATAAAGATAGAAATCAAGGATCTAGTGGTTATCTTCTGTGATAACACTAGGGCAATTAATATATCAAAGAATCTAGTGATGCATACCAAAACAAAAAAATTGCTATAAAATATCATTTTTAAAGAGAATTGGTACAAGATAAAGAGGTAAGATTGGAATATGTGAATACACAAGAACAAATTGCAGATGTATTTACTAAGCCATTACCTAAGGATGCATTTTTGTATCTAAAAGGTAAGTTAGGGGTCATTCCACTATCTGAAGCTCACTAAAAGAAGTTTAGTGATGCATTAACCAGAGCATGCCAAAGATCAATTAGTTGATGCAATATTGATAAGGGCATATTGTAAATGAATTAGCACATGAGGTACATTGATATTCACTAAATATTGCCTTTGGCATGAGATGTCAAAGAGGGAGAATTTGGCTATCATATCAAAATAAATTTTGTTTGGCAATGTCAACGAGGAAGAACTTGGTCTAATATAAAAGATGGAAAAAATAAAGGTAGAGGGACTTCACACTAATAGAGGGAATTGAGTTCTCATGGATGAGAATCAGAATGAAACTAAGGATATGTTCCTTACTTTATTCTTGCTCTGAAAATTTCATTGTATTATGACATGTTATGTTACCATCAATGCGAAAGAGGGAGATTGTTGGAAAAAATTGATTAATTGTGTATTGTCTTTGATGTTACACAAAATTTCATATCATTTCTAGTCAGTGTATGATGAGCTCACTTGAGCATTGAATACAATTTCCTATGTCTGTCAAGCATTGCGGAGTTTGTCTAGTTTAGAAGACAGTGTCTACCATGCTCACTCGGGTAACTAAGTTAAAGTAAGATAAATCATAGATAGTATCTTAAGAATTTCATGTTAAGAATTTGCTAAGTTATTTCAGTCTTTACCAAGTTACAACATTTTTCCTGTGTGTTTTCTAAGTTACAACCGAATTTAGTTTTGATTTGTATTGACATCTAAGGGATCTAGGATTTATTTTTGTGGTAATTGATTCACCCATCCCCTCTTAGTTACTCCTCTTATATTTCCACAAGAGAACTATAAATGTAACCTCATTTGACAATACAAAGGTCAGCAAACTTGATGGTGAATTGGTCTATAATTACATTTACCCTATTTGCTTGTCATGTTTTGTGGCCCATGCATAGATTAGTTATGCATAAGAGTTGAAGGAAAATTATATGTGATCCTATGATAATCAAGTGGATTCTATTTCATTTTGATATTTTTAGTAGGAGTGATTCCATTTACTTTCTTCATATATGATTTCGCTTCCTCTCTTGTTCATTTTATATAATGTTAGATAGTTTCATTAAGAATAGAAGAATAGATGTGTATGAATCTATTGGTGACTTGTTGAATTCTATTTTATCCAAGTCTAATAGTCAAGGAAATTCCATTTTTCCTCATGTGCATCTCTTTTTCCACCTCTCTTTGTGTTTAGATGATTAACACTGCATTTAGAATAGAAGTAAGAGTGAAGAATCTCAAGCAAATCTATTACAGTCATTCCATTGGGTGTGATAGGTTGTTAAAATCTATTTTACCTAAATTATTTGTGCCTAAAAAAAATTTGGTTATCCTTTACTACTCTTAGGTTAAGAGATTATAATGTCAAGTCTTCTAATCTTAACATATTCATTGCATATCATTGCAAATCATAGGGAGCTATACCTAGTCAATTCAAAGGGCAGGGATAGAGTACATACATTGATCCATTTGTTGGTAAGCATCCTTTTGTCTCTCCAAGCATTGGGTATTAAATAGTTTTAAAATATAATAGGAGGAAAAACTATTAACCAACATGTCCACATTGCCAAGATGGATTGTTGACAAAAGAGGGTAGAATGTGTGGATGAATATGGGATCTCTAGAGTGATCTTTGGAGTCTCTTTGTATGATTTCCACTGTACAACTTAGATGGTGCATGCAAAAAGAATTTCATTTGTTTGCTACCATCATTACTGATAGAGAGGAGGATTCAAAGGGAGAGCCATCCCTTGATGACTTTTCTATTCTACAAGAGTTTCTAGATATTTTTCCTTCAGCACTCCCTGGTATGCCTCCACCTAGAGTAGTGAATTTTCACATAGATCTTGTGCCATGAGCCAAGCTATTATCTAGAGCACCTTATAGGATGACTACTCATGAGCTTGGTGAGCTAAGGACTCAATTGGAGGAACTCTTAGAGAAAGGGCATGTTTGACCTTGTGTGTCACCTTGGGGTACACTAGTGATCTTTGCAAAGAAGAAGGATGGATCACTTAGGTTGTGCATTGATTATTGACAATTGAACAAAGTAACCATTAAAAATTGATACCTACTTCCTAGGATTGATGATCTCTTTGATTAGTTTATGAGGTGCCCAAGTACTCTCGAAGATAGATCTAAAGTCGGGTTATCATCAATTGAGGATTGTAGAGAGTAATATCCATAAGATTACATTCTGTATGAGGTATGGTCACTATGAGTTCACCATGGTACCATTTAGGCTCACAAATGCTCTAGTTGAATTCATGAGCCCCATGAATGGAGTATTTTATACCTTTTTGGATAATTTTGTAGTTGTATTCCTAGATGATATTTTGATATATTCTCATAATGAGAAGGAGCATGAAGAGCACCTGAGACAAGTGTTGCAGAAGTTGAGAGAAAATCTGTTGTATGACAGCTTGTCAAAGTGTGTATTCTATAGACCTAAGATACATTATTTGGGTCATGTTATATTAGGTGATGGAGTCTTAGTGGATCCAACAAATATTAGGGCCAAATGGATTGGTTTTCACCCACTAGTATCACTGAAGTGAGGAGTTTTATGGGACTAGTAGGATATAACTGACACTTTATTGTGAGATTCTCTAGATTGGCACAACCGATCAAATATCTTGAAAAGAAGGGGAAGAAGTATGAGTGGACGAAGAAGTGCAAGAGAGATTTCCAAGAGCTTAAGAGAGCCCTCACGATTGCACTAATCCTTGTAGTGCTAGATCCTTTTGTGGATTTTGTGGTGTGCACAAATGCATCTTTGGATGCACTAATACATTTGGCATCGATTTGCGATGGCTAAGTGTCGCAATTATGACGGCAATGTGTCGCCACTATGATGGTATTAGACATCATTGTTTTTTAGTCACAAATTACGATGTCTATCCTTAGACATCGCAATTTTGACACCTATCTGTCGTAATTTCACCATTCTAACCAGGCACGACTCCCGTCGGAATGCATGCGGTGGCTGTCGCAATTCTGACGTCTTCCCCATGCATTGCGACGGGGTGGCATCGGCATCTGCCCACGGGTTGGCTGAGGCGAGAGCCTTTCTAGTTCTCCCATGGGCGTCGCAATTGCGATGACCCTCAAAAATTGCGATGGGGCTAGTGGCGTGGTAGCGCTAGTGTCGACGCTGTCGGCCGTCGCAATGGTTCCAATGTGTCACAATTGCAATGCAAAGGGAGGAACTGCGATGTCGACGCTATGCATAAGATGCACATTTCGTCGCAATGTGTGGGCGGATGTCGCAATTGCGACATTCGCAGTTAGCAATATGGCAAGGCCGCTGTGGCAGCGACGCCAACGTCCGTCACCACCATAGCGGCCCCACCACAAGCATGATGCATCATGGGGCATATGAATTCATATGCCCCCCAGGTGACAGAAAACATGCATTCTTTCCAAACGACAACAATCTCTTTTAGTGTTGTAGGTGTAAACAAGATATCCGACCAACAGGTAGAAAATTTGTCAAATGTCAATTTCATTTCAAAAAGTCTAGAAAAGAACACAAGTTCTGGCCAGTCATGCAGTAAATCCAGATCATTAGCAGATCATGATGCATCATGCTTGCGGCGGGGCCGCTTGCGTTGCCGCCACAGCGGCCCTACCGCAAGCATGATGCATCATGATCTGCTGATGATCTAGATTTATTGCATGACTGGCCAGAACTTGTGTTCTTTTCTAGACTTTTTGAAATGAAATTGACATTTGACAAATTTTTTACCTGTTGGGATATCTTGTTTACAACTGCAACACTGAAAGAGATTGTTGTCGTTTGGAAAGAATGCATGTTTTCTGTCACCTGGGGGGCATAGGAATCTTGTAAGTGGTTTTCCTTTGGATGTCCAATGTTCAATGACACCCTCTTCTTTAGTTTAGAGCCATTATACTGAGATTCAGACCCACCTGCTATTTGAATGCTAGTTTTCTTATCTCGTATATAGAATATCATGTAAGCTTTCTCGAAAAGCACACTTTTCTCACTGACTGAATAGACCTAGAGTACAAAATGTCATAAGAATAACTTCAATCAGTCTAAGAAACTTCAGTATAATTAGTGTTACCATATAAAGAAAAGGTTCTACATAAAATTGTAGTTCTTTTGTGTATCCTGTTATACACAAATTATAATGAGCCTGTTCCAAAAAATTAAACATGTCTTCACAACTGTAGCAAATGTATACCCGATTATCATCTAAAGCATACCAGATGCCTGTGGATGAATGAATAAAGCAAAAATAATGACCAGAATGTATGCTCCAGCCATCATGAACAAGAACACCATAAAGAGTGTTCTTAAAATTGCCCTCCTGTGATTGATCAATAGACAGAGAAACTAGAATATCATTCAAATGTGCAATATTTATTAAAAAAATAGTAGATATTACAAAAACTATATTATTAGATTCCACTGAAAATGTGATCCACTGGAAAATAATATTGTAAGGTCTACTTACATGTGAATTGCTAACAAATGGTTTGAGATCCAACGTACAACCAAAGTCTACTTTTTTGTCAAATTTTCCTCCAGATCCAACTACACTGAAGTGCTTGAGATGAATTGCAAGAACATGTGGTGCTTTATCAATTTTGAGTTGTTCTAGAGCCTTCACTTTTACTTTGCATTGTTCACATTGATCTCTTTTCACACCCCCATCTAACTGCTCCACTGCCGTGTAATGGGATAATGCTTACATGGGCCTAAGGAAAGCTTTATGCTTGACCAAAGGCAAGGCACCTGCAGCTAAAAGTCAGGATGATCGAACTGGAGTGAACAATGACTTTACAGAAAACACTTTGAAAACTTGTTAAGAAAATCTATAAACCTGCAATAAGATTGTATTAAAACTAGAATTATACAGATCCATATTATTAAAACTTAAAATATTTGTTAGTATTAGGTGTTCAAAAAAGCACACGCCAGACACCTCTTGGAATGTTCAGGGCCTCCATAACCTTTGCTACAATAAGAAAAAAATCCAAATAATATTAAATCTTTGCTGAAACTCCAATTCACAAGGATGTATAGTTATGTTCTAATAATCAAATACTAATAGTAAAAAACACAAAGCTAAAATGGATATGTCGCTAGTTTTTCTCCATTCATTCATAAAACAAGCTTGATACTAAAATGTAAGTGTTTTCTCTTTAAATTATATCATGCTGATCACAAATACTAATCACAGATTAGTTATCCAAAAGGGTGCAATAATGACAGAGGAGCCAAATACTAAAAGATGCAATGAAGAGTTGCAATTCTTCAAATGATATTAAAAAGGCATCAATAACTAGTCCAAGGACATTATTCAGACAGAAGATTACTTTATATTCTATACAGACATAAGTGGTAGTAATCCACTAGACATCAGAAAGCCAGATCCCATGAGTACAATGATTAAGATCAAGAATAGTGACATATATATCACATAAGTAACAAGAGTTACATCAGAAATTGCAACAGTATAGATCACCCATCATTGGGTCATCACCATTACAAATATATTATATCAGACAGAGATCAAATAAATATCCAACATCTTTACAAACCAAACAGAATCAATCATATCACATTTCAATAAGGCAGATATCAGATACAATGAATAACTTCAGACTAGTATGGTACATATCACTTTTACATTATGATAAATCTGTAACAGTGATTACTTGGTCTTGCAAATTGCTCTACAGAAATTCTAATGATACTTATTACAGATCAGTAATCAACATTAGATCGTCAGGATCTATGACATTGGGTCATTTAGTTGACTATCACTATACTTCCAACTTCAATATATATAATCTTTGTTTAGTCTTTGATATTGATTAATTGGATTGGGAATTTTCACAAAGTCATTTCCATCATTATTGGAAGTGTTTTTGGTTATCAAAGTTTGATTAAAGATATCAGAACTACTTAAAAAGACATTTGCATATTGTTCGTCTATATTCTTTACCAAAGATCAGTTGCATCTCTCTAGCAGTGAATTAAAGAATATATCAGAAGCATGGGTGATATTACTTGTACATAACATCAAGATACATGCACAATTGCATTGATATATCTACCCCGAAAAAATATTGTTATTAATACCTAACATTTATTTGTGGAAAAATAAAGAATTGAGTATAAGTAATAATAGAAAGAAGTTTATTGTGATTTAAAATATAAGGATTTAGTCACAGACCCGTAGGAGTCATATAAGGGAACATCAAACATTAGCTCTAACCTCAAATAAGGGATTATTAACAAGTTGAAAGTTATCCTTATTTTTGAAGTCAAATCTCTCTTCTTCCAAACTTTCCTTGTCTGATTTCTCTGGACAACATTTCAGGTCATAGGTCTCAGCTAAGTTGTCCACTTTATCATTTCTTCCTTTGTCTTTTGGTTCCTTGAAGTGTTTTTTCCCTACACCTTGATTTTCTATTTTTTATGTTTTCATGAACATCTATCAACTTATCATTTTTTCGCTTATATCAATCCAAGGTCCTATGATATATAGCTGTTGATCTATTCTTGCTTACTGTCTTGTTACCTCATCCTTAAAGGATTTCAATGCTATATGTTGAGATTTTTGACAAGGTAAATGTGAGTGAAGTTCTTGAAGCAATATTTGAATTACAATACTTAGTATGAACAATCTCTCCTATTTAATTTTCTACAACTTCTCTCTTTCTTGTGAAGCTATTGTCTTGGCATGCCTAGATATCATAGAGCTCTTTCAACATCTTCAGCACGATCCCTTAATTTCCCTAGTTCTTTGCTTGCCATAGTTTCATCAAAACATTTTCTCACCTACTTGTTCCTATCCTTCACTATCACATCTCTTTGTCTATCTTCCTCGAGGTGATTAGATTTGACACACAATGTATTTTTTGATTGACTGACATTAGAAATATTACTCTTCTCATGCACAAACACTGACATGCTAGTCAATGCCATGTACTTTTTAAAAGGTGAAGGATAATTTTGATCAACATCCTTATCTCCAAGCAGCTTCACATAATCTGAATGATGACCCCTAGATTCAATCCCTACTATGTCATCCTCAATGTATGACGTTGAGATGCAGTAAGAACAATTTCATAATCATCATCAATCCATGTACTCATTTCATTTGTGATAGAAGGAGGAATCAAAAAATTAACTGCTTCTATTCCTTCCAAGTGTCAAAAACTATTTTCTCTCCTTGTATCTTGTTACCACTATTTTTGGTGGTCTATTAAGGTTAGATTATGAAAATCTTCCTCCCATTCACTTCCTAACTTGGCTTTTTCTTGTTCTTCCTTTTTCAAGTGAGGCTTCAGTTTTTCCTCTTTCTCGGTTTAAATGTTGTGGTTGTTGTATGGAGACAAGTAGCTTTAGGATTTAAATTCTCCACCTCTAGCTCATGAAAACCCTTTGCTTCTACATATGCACGAATCGGTCTTTTGTACATAGCACTATGCATTGGAGTGGCAATTAGATTTGTACTTTTTACACCACTTACTAATATTTGGCATAAGTAAATTGAAAAATAGAAATAAACACAATTTGAAAGTTAACATCATGGATGGCCCCAACACATGAATATAGAGGATGGTCCCTCACAATGACCTTAAGGACAAAATTTTGAAGAAGTTTACAAGGACACAGACATAAGGCTGTTATCTTCACCTTTATACATTAGAAAAGTAACAACTTAGTACAAATAAATAAATAAATCAATCATTTACTAAAAATTTCAATTTATTTTCCAGCTTTTCAATCTCTAAATTTTGTCTTTGTAGATTTGTAGTGAGAAGATTGTGGTGCACAATCTTTGAAGTTTGCCAGCCCTGTAGCAGTTCTAGTTGTGAGTGGAATTTGAGCACATTTGAAGCCCTCCACACCAAGAAGTGCCTAATATGGCCTTAATTAGCTCACACCTAATGTGGCCTTAATTAGGCCCTCAAAACCATGTCCAGGTCATAGGAGGGCCCAGATTTGAAGGAGTGGTGTTAAGACTTATAACAGTACCAGAGAATTTGCTAAATAGATCACAAGACTTGAAGTTCTTGTGTCCCCAAGGCATCGTTAGACCCAGAAAACATATTAGACCCTGCAAAAAATTACAAATTGGGATGAAATGGCCCCAAATCTTACTTTATATGTGGCAACTTGCATTGGGAGTGATGTCGGGCCTAAAATTACTTCATTTTGGGGCCATATTGTGGGACATATACCATTGAATCTCAATCAACATGGCTCTAAGTAATCTGCAGTCATGGATACAAAACGTGTGGTACTCAAACCCCATTGGTCTGACCTTAAATGCTTAACATGTGGCCTTAAATGCGCCCAGCAAGCTAAAATCGAGCTTAATTGACAGAGAACTGAGCACAAAACTCAAGATAAGGCAGCAATGTGGACTTGGATGATTAGCTGGGTTCAAATTTCTAAGCAACCGACCCTGTAAACATAGTGTGTGGGCCTATACATGGCCCCAGTGTAACTTGAATCCAATAAGGGCCTGATTTGCATGAAATGTGTAGCTTTACTGAGGTTGATTGGTATTTAAATCAAATAAAGGCCTCAACTTTGTGTTTTAAATATTAAAATTAATATCTAAGACAATGATTTAATCAAATCAATGGCCCTATTTATCACAAAGTTCAAGGTAATGAATTTAATGAGAAATGGAGGCCCCAAATCTAGATGCTACTATATAAATAAGACAGCCCAGCTTCCATTTTATTCATCCCTAACACAATCAAGAGCTGGATTTAGAACTTGCAGGGGCTAATTGACGAGAACTTTGAGACTGTCGTCCATAACAGGGCTTTGATCCACCTTTTTTAAACACATCTGCAGTGGAGAGGGCAACATACAAAAATCTCTCTGTCATTCCTATATCAACTACAAGCAACCATTTTTGAAGGGCTCCCTTTCTGAGCATCCAAACTCTAATTTTGATCACTGGTGACCTTTCAAACAATGAGTCTAGTTCAACATAATTTAGTCTCAGTTCAGATTAAGAAACTAATATCATTGGATTTTGACATATTTATTAGATTTGATTTAACAAAAGTAATATTACTAGCAGTACGACCCTTAGCCTCAAAACAAATCAATTTTAGTAGTGTTAAAGGATGCAATAGGCTTCAATTAGTTTGTTTTCCAAGTCTGATATAAACATCAGAAGTTCTCATTTTAGGAACTTGACTTGTGCTAACCTTTGTTTTAGGATCAGATTCAATTAAGGCAAAATGCAATCCTAATAATTGTTTGTTGCAGAACTGAGAATGGAAAGAGGAGCTGGAAGCATTCCAAAAATGAGACCTCAAGCAAAGTTGGGAAGGTGGCTATCATGATCAAGGATGGAGAAGATCTCCAAGACATCAAGAAAATATCATGCATCTAAAAAGGCAACTTGGAAAATTAGACCATTGATGGTATGTGAATCCTTCATCATCACGCCAATAGAGATTTGGCATTTGAAGTAAGGCTGGGCTGAAACTCATTCCTTGGACCAACTTAAAAGACTAAGACAGGGAGAAACTCCAAGACAACAAGGATGAAAATATTTCAAGAGATTGACCAACGTATATGAATTAGCTCACACCTAATGTGGCCTAATTCATATACATTAGGTGTGGCCTAATTCATATACATATTCTATTAAATGTTTGAAGACATGAGATTTCTACATTCCATCAGGTGAAAATTGAAAGAGCTTCTAGCAGTAACTATGTAGACATTTTTCAATCTAACTAAATCAAATTAAAACAAAAATTATGTTAAAACACCATACAATTAGAAGTTATAGACTGCACAACATTTTTTTAGAAATAGAATCTCGACAAAAACGTAAACCATATCTAATACAATGCAATTACATACTTGGGTCTTCCCAAACAACTAAGTGGTTGGTCATGACTAAAAATCTAAAGTACAAGATCAAACATTGTTGGATAGAAAGGCTTCCCAACTTCAAGCCATCCAATCTCATGTTCATTTTTTTCCAGGACTGAATCCCCAGGTTTCTCCTCCTGAAACTCGTCCAAGAATTGAACAAATGCCTCAAGTGTCAGATAGCCAACCTATTGGGGGAAACTAAAGCTTTCAGGGTGAAACCAATCATGTTTGTTGAAAAACATTTTAGCACTTCACAAATAGTAAGGACACGATTTCTACTCAATATAAATATCATAGAAAATACTATCATATGCTTACTAGGTTTTATGAGCAATAGAAAATCCTCATTTCTACTAATTAAGCATGCTCGAGTGACAAACCTGTATTAGACCAGTAATGATCTCTAGGATATCAGTAGATCACTACAAATTACTCACCTGAAGGTAGATTCTTGTCTCAAATTGGCTCTTTAGAGCATATTCATTAAAAACCGAAGCCAAGAAAGCGATTGTTACCTACAATGTTTCCAAATAGATAAGGATGGTATCGTAAGAAATTAGAGTTACGATAAAATAATATTCTTGTAGTTGTTTATGCAAGCTGAAAGGCAGTTAGGTAAAATAATTAGTTGTCTTAGAAAATCTTGGAGTGAAAACAAATAACTATATTAGTTTGGATTTTTTTTAATTAGAATACTAACGATCCCTACATGATGGCAGAAAGAACACCTACATGATGGCAGGTTGAGAAGAGATCCCTACATGATGACAGAAAGAACACCTACACTTTCACAAATAATGGAGAGAAGATGGTATTAACACCATTGGAGGAGCATAAGACAACTTCGAAGGTGTCAACGAGCATTGGCATCTTTGAGAGGGAAAGGTTCCTAAGAAAAGAGGAACATGGTGAAGCAATGGAAGATGTTTTGATAAAAAAGGATGATGCTTTGAAGCAAACAACTAATGAGAATGAGGTTGAGGAAAAGAACCTAGAAAAGGATGATATGAAGACAAGTTGTCCATTTGAAGGAAAAATAACAAATGAGCAGCAATCAAGTGTTGAAGAGCAAGGAGAACCTAACACCAAAAAGGTTCAAAAGGTTGTAGCAGAGGTAAAGAGAAAGGATGCTGATGAAGATAGAAAAAGATCAGGTCTTGAAGGGCTTGAGGGAAAGGAGATGATTGGAACAAAGATGAAAAGTATAAATGCTGATGTAAATAGCAAAGAAACAAGGCTTGGAGAAGTAGATATGATATTGATTGGTTCTATATGGTGTCCATTTAAAGTTGGACAAAGAAAATTCACAAAGACAATGATGACTGAATCGGATAGAACAGCCACCAACCAGGAGTTGGTATATGAAGGCAAATGGCAAGGGTGTGAAGACATGTTGCAGACAGCAGTAGAGGTCTCAAGGTACAAAGAGAAGGATGAGAAGACAATGGAGATGAAGAGCCAAGGGAAGGCTAAACAAGGTGATTATATTCCAAGCATGGAGAAGTATGAAAATATGAGTTATTTTTGGTTAGTTATTCTGATTTTGTTGCAAGCATATGAGAATATGATGGAGATTCCTAGTGTGGGTAAGATAGCAATAATTGGTAAGAGTTATTTTCTAGAAGGAGCTTGTTATTGCTTCTTGTTTCTACCTATTGTTAGTATCTTATTGAGCTTCACTTTGTTTTGAGAATAGTTTAATATTCTCTACTAAATAGGGCCAACCACGTGAAGGTGGAAGCTCATTTGGCCCCACCCCCCTCTCCCTAACATCACTCTACATTCCCCGTTAACATCTAACATTCATTCATTCTTTCAACCATTAATAAAAAGTAACATTCAATCAATATCACATGATAACATTCAATCAATATCACATGATAACATTCATTAACACATTAGATTCGTTAACATGCAACATTCATCAATATTCTGCATTAACACATAATTCATGAACATTCATTAGCACATAATTAAATTTATTGAGACATAAAATTCAGTCATTATCAATTAAGGTATGTAGATGACAATCATTTCTTTTTTTTCTTTCTATTTCTTTTTTCTATGTAAGCTCTAAGAGGAGCATCAGTGTCATCATCAATTCCCCCCTCATCAGTTGTTCTGTTCTCTGTTCTTGATGATCTCAAATTCCTATGTTGTTGCAAAGGGGGGTCCTCTGCAATAACAAATAAAAGAGTTAAATTAAAAATAATTTATTATAATTTTTACAAGTATTTAATTATTTTAAATTACATAACTGTGGTGCTCTTTACCTGATCTGACCACATCATTTTATCTGGACTTAATGTCAACACGGTCATGAACATCGACCCCTCGATCCTCTACAGCTACTATACAAAATGTTACTTTAATCCAAACACCAATTGCAATTACATATAAAAAATTTAATAGCAAATATATACCTCTACCACTGGGATGCACATCATGCGAACCTTCGGCATCCACAGATTGTGTAGAAGGATTGTCAGGCTACATTCCAACATCCTACGCATTGTTATCATTGCTTGCTTAAAATAGATATACTCACTTTATATTGGAACTTAACATCAAATAGACTAATTGGTAAAGTATTCAATTTGAAATAAATTTCATTTAGCTTATTTACCTGTGGCTCAGATGCATCATTATTAGAACCTTCCACACTGATTTCAGCTCGTAGCCGTTCAGCCACAGCTCTATAGCCTTGTTGGAAGCCAATTCTCTTATCCTCTTCTGTGAGGCATCTCTTGAACTCTGAGCCCTGCATTTTTGCGTGGTATGGTAAATTTTACTTGCATTGTTTCATCAACCAATGGAGGGTAGTTAAAATATCAACATAAAATCATCTATATCCATCACAATATAATAGGAGAAAAATCGAGCAGTTTTGATGGAGCAATCTACTATATAAATGTTGCGTGTTTGTATGCTTTGCTTGTACCAACATATTTTCTCCAAATTCTTAAGTTGGGTAAGAGTTAGTTCAGCTCTTTGGAAATAAAAATGGCTACAAGTGCTACTGCATTCCCTCATTCTTTCAATCACTACCTTTATTCTCAACTATTGGAGGAAAATTCAGTCTCAACCATGGCCTCCATTTGTGAGATTTCTTCATATGAGGATTTTGTGAATGAAGAGAGAAGTAAAATATTAGTGATTGGAGCCACTGGTTATATTGGTCGCTTTTTTGCTCTTGTAGCTGTAAATGCAGGCCATTCTACCTATGCTCTCATTAGACCCATCACTGCCCATGATTCTGCCAAAGAAAAGTGCCTCCATGAATTGAAAGATTTTGGTGTTAACATTGTCTATGTATGTCACTAGCTCTGTTCATAACTAAGATTTTGTGGTAGATATGTATGGCACAATTGTAAAGTGTGTGTACTTGTTTAAAATATTGATTTTACAGACTGTAGATTGTTTTGATTGGTCATATAGGTTTAGAATATATGATTAAGCTTTGCTTGTTTGTTCATGGTAACTACTATTGCAGCTGTTTGCTAAATTGTTAGATAGCGGTCATCTCACAAATAATCATGTTTGACTGTCTTGTTGTGAAGTTGGGTATTTAGAAATTATGTTAAGAAGGGGTGTTCGGTTAGTGATCTCCTTATCAATGAGTCTAATTTGGTTGGGATCATGAGCTATATTATAGTTGTAAAAATTTGTGTTGTAATGGGTTTTATTAATGTCTACATGTTCTGTAATGGGTCTTATTAATGTGCATGTATATTATAATGGGTGTTCTGCAGGGAGATTTAAGTGATCATAATTCAATGGTAAAGGCCATGCAAGGCATTGATATTGTTATTTCAATTGTGGGCGGTGGTCAACTTACAGATCAGCTTAAGATTGTAGACGCCATTAAAGAAATTGGCACTAATAAGGTCAGAACATAGGACCCTAACATTATTACCATGAATGCTTGTTAACTATAATAGACTTAAGAATTGTTGAACTTTGATGCAGAGGTTTCTTCCTTTGGAATTTGGGCATGATATAGACAGAGCCAATCCAGTAGAACCAGGGCTAAGCTTTTACAAAGAAAAGAGAGTTCTTAGGAGGGCAATTGAGGCATCCAATATTCCATACACTTACATCCCATCACATTATATAAAAAATTTGATACAATTTTTCATTTACTTATACTTACAACTCTTGCTTGAAGTTTCGAAAAACCACCAAAGCCGAGCTTGTGTGTCTCGTGCTTTTCTAGTCTTGCCTTTGTTGCCTTTGATGCGTCAGGCAATCTATGAAAAGTTTGAAATATGTTAGATAGTATAAATATAGAGGTTAATTAGTACATAATTAGATTCTCAACAGTATCACATACCTTGTTGTACTCTCCACTGGTGTAATATTATTTTTCTTGTCAGATTTATACTTTCCATCCAAAATCAGAGCCTGCCACTTAGCCTCAAGAACATAGGGCGGATGCTCGTACCTGGAGTTATCCCGTAAATTTTTTCTGTACTGGTCCCTAATATATTTCAAACATAAACCAGCTTTTTCAAGGAGCTTGTTTCTCTTGAATGCACGAGGTCCAAAGAGTTGAGTCATGCTCTCTATAAGATCATCCTTCAACGGTTTACATTGGTTATTCCACCTTTTAAGTAAAAAAAAACATGTTAGACTCATAAATGAAGTGAAGCTACCTTTAATATAGTTCAAGAAATGGATGAAAAGGAAAAATATTATAGCAATGATATGAAATCAAAATAGTGGTTTGGGGTTTTAGTTAGGAGATGATGTTCCACCAGGTATGCATGGTGGGCCCGAATATTCGCAAACACTCATCACCAAGTTTTCTCCAAAAAAGATCATTCCCTACAAAACAATCATGGGATCATTAGTCGATGAAGAGTGATCAAAACCTAAATTACTATTATATCACTATAGAATAATAATAACTTTAAAGTACCTGGAACTTTGGCTACTTTTAATGGAATGCCTTCATCATTGCTGACGATCAATGTGACATCCTTCACCGTTCCCGTACTAGGAACATAGGAACATCTAGGAAATGATGTTGCAGCTCCTATTGCAAAAAGTTTCATAAGTCTTTGTCATGAAGTATAAAAGAACAAATGATAATTGATGTTAAAAAGTTGTAAAAAAAAAAATGTTTGTTGCTGTCATAAGAGAGAAAAAGAGGGATTTGTGTACCAGCAGATGGTGCAACAGTCGATGCCTGTAAGCTGCGTGTTGCTGACTTAGCAGTCAAAAAGAGATTTGTGGTTATCCTGGATGAAGGTGGCGTCATCATAGGATTCAATTGATGTGAAGCTGAAGAATAAAATTGTTAGAGCATGCATAAATATAGAACGCGTGGACTAGCATGGACAATATTGTTAGAGCATTAAAAGAAAGGATTGTTCGAGCATGTATTGTCAATGATTATGATCATTCCTATATATATTTAGTGGAAAATAGAAGTGGGGAATGGAACATGTGATCTACCTAAACCACCTACAACACCCTCATCATGGGAACGTGGCTCGAAATCACGCAAAAAACTCTGTAAAGACAATGCATCCATATTTTAATTAATGCCATAAAAGAGCATAACATAAAAACCATTATTGAACTCTTGCTATAATTAAAAATTTCATTAATACTTACTTTTAAGGTTTCAGAGGTGTGCATCAATTCAGCTCCCCTTTCTCTTATTTCCTGAGTAGTAGGCTTTATGGTTGCCAAACGTAAAATTTCTCTGCCAATTTTCTTTAGCAACTTTTTAGTCGAACCGATCGGGTCATCGATGTTTGCTAAATCAATATAAAAAGGGTCCTCCTCAGGGGGGGGCTACTGATCAGGGACTGCAGGTTCCTTTCCCTCCCTCCGACCACTGGCCCTCTGTGACAACAATAGTATTAGTATTATCAAAATTACTCCAAAACAATGAAGAAAACAACATTAAAAAAAAAACATTTTGCTTCTATCTAGTTTGCACAATTACAATGAGTTTTACCTACTCGTGTGTAGATGAGTCGGGAACATCGCTAGCATCCCCTCCGGGCGGTTGCTCCATATTGTGCCCCTGTGTCAAAGATCAAGTATAAAAATGTTAGCCAAAAATTTATTGACTAAATGGTATGTTGGAGTCATTGATTAGAAGTTGGTTTAATAGTATGTACCACCCCCATGATAGTAGCCTCGTTTGTATCTATGCAGTTCAAATTGTAATCAATAAGAAGCTCTTCCCCTGCACGTATTTATTTTATCGTACAGATGAATACACAATTTCCCTCGCGCACCTCAAATATGCAATTGGGTTGCTTTATAGTTGACCCAGGTCGTGTACTATTTATAAAACCCACAATATTCCCTATTGCTTTTGGCCTTCCATCAATGTATATAGCCACACTTTTACTTTGATTATTGTCTTGTTGTTGTATATAATTTTCCGAGAGGGCATACCTACGCATACTTTTTTTATATTTAACAATATGCATCCAACTTTTGTAATCGTAACATGGTCCAACATACTCCATCAATTCAGAAACTTTGTTGTAAGACACCTTTATGCCGTCCATAGAAAATAGGCCCAAACCATGTAGTGATGATGGTGCTATGTAATATATCCTCTCGTTAACACAAAAATCAATGTTTATTGGAGGAAGTTCCTTGGGTACCCAATGTTTCTGTAGATGTTGGTACCTCAAGGGCACCTCGATGTCGCCTTCCGTCTCATCATCATAAGAACATGACCCCCCTTGAGCAAGGAAAAATTTCATGCATTTATTGAATTTCCTTCTAGTCCTTTGACCTCTAGTTAATCTCCCTGTTCTAGATAAACTGCATGTCTCACTTTCTTCTTTTATTCCTATATTTCCCTCACTCGAGGAAGACACTTCTGACAAATACCTATTTGCTGGTACCTGCAAATGGGAGAGATCTTAGAAGAAATCAATCTTACTATTGTTAAGTGTATTAAATAGACTGTCTATCAGGAGTATTGACTTATACCTGTCGATCCATGAGACTGTGTGGGATGCTCCTGAAAGGGGTTCAGTTTCCTGCAAATGTAATTTAATTATCGTGAGCATAATCACATCATAATAATAATCACATCCATCATTAGCATCACATAAAAATTAAAAATATTAAAAGGTACACAATAAAACACTTAATTAAATCAGACTCACATTATAAGCCTACTAGGGAAGTAGGCCTAGTGAAGGGCTAAAACTGGGTTTTTGTATCAACTGATGAGTTGAGGGCTTAGTCACCTTGGTGACATGCTATTTGAAGTTGTTTGATGTGTGTGGAGGTGGAGGAAACACCTAGTTAAGGTGAAGTCAAGTTTGGCGCCTATTGAGGCATTGTGAGCATTTGATAGTTTGTTGATTAGATTGCTTGGATGAATCTATTGGATGGATTGAGGGACATTCATGGGATTATTCCAAATATGTAGAACCTAAGGTGGCATAAGGATTTGGTGTGCACTCTGATAGGTTATGGAGTTGGCTTGGATCAAGGAGAGGGATCTTATGAAGATGCTTGGTTGGTGTTGTGAGAACACTATGGAAGTCCCTCTTGTTATGAATGATTGCAAGACCACCTAGGGTCTCTGCATCACCTACAGAGGCAGAATTATTAACCAACAAATTGGGTAAGCACTTATATTATGTTTTCCCTATGAATTTTATTCTAGGTACAACTCCCTTTTATAGATATTTAATGAATTCCCTTTTCTAAACTAAACACTTACAAATGCTTTTGACCTGAAAGAAAATAAGGCTCAATACATTCACACATCAATATGTGTTTTAAATAGTTTTATTTAATTAATTTAGATTAATAGTTAATTTAGATTAGCAGTATTCTATTTGTAGTTGAAACTTGTAGCTTTTAAATAGATAATGAATAAACTATGTAACCATATATATAAGACAAATATATTTCTATCAAGAAATGAATATTAAATAGATTAAGGATTGATGGCATACCTCTAAATTCCATCATCATCATCCTCGTCGTCATCATCATCATCATCATCATCGTCATCCTCGCCATCATCATCGTCATTGTCGTCGTCGTCGTCGTCGTCGTCATCATCAACATCAACATCATCTTTATCATCATCATCAGTAGCAGCATCATCGTCATCATCTTCTTCTTCTTCTTCATGAAAATTTGTGTCAGGAACATCATCCAATAACTGTCGATCGTGATCACCATCTACATCATCTTCTACTTCTTTGGTATCTTCTTCTTCCATCGCATTATACTTTATTGGCCTTCCTCTCGGTTCATGTCTAACAACAAATGACCAACCTAGTTTATGTGGAACCTCTGAGTAAAATACCTGCTCACATTGGCTTGGAAGAACATAAGGCTCATCCCCAACTGGCTCAAATGACCTTGTATCAAGCATTGTAAATCCATTATCATGTTCAATAACAGTTCTATCAGGATCATTTGGATTAAGTCGTAGCCTGTACCATTTGACAACAAAGAGTACTAATTTGAAGGAACTAAAGTCACACTCAAGTATCTCATCCAAAATGCCATAGTATCAATTTTCAGACTCTTGAGGATGTAAGTCGTTTCTAGATGAAATATTAGTCACTTGAAAGACTGCAGTTATTCCTGAATCACAAGTTTTCTTCATGTCATCCAACACTTTGACGCAAAATTTATGACCATTACAGAACATAGCATTGTGGTGTTTAACTTGCAATAGTATGTGAAACATATCAAAATTATTGTATCGTGAGTTGATAAACATACGGGTGATTAATAAATTTGTATGTACCTAGAAATCTCTTGAACCACGTGCTAAATCTATTTCCCTTTGCGTAACATTGGAATCTCCATTACGATGAGCTTCTTTAACCAATGAAGATACACCTTCCCATGTTAATGTGCGACCAAAATGTTGACATCATTCAATCCATACCGTCATCCAATCAAGATTGTTTGCAATATACAAATGTAGTGCATCCCACTCTCGAGCACCTGTACAAAAAAAAAATAGACAACTTACAACCGATTTATTTTGAAGATTAAGAAATAATTTATTACAATAACATCTTATAATTTATTACCTCTCACTTTCCTCAATGTACCTTTCCCCATCAAGTACTCCCCTTTTAATTTTTTAAAAGGCCCAAGATCCCAAATGCGATCTACATGGATATTTGATGCAAATTTAGGAAGATATTCAGTAATGTACACCATAGTCTAGTATACCATATATCCCTCTACCATAGAACCCTCAAGATGTGCTCTTTTTCAAACCAAAGCCTTCAAATATTTCAAATGCCTCTCAACCATCCACATTGACCTAGTGTGTATAGGTCCACACAATTCAATCTCCTCAACTAGGTGTATGAGGTAGTGTTCCTGTGCATTGAAAAAAGTTGGAGGTAGACACTTTTGCATTTCACACAGTAGATGAGGAATTCTTCTCTTCTAATAGTTTATATCTTCTTTATGGATTTCTTTAGATGTAAACCACCTACATTAAGAGATTCAAGTCACAAAAAATATATAGATATGAGACCTTACAAAATAATATACAATAGATTACATAGCAAGAAAAATAAATCACGAATGTAATAAATATATACAACAAATTGAACATATATTACTGCTTACCTCATATATTTTCCAAGATCGTATATCACTTGTTTGATGTTATTGTTGAAGTGCTCTAGGAGAGATAGAGGAAGCACGTACTACAGTAATTATAAACCAATCATTTCATTGTTTTCTAACATAACATAACGAACAGTACATGTAGTTTATGAATATATTGTAAATATAGAAGAACATAAGTTACCTTGACAAAAGTATACCAATCATGCATTTTGAGCCCTGGCCCAAATTCACTTTTTTTTGATATGAGGTTGTTTATGTTCGTAGCAAATCCTATGGGAAATCAATTTTTTTGTATGACTTCTTTTATGGCATCACTTTGCTGCTTCGTTAATAACCATGGAAGGGCACTTATATTAATCTGATCTCTGTTGCTATTTGAGTGAATGAAATTTTTCAATGCATGATTGGATTCATGTATGTCATTACAAATTTTGACAATTTTTTCTTTGTCACGCCTTCCATCCAATATTTTCCACAATTTCTCTATTATATTCTTTCCAATATGCATAGTATCAAACAAATGCACAATTTGTAAGTGCTCGTAGTAGGGCAACCTACTAAATTTTTTGGGATAGCTTTTTAGTCCCTTTGGAAGGTTTTCAGTATTGCCTTGACGACCTTCACGATTATCAATTACACAATTAGTCAACAAAAATCACAATAGAAATATATAAATTACAAACATAAACCATTAGGTGGAACGACATTACCTCGACGATTAATTCTATTATATTCCAGCTTCCATAGGTGAGGTGTCATTCTTCGTGGCTTTGATGTAGTCTCTTCTTTCCCATTGAAAAGATGTACTTCGATACTTATGATTCCTGTGGAGGAAGTGTCTACACTCATCAAACACCTGCTTTCCTAAACTTTTTGAATGACGAGATTTCATCTTTGGACCACAAATTGGACATGCAAATTTTCCCTTTGTTTGAAGACCTACAAGATAATGATGTAATTGGATTATTAAATATGTTTATTTTTATAATTAGAATTATTGTGCGCAACTTGAATTCACTATGACATACCAAAAAAATGTGTTAGCCCTAGGGCATCATGTATTGTCCATGCAAGTATTGCATGGAATTGAAATTGTCTTTGTCCTATTGGTCTAGACACGTCATACATAGTGACACCATTCCATAACTCCACCAATTCGTCGATAAGAGGCTCAATATATACATTCATATATTTTACTTGATATTTACCTACTTGAATGAACAGTAACATTACATAATTATTGTGACCATTTTACTGCAAGATTTGTAAGTACATGTAAATTAATAACTAACAAATGATAAGATACCTAGAACAATCATTGCCAACATAATGTGCTCCCTCTTTATTGACATCCATGGAGGAATGTTATTTTTGATAACAAAAATAGGCCACACCGAGTAAACAGATCTCATCTCTCCAAATGGATTGACACCGTCCGCTGCCAATGAAAGCCTGAGATTACAAGGTTCTTCTTTGAAGTGTTTCCACTTTTCCTCTATGTGCATAAATGTCAAACCATCTGCAGGGATTCGAATAATGTCATCTCGACTTCTATTGCGTGCATTATAATCCATAAATTGAGCCAAGCTACTACACCTGAATAATTGTCGCATCCATGGAATAATGGGGATGTAACGAAGAACCTTTTGAGGCACCTTTTTTGTTAGTCGATCTGTTCGATATCTACTCGTATGACATAAAGGGCATTGTGTTGCAAATTCATGTTCTTTATAATATATAATATGATCATTGGGACAAGCATGTATTGCTTCATACTCCATTCCAATATCTTTCATAACAGCAGTTAATTCTCGATATGAGCGAGGTAGAATATTTGATGATGGTAACAGAAACTCGCCTATCATTCTACAGCAAAAAATATAAGTTGTTAATATAAACAATATTAGTGGTACATTATTCATCGTAAGTTAACTATAAAGACATATATGACATACCTTAACATACGTGACATTGTTATGTTGGATAAACCATTCATAACCTTCAAGTTCAACAACAACAATACAGTAGAGAGAAGAGTTGTTTGGGAGTCTTTGTATAGGGGCTCATATGCCTTCTGAAGTAGAGGTACATCGAGGCTATCATCATCATCATGATCATATACGCTTGGACTAGATGTGTCATGGATCAATGTATTTATACCATCCTCTTCAATTGTGTTTTCTGGCGCATGATCGTCACCTTCCATGGGATCATTATCTTCACCTTGGATATTTGCACCTCCATGTTCCTCCACTTCGAAAACCATATTCTTCGAATTGTTGTGGTTCATATCATGTACTTCCCTGGGAAGATCAACCTATATAAAATTGATTAACATAAATAAACCATGATCATAAACTCATCATCAAGTGATTTCATATGTATATAAATTGTTAAAATGATATAATGAACGACTTACCAGTGGATGATAGTTATGCCCCCCTTCAATGTGACCATTCTCCCTACAATGTCTCTTAACTGTTTTGATTAGTAGTCTTCTACGATTTAAGCCCTTACAAATATTGCAAGGACAATAACATTTTACATCACCTTTTCTTTTCAAGTTAGACCACAATCTAGCGATTGTCTCCCTGTTTTGTTCTTCACTTATATTATCTGAAATGATCATTCTTTACAGGAAGCAAAAATCGGGCTATGAAAACTTCGGTCTACAACTTTCATAAACTAAGAAAAACTATCGAAAGTACACAAATCTTCTTAGACCTAGCTAAATACTTTAATATTTTAAAAATACTTTCTTTGAATTTATTCCTAAGATTATTTGTAAAACTTTGACCAACCGCCTGAAGGTCTTATTTCAAGAGACCTTACAACATTAAGCCACTAAAGGCAATTTCAAAACATATAAGCTAAAAGTCTAGTTAAAATATTCATTAGAATTAAAAAAAAAACAATTTTCATACCCGAGCGCACGGCTATAACTCGTGCAACAGCCTTCTTGCTTAGCTGTAGAAGCTCTCCAGCAATCAAATTATACAAACTACAAGGCCTAACAAAAATTTCAAAACATATAAGCTACAAGTCTAGTTAAAATATACATTAGATTAGATTCAACAATAGCAAGCAATGTTATTCAGAATTAGATTCAACAAACCTTAGCAGTGTAAATAGCCATCTCCTCTAAACTAGACTCCAAACACGAGGGGGCATTCACATACTCTTCCCCTAAAGGTATCCTGAAGAACAAAAGCCACTATTCTTGAGTTTGTGAATTGCACCTCGAGATGAATGAAGCTTAAAAGGAATGAAAATTGTTTTCATACATTTAAATCAGGATGTAATATTTATTCATAAGTATATACCTTGCAAGCACTTAAAATTGTTGTTATATGTGTTGCGGGAAAAGAAGAATTTTATACTTATGTGTATAGATGCACTTCCTGTATGCGATCCAAAGCTCAAATGTTATCAAGTGTGTCCAATGATGGGGAGAGACCTCCGTGCAAGCAGAAGATCTGCAATGAAACAAAAGAAAAGAAATTTTCTTATAGTAAGAACAAGTTTGTTGTGCTGCACAGGGTACCAACAAAATAGTGTATAATATCTTTTTCTTTACCTGGCTTTTAATTCAGCATGAGAGCCTTTAATAGAAAAGTCAAGTTGATAACATATTTAACAAGAGCTACAGGGCAACATAGTTCCTGCGTAAGTCCAAGAAAATGTGTGAGGATTGACATAGATTTGCGTAAGTCCAAGAAGATGTGTGAGCATTGACATAGATTTTGTGAACATTTTCTATGTAATGTAGATTTTACTGCAAATGGAATGAACCTAGGGGTGGATTGGTAAACTGATTATTTGTATCAAATGGTGTAAAATTGAAACTAAAACCATTTCAATTGGCCACGCCACTCATGGACTGTTCCTCCATATGTTATAATACTTTCATCATATATCACAAATATGAAATAGAATATGTAGCACATTGAAATAAAGCATTAAAAGATAGTGTCTAAATGTAATTAAATATATGGAACTAGTTATAAGAATCTGTACAAATCAATCAGAATGGGTTGAAATCAGTGCCCAACATAAGAAGATCAACAGTAATAATATGTCAAATATTTATTGTTAATTTCTGCTCATAGCTGTAGGGAAATTAGGTAAGCGAGCAACAAAAGAGCTAATAGTTTGTAAGAGTATACCATTTAAACTGTGTATGCTCATTTAACAAGAGATCCCATAATTTGGCATGAAATACTCAAGACAATATATTTGATATGCATCTTACTTCAGCATTTCATGTAACATAGCCAAATCCAAAAGAAATCTCGCAGACAAACTACCTAAGATTTATAACCTTTATCTTCCAATATCTAATGGCTCCTTATAGGTGTTAATACAAAGAAGCCAACTGTCAAAAACTGTGGCAATGATAAACATTTTGAAAAATAAAATTGTATTAGGTATAAATAAAAAACAGTGAAGAATGGTGTAGACTTGTAGCCAGAAGATAACACAGTGAAAATTGATGAGCTCTTTGTTATCACCCACCTCAAAGAAACGTGCATATCAACTCCAAGTGTCAAATGTCAGCTGTAAGTGCAAAAATGCAAGTTTTCATCTGTGTAACTTTTTTTTCTGCTACAGTCAATGCTGATACATCCTGCTTTAACATAAATAGATTCAAAAGGAAGCATTGTCAACTTAAGAAAAATAGTAAAAATATACAGATGGATAAATGATGCATTTGTTTGGTATATTGTTAACTAGTTGAGCAATAACAGAAGCTACGTTGACTGCTTGAAACTTTTTGTATGGCTTTTCCTGCCCCTGTGAAGAAGATGAAAAGATGCCATAGATAGTAATCAAAAGGAATTAAGCCTACTAACAACAGCATGATTTGCATTGACAGAAAAAAGCACAAATCCATACATTTAAAGAATGACTTGAGTGATCTTTCAAACAATTTGAAAATGAGCTCTGAACAAATACTTTTAACCATATTTCCTTTTATTATGCTATGTCTCCCTGCAAGAAAAATAAATAGATCTACAAGAAAAATATTACACATGCTCATCTGCATGCCAAACTAAACATGCAATTAAACAAGTGTTACACCATTTGTAGAAATGGGAAGCTCAGGAGCACCCTCTGCAAGAATGATAGGCCCAACACTTTGGTACTTGCTCCCTCATGCCAAAACATGCCAGCAAGCACAGCAACCTAAACACTGATTTTTTGATTTTTGCCTCTTTTCTTTCATGGCCAAATGCTACTCAACGAGTGTTATCGAAACTAAATCTATGCAGAACATCATACAAATTTATAGATACTCTTTTGTTGCAGACATTAGAGAGGACGAAAATGAGGTGACTTGAAATCTCTCACCATCTTGGGCACAAAATTGCAAAGGCATATGGTATTGATTTCATAGCTGGCAGCCTTCCTCTCTTAAAGTGATACCTTTATTAACCTAGCTCTGATACCATGTTAAATAATGAAGGATCTTTGTAAATGTAATGGATCTCTCTAGGTGATAATCAATATAGAATGGATATGAATTAATTCAATATTGAAAAATGTTTGCCAGGTCTGAATATATAATTAGATCACTTATTAGAATTCCCAATCTGAAGAGATAGAATCATTTATGAATCTTGATAATCCATCTCTTGTGATTGGTCATCTTATTTAGTGCAATCAAGAGGCATATGAGGGGCGGTTGTAACTATTCAACTACATGTCTCCTTGAGGAGACACATAGGCATAAACTTAAGTAGCCAACAAATCCAAAGGTTATCGATTATGATTAGTCACCAAACAAATTATCAAGAGACCCTATGGTCATCGTCATGATTATTTGCTAAGCCAATTTCAACATCAAAGCCTCTAATATGAATATAGAGGATCATAACTCGATCCCATATGATTGTCATTCAGTCCATCTTGATTAGGGATATACTACCTGATCCAAGAGATAGATATAATGTGATTGTTCATATTTTCATACTTAGTTTAATAATGACAATATCAACTCAATACAAGGATGCCAATCAACTCACTGCCATCACTGCTAATGCTTCCAAATTAGCACAAGTGCTCTATATTATGTTTTTGGTACTGAGTTAAACGAGAAAGAGAAACGAGCATGATTAGTTGTCACATATTATTTGGCTAACTCAGTGCCAAAAATACAACCTTTAATGTGAAGTGAGGAGCTACAATAGAGTGCAAGGATTAGAACCTCTCCCCAAGTTTTTAATAGACTAGGGAAGATGAAGATTTAAAATGTTGTAATGCAGTTTATGAATCATGATGATGATTTTTAAAGATAATCATTGTAAAGACAATCCTAATTTTGGTTGAGTCCTAAGTATGCCAACCATGCAAGGAACTTTGTATGATGATGCAAGGAATGCATTGATGCATTTTTGGATTTAGTCTTCTCAATTAAATTCAAATGAGTCAACCTTGATAGAAAACACTTTTGTACTCATTTTTGGACTCATTGGATATATTTTATCATTTATTTTTCTATCCCTTCTGCTCTCTAACATCTAGATGATAGATCATAGAGTGAGATCTGAAACATTGTGATTCAAAAAACATATACAATCTCTTCTAGAAACAACATCAAGTAAAATATTGGATAGCATAAAAATTGTTATGTATAACAGAAAGTTGGTTTTAAATAAACTTAAGCAATTTTTAATTTACCAAAGTTTTTGCTAAGCCCACATTTGCCAATTGTGTAAGGAACTTCATATGATGCTGCGAGGAATGTGTTGATGAAGCCAAAAAATGTGATTTTTTGATTAATCACTAATTGCCAACGTTCATGATTGTGTAATTCTGAAGGACATGTCTGAATTGTATCTACTCTGATTTACAATCAATTTTCATCCTATCACTGTGAAAAATGGTAGTGTGATGTTGCTTGTATTACAAAAGGGATGTTGCTTGTCAATCTTTCTGAGGGTACTAACCCCAAATCCCTATAAGGGATATTGCCTCTTGACCCTTTTAGGTGCTCCATCCCTAAACCTGTGCCAACGATTGTCCCCAAATCAACCCTTGCTAACCACCATCCCCAAATCAAGATCCTAGGTCCCACCCTTCCCAAGACTCTAAAGGAACATAGATTTTTTTGCAACTTTGTACTTAGTTTTTAGGTTGACTTCATACAAAGGAAATTGTAATTGAAAACTATCAACAATTAGTTATCATTTATGCAGTGTGTAGTATGTATTGTGCAATACAATTTAATCAAATACAATATGAACATAAATAAGAAAAAATTTATCTCATAGTTTATGGAATAAGCTTTAATTTTATTTTATTTTTGTATCTCTATTCTATAAAACCATGTTTTGCTAATTTTTTCATCTTTATTTTACGTGTGTTGAAAATATGATTTTTTCTTGATTGATTCGTGATAGTTCAATAATTTCTGAATATTTTGGTTTGCCTTTTTTTTACTAATAAGATTTTTACTACTATGGTAGATACTATAGAAAATTATAAAAAATGAAGCTGAAAATCGAATTAGAGGAAATGAGATAATTATTAGATTTGAAATGAAAATTCATCATAAACCATTACTAAATAAAAAATCAAAGTATAAGGGTTTAATTTGCAAAAAAAAAAGCTCCAAATTTGACTTTTGCAAATGGTAGACAAATTTATAATCAAATTTCATTGGAATGGCCACTCGGATGCAATGGTGAGGTCCGATCTTGCTCAAAATGCTCGCACAAAGTGTTGATGTTGTATTTGAGTTATGGCCCTCCAAAGGTTGAAGAAAGTAAGGTTCTCTAATGGCTATGAAATAAACATTCCTTTGGATTTGATACCATGTCTTAAAATGAAATACAAAATCCTATGTGTCTTAATGACAACTAATATGAAAATGTATTACCTCCTATTGAGATTATTTCTACTATTGTTCATGATGATGCTTGCATTCATACAACCATGGATTCAAGTGATTTAATACAATAGGATATTCATTTTCTTCTAGAGTCAAATCTATGGAATGACTAGTTGATAGACATTTTAGGTTTGTTTGTGGAATCTTACATTGTAGATTTTGGGAGACACTATTAATGGCATTCATTGTCTCTTTGATGAAGATGACATTTTCAAGGGAACATGTTGATTCTCATCTTTACTCTCTAGTTGATCAATATTTTGAGGTTCATATGATGGTGGATACTTTGATACAAAAGTTGGAGGATGTTACTTTATCTTCAAAGGAGACACTTGAGTCTTTGACACATGTTCTACATTCATCCTCAATTGATCCTAACTTATCTTTTTCAATAGAGTAGCATAGTACACATAATATGGGGAGGTTCCTTCCAATGTTGACATGAGGAAACTTGAATGGGTTTTAGAGATTACATGCATTGTTCATTCCTACAAATTGGGGAGGCTTCATTGATGCACCTTTGGTTTTGTTTCTTCCTAAGGGGGGAATGTTGTTCTACACTCATAGAGTAGTTTATACATCAAGAATGGAACATCTGCGACAGGTGTACATTCTATATTGAGGGGGGTTACTTAGTCTATTTTCCACTTCTTCTCTCTAGTATGAAGATTTTTTATTGTATATGCATGTTGTATGTCATAATGGAGGTCTACTCTATCCATCCATTCACTTTTGTTTTTTCTCATCTCTTTTTGGGGGAGGGTTTTTCCCATGAGGTTTTCTCTCTTTCTTTTCTTTATGACAGATATTTTATTTTGTATATTTCACATTGGTACCTAACATGGTCTAGCAGTTGGGACTCAACATGCATTTTCTTCTAGATTTTGTAAGCTTAATTGCATTCTCATAAGTTGCACTTAAAGGAGGTGTTAGTGTAATTAAATTTTACTAATTACACTACTTAATTTTACTTTGGATAATTGATGCGGGTGCATCACAAAACTGGTGATATTTTGAATTTGGGTATCATGGTGGATAGTCATTATTTCATTAGGGAGTTATGTGGCCAAGCCATAGGCAGTTTACATAGTTTTAGATGGTTATTTTACATTGCATTGTGTCTTAGTAAGTCATTTTGTGTCTTCTTGATGTCAACTCCTATGCCATGCAAGGCATTCATTTTGAGTTAGTTGATGTAGCTAGGTTAGTTTGGATTCAGTTGATTAGGATGGAGTCTATTTTGAAAAGATGAGCTTGTACCTGATATGATGTGTGATGGTTGAGAAATGTCAGGATAGAAAAAAAGTGAAAGCCCGACTTGGAAGGGAGATATAGTGGTGCATGTGAGGCTGAGCCCAATAACGATGGAGTGAGAGGTTGTTCTTAAAATTGGTTGATACTCTACCAGTTTTGGAGGCTGGTAAGAGTATTTTTGGGAGATTTAATATGCAGAAGCTGATGTGTAATGAGGGGAGAAACCTGATAGAGGGAGCTCGAGAATGGAAGAATGGAGAGCGGGTATGAAACCCGATAGTGGTAAGATAGTAGAAAGGATCGATAGCAGAGTGGGAGATTGCAGGAGCCCACAAGCAAGGAGGAACCGAGACTTAGATTGAGGTAAAGAAAAACAAAGGAATATGTGTGATGACAAATTTCCTTACTGGAATTTTGACATTTAAACTAGCATTTCCCATTTTCCCTCCAAAGGAAGAACCAAAAAAAGTAAAATGAACTTAAATTAGTCAATCTACAAGATCAAACTTGAGAAAGGAAAAAAAATTAAAAATTGCCATAAGGTGAATGTCTGTTTGTTTTTTTTGCACCTTGCCGATGCGGGTCTGTGCTCGACCCTCTCAATGCCTTGAGTTCGCCTCGCTCAATGCCCCTCTTTTCCTTTCTGCTGAAGTGGTCTCCCGCCTTTCCTTTTCGGAAGAACCTTGTGTCGCTCGATTTCTTTCAAATGAGGGTTTTCAATTTTTTTTTCTCTTATATCCTGCGGGTGTCGCAATTGCGATGCCTGATGTCGCTATTGTGATGGCATCGGGCTAAAATTGAAAAAAAAAAAGCCAAAAACACATTACCTTTTCCAATCGTCGCAAATTGACATCGCAAATTGACCCCTAATGTATTAGTGATGGATAGGGCCAATCCTTATGCAGGATAGATGACCTATTTCCTACAAGTCTAAGAAGTCAAAAAATCATGAACTTAATTACCCTACTCACAACCTCGAGCTTACAACAGTTGTTCATGCTTTAGTGAGGTGGTGACACTTCATTCTAGGTCATAGATTTGAGATTCATTCTGACCATCAGAGCTTGTAGTACATATTTACATAGCCAAACCTTAATGCTAAACAAAGAAGGTGGATGGAGTTCCTTTGTGAGTATGATTTTGATGTTCATTACATCAAGGGAAAGGAAAATGTGGTTGCAAATGCCTTAAGTAGAAGGCACCATGAGCTTTCATTTGTGACTACTTGCATTGATTTGGGAGAGCATATCCTACATCATTTGCCAAAAGATGAGCTTTATATAGAAGTTAGTTGGTGCATTCTCAAAGACCCTTAGAGGGGAAATACTCAGAGTATTCATTGGATTCTAATGGACTTTTACATCATACATGATGTATTTATGTACCTTCCATTGGGAGTTTGCAGGAGCTCATTATACTTGAGGCTCATAGAGCACCTTATGTAGTGCACTCCGATGTTAATAAGCTACACATAGATCTAAGGTAGTTATATCATTGGCTAGGAATGAGAGTGTAGTTTGCTAGCATTATTGTAAGATGCCTCAAGTGTCAAAGGGTAAAGGTAGAGCACTATCATTCCAGTGGGCTTCTTCAACCTCATGAGATTCTAGAGTGGAAGTGGGATACTATATCTATGGATTTTATTATTGGTCTTCCCATGTCTTCTCACTGCCATGATGTCACTTTAGTGATGGTTGATGCATTGACCAAGGCTTCCCACTTTTTACCTATGTGTACTACATACACAACACAAGACATAGCTCAGGTGTTTTTGCGAGACATTGTTAGACTTCATGGCATTTCCTGTAAGATCATCTCAAATAGAGTCTCATTGTTCACTTCATCCTTTTGGAGAGAGTTGCAGGCAACATCGGGCACTAGGTTCAATTTTAGTACAATGTACCATCCTTAGACCAATGATCAGATCGAGAGAGTGAATTAGGTATTAGAGGACATGTTGTGTATGTATGTGATGGACCATCAGGTCAAATGGGAGGAATACTTGCATCTTGTCAAGTTTTCCTATAACAATGGGCGCCATTCCTCTATAGGTATACCACCTTATGAGGCATTGTATGGAAGACCTTGCAGAGCACCCTTGAGTTGGGATAGGATCAAGGATAGAGTATCTATTGGTCCTCATATAGTCAAAGAGATGGAGCAGTAGATGACCTTGATTAGATAGTGGCTTAGAGAGGCACAAGATAGGCAGAAGAAGTATGCTGATACAAAGAGGGGCAGTTAGCACTAGAGCCTATTCGTATTATTGCCTGATGGACTCTAGCTCTTCCTGGCCAAGAATTGGACTAGGTTAGGGTTCAGTGAGATTGTTATGATGAGGTCACAACTTCATGGGAGGATGTAGCATAGATGAGATCCCAATATCCATACCTATTTGATGAACTCCAAGAGGAAGTTCATGCCTAGTGGGGGAGGATGTGAGGCCTTGCCTCGATCCATCATAGCACATTTGATACATTTTATTTTTTGACACATTATGACTCGATATGTCGAGACATTGTCTAATGGACTGGACATTATTATATTGTTTTATGTCATGCGATGCTTTACTTTAAATTTCTTAATCATGTTAACTGATGTTTTATAAGCATGCATAATGATGGTGTATTACAGTAAATGAATTCAATATTATGAATATGTTAAATACTTTAATTATGCAAATTGTGATGTTCAAATATGTGTGTATAAATGAGGAAAAAGTTATTTAAATGAAAGTTGATGTTTTGATCAATGTGATTGTAACTAGTTTAAAAGTTCAATTAAATAATGATAACAAATATTAAGGTTTTTAGTCAAATGTTCTAAAATGATGAAACTTGATTCAACTAGGAGATTGAACAGGCACACGAAATGAAATATGGAACATTAGAAAACCTATTGTGCCTTGTGTGTCTTAGTCAAATATGTATTAACATAGTGGATTAATTAGTCTTTAAAAAAAATCGTGTTTTTTTGCCTCAATATTTTGGGCATGACCAAATTGATGTAGTGGGTCCTATAAGACTTGTAAAAGATTGATTGAAATCAAAAGATATCTTTATCAATGCTTGCTAAAAATTATTGATTGAAAACAAAAGACACCTCTATCAGTGTTTGCCATGTTTGAGAAATACTCTATTGTGCACTTTTAATAGAGGTTTGATTTTCTTGTCTCTTATTGTTTGTTAGTATGGATTATATATTATACATTTGAATTAGTGTGACCTTTAAAATTGTAGTATAGATTTTGCTTTACAATTGAAATATTCAACGCCTATAGTTTGCAAGCAAATTTGAAATTTACTATCACACACTTGCCAACAACATTATGAAAACACAATATGATCCAATATTTGTTTGCATTTAGGTTTATTTTGTGGTAGAGTGCATATTTATTTGTATTTAATTTATTTATTAATAAAGTGCATGAAAATTTAATTACTTATATTTTATAAATTGCATGTAAATTTAATTTTGTAAATTTGATGAAAGTCAATTTAAATTCGTGGAACTCATAATTGTAATAATATTGTTTTTTGTTTATTTTCAATCTTCTTACTTTCTCAATACAAAATTGGATGAAAATTAGATATCTTGAAATTGGATATCTCTCGATTTATTTTTAAAAAAATTAATTCAAAATTTACGTATGTTAGTTCTACTGCAAAGATTAAAAAAGACTATCAAATTTTCACATAAAAGAACTCACAACCTTTCTAATTCATAGACATTTCATCTACTAGCATATTTTATTTATAAATGATAAATAATTTGCTACTCATAAACCATTGTGGAAATTTTTATTTTCTACCGATTAAAATAATACAAATTTTGTATTTTCTTTTTTGCTCTGATGACTAATTAATATACAATTACTATTTTTTTTAAAAATGTATAAAGACATTTGCTACTTTTTAAAAAATTGACAGTTTCTTCCAAGTAGCTGCATTTTAAATTAAATTTTAAAACAATTTAAATTTTGTTAATAGTCTTAACATAACAAATGACTCCCACTTCACAAATGTTTGTAATTTTTGAAATCCACCTTAAATTAAATCAAATTCACTAATATTTTCTTTATTGATTATTGGTAAATCTTCCTGTTTGGCTGCCAAAGTTGGAGGATTCTGGTGGTTTTCACATGGAACTATCAACTATAATAACTGCTCATTATTCTTGTTTCATTTTTTCCAAATCACAAAATTTATAGTTCAGCATGTTGGATCCATTCTTCTGCCATTAGACAAAATTTGTGTTGCTCATTATTCAACATGGGAGTAAGGTGGATTTCAAAAATTACAAAAATTTGTGAAGTAGCAGTCATTTGTTACGTTAAAACTATTAAGAGAAACTAAATTTTTTTCAAATTTAATTTAATATGCAGTTACTTGGAAACAACTATAATATTAACAGAAATTAAATTATTTTAAAATTTAATTTAATATGTAGTTACTTGGAAACAACTATCACTTTAAAAAAAAAAATAGCAAATGTTTACATTGAAATGTGATCCTACATCTCGGCTTCACAAAATTTGTGTTGCTCATTATTCAATAGGGGCGTAAGGTGGATTTCAAAAATTAAATTTTAAAACAATTTAAATTTTGTTAATAGTCTTAACATAACAAATGACTCCCACTTCACAAATGTTTGTAATTTTTAAAATTCACCTTACTCCCCTATTGAATAATGAGCAACACAAATTTTGTGAAGCTGAGAGGTAGGATCACATTTCAATGTAAACATTTGCTATTTTTTTTTTTAAAGTGATAGTTGTTTCCAAGTAACTACATATTAAATTAAATTTTAAAATAATTTAATTTCTGTTAATATTATAGTTGTTTCCAAGTAACTGCATATTAAATTAAATTTGAAAAAAATTTAGTTTCTCTTAATAGTTTTAACGTAACAAATGACTGCTACTTCACAAATTTTTGTAATTTTTGAAATCCACCTTACTCCCATGTTGAATAATGAGCAACACAAATTTTGTCTAATGGCAGAAGAATGGATCCAACATGCTGAACTATAAATTTTGTGATTTGGAAAAAATGAAACAAGAATAATGAGCAGTTATTATAGTTGATAGTTCCATGTGAAAACCACCAGAATCCTCCAACTTTGGCAGCCAAACAGGAAGATTTACCAATAATCAATAGAGAAAATATTAGTGAATTTGATTTAATTTCACTTTGTTTCGCCACACATTCATTGTGGAATATATTTTGGCATAAATTTGAAAGTGGATAGCCTTGAGTTACAATAGTTGAGAATATGGAAAGATTTTTTAGTTACAAATATTTGCCAAAAATATAAAAAGAATCTTCGAATATAATAGGATACAATAGCAGGCAAAATAATCTCTTATATATTGTTGAGTATGCAATGCATGGTCCTCTAAGATGAAGTGATAACAAGTACACTTATGTTTTACTGTAGGTAACAATCCATTCTCTATCTATTGCAGGTGCTTTTGTAGTAGTTTCCTATATTACTATTACGGTTGTTGCATAGTGAGATGTCTTTGTATGGTGTATGATATTTTCAGAAAGTGTTACTATACTTTTTTTTATTGCTAATAATATTAATTGATAATTTTGATATGATTATGATGAAGGTTGCTCCCCTCAATACCACAAACACATAACAAAAACAAAGAAACAACAACAATTGGCAAGAACAAACTATGGGCTTCTTATTATCACTGCACGTGCAGAATTATGGAAGTTTGAAATACAATATGCAAACCCATGTGGTCATCTTCCTTACAATAATTTGCAACATAGAGCTACAAATTATCACCCAAAGTTGTCATAGACAATGTACAACCATTACTTAAATAGACATTTTTACACCGCCCGAGAAGTTTCTTGACATCAAACCCTAACCATTGAGACCAACTCTAAAATTATATATGGAGTTGGCTTGATACGCCTTTGACACTTATTTTAGAAATTTTGGTCAGCCCAACTTTGGAGGCCATAACTTTTGAACCGTTTCTCTAATTGGCTATTATAACCACTTTTTGAAATACTCAACTTTTGATCTACATGGCCCAATTCATGCAAGCTCCAGTCGACCCCATTTCAGAGCCCATCCATGGGCCTCTAAGGTCTTCAACGATGAGCCTGAAGTTTTCATACCAAAATTGCACCCCAAAAATCTGCAATAAATTCATGAATACTCATGATATGGCATTGAACCTCAACTATTAGGCTGATATATCCAAGATAAACATCCACCTCTGAAATTAGGACATTCTAGGCTCGTATGATTGACTTACTAAGTAGCAAGACTTTATAAAAAATAATTCTGCAATGAGACAACCCTTATTCAAGAAACAAAAAGGAAATTTTTTTGGGTGATGCAAGATTTCTCTTACACCAAGGATGCTCCTACATCAGACACCAAAGATAATTTGAGAAGTGACCCTATCATGTCGCAAGTGTTTAGTGAAAAACTAAGGCAGTTAACCTCCTTCCATATTGGCCATGATAAATCTTCTACTGAGACCCCTTTCCATTTGATTAGGTACTCTTCATTAGTTCTCTTCCTTGTACTTTTTCCAACACAACTATCCAATATCTCCTTAATCTCCTTTGTAGCCAAACTAGCTGCTAGAATAGTCCACTGTGCTTTTGCAACTTCATCTCCATCACCTCCTTCACAATATTCTATCAAATCTAAAATTTTAAATACTAGTGAAATATTCAATTTAGTAGGCAACTCCACTTCATATGCATTTCCAAAATCATGCCTCTTCATTATCTTGTACGGTCCAAACTTCTTCATTTTCACCTTATTATATGTACCCTCTAGAAAATGCTCCTTTCTCAAATGAACCACTCCAATCTAAAATTCCTTATACCTCCTTTTCACATCTGCCTTCATTTTATATTGTAAATTCATCTTAATAATGTGCCTCCTCACCTCCTTATGGATATTCTTTAAATGTTCAGTAAATTCTTCTACTTTAGCACTACTTATTTTTCCTTTATCCAAATGCCTCAATTCATAAGAATTTATGGGACTGCTGCCATATTCAATCTGGAATGGTGATTTACTAGTAGTCCTCTTGACATAATTATTATATGAAAATTATGGCTTTGGTAAAATCAAACCCCATCCCTTTGGCTTATCTCTAACTAAACATCTCGCCAAATTCCCCAAACTCTAATTCACAACTTATGTTTTTCCATCATTCTTTGGATGATGTGATGAACTAAACTTCAAGTCTATATTTAATTTATTCCAAAATTTATTCCATAAATCAACAAACTTGGTATCTCTAACTGAAAATATACTCTTTGGTAGACCATGTAGTCTCATCACTTCTCTGAAAAATAATTCTTCCACATGAAAAATATCACTTGTCTTCTTGTAGGCAATGGAATGTGTCATTATTGAAAATATTTCAACCACCATAAGTATGGAATCATGCCCACGTTGTGTATTTGGTAAACTAAGAATGAAATCCATTAGGACATCCTCCCACATATTCTCTAGTATATGTAATGGTTGATACAACCCAACATTTTGCTTCACACCTTTTGCCATCTGACATACTCTGTAACTCTTCACAAACTTCTTCACATCATGTTGCAACTATGGAAAATAATAATTCTCAACAACCAAAGAAATGGTCTTATCTCTCCCAAAATGTCCAACCAATCCTCCACTATGCTTCTCCTTGATGGTATTCTCCCTCATAGAACTTTTGGGAACTGATTTCCTTTAAACAACATACCATCTTGGATTATAAATCCAACCACCTTGTCCTATCAAGTGTAACAAGTTCTATTGAAACTTTCCAAGCTTCACCAAAACTAGAATCCTCTAGATACAAATTCTTGATTTCCTTGAACCCAACCACCATAATCTACATTTTTGTCAGCAAAAATTGTCTTCTACTAAGAGCATATGCAAGTCTGTTAGACTTATCACTCCTATGTTTCAAAACAAATCTATAACTTTGTAAAAAATCAAACCAATTCAAATGTCTTTGGTTCAATTTTCCTTTACTATTCAAATATTTCAAAGCTTGATGATTAGTATACAAAAAAAACTCCTTAGGAAGAAGATAGTGTCTCCACTTCTTCAATGCTTGAACTATAGCATAAAATTCCTGATCATAAATGGAATATTTTCTTTTGGCATCATTCAACTTCTCACTAAAATAAACAATAGGTCTACCTTCTTGGCTCAAAAAAACTCCTATTGCAAGACTGCTAGCATTACAATCTACTTGAAAATACCTTGTTAAAATGTGGAAGTGCTAAAACAAGCTGCTAACTTTCTATTTCAACAAATTAGAACTCTTATCTACTCCTACAATCCACTTAAGTTCTTTCCTATCCCCTCTCATTGTTTCAATCAAAGGCCTATAAACACTGGTAAAACCTCTTATAAACTTTCTATAAAAACTAGCCAGTCCAGAAAGATCTTACCTCTTTTGCACTCCTTAGAGTAGGTCATTCAAGGATAGCCTTCACTTTCTTAGGGTCCATTTTTAGTCCTTCTACTGAAACTACAAATCCCAAATACACCAACTCCTTCACAAAACTACACTTCTTCAAATTTAGTAGTAATTTTTCTTCCCTCAACTTATTAAACACCTTATGGATGTGCATTAAATGCTCCTCTAGTGTCTTACCAAAGATCAATATATCACCTAGGTAAACAAGGACAAACTTACCCAAAAACTCCTTCAGTACCTCATTCATGAGCCTCATGCAAGTGCTTAGTGCATTGGTTAGCCCAAATGTATGACTAACCACTTGTGCAATCCTTCCATTATATTGAAGAAAATATTCCACTCATCTCCTTCTGTGATACGAATCTAATGGTACCTACTCTTTAAATCTATCTTTGCGACATACATAACTCCACTCAAATAGTTCATAATAGCATCCATCCTTGGCAATGGAAATCTGTACTTGATTGTGATCTTGTTGATAGCTTGAGAATTCACACATTCTTCATTCACCATTCTTATTTTGTGCTAATACTTTTGGTACAACACATGGGCTCAAACTCTCTCGAATCAACCCCTTTTACAACAAAAAATGCACTTGTCTGTTTAACTCTTCACTTTTTGTTGGTGTTATTCTATGTATTGTCTTATTTAGAAAACTATCTCTTTGGGCCAAGTCCATCTGGTGAGTGATCTTACCCATTGGGGGTAATCCATCAGGTACATTATCTAACACAATATCAAGAAACTCTCCCAGCAAATATGCAACTTTTGCAGGTACCTCCTCTACTTCTTCTTTACCATCTTTTGGGATTACAACAAAACACGTGCTCATGCCTCATACCTTTGAGGAACTCCTCCTCATCAAAAAAACATATCCTGGCATCATTACATACCTTTTCTTCTTTCTCCTTCAATGGTTTCAACATATGTTTCACTCCATACTTTGTCAGAGTGTAGGTATTTGCTCGCCCATCATGTACGTCATGCCTATCAAATTTCCACAACCTTCCCAACAACATATGACATATATCAATAGGTATAATATCACAAAGCACCTCATCCTAGTAGCTTCCAATCTCGAACTTCACTAGGCACTGCTCATTGATCATGACCTTGTGCTCATTGACCATGACCTTGTGCTCATCCTGCACCCAAGCAATATGGTATAAATGTGAGTGTTTCTTCCTCTTGAGGTTTAAATTTGTGACCATGTTTTCTAACACTAGATTTTTAGTGCTTCATCCTTCAATGATCACATCACAACACTTATCCTTACATTTACAACCTATGAGAAACAAACTCCTCCTTTGACTAGGTTTGTTCTCACCACTCAACAAGACACTCCTATTAACTAGGACTTCTCCTCTTTTAGCATCTTCATAATGAGATGATATGGAATCTTCATCAACATGTGCAACTTTTTCCTTGCCTTTCATTTTTTGGTCTATCCTTCCTTGGTGCTGGAAACATTCAAATACTTTATGCCCTTCTTCTTTGTAGTGAAAACATTTTCCATGAAAACCTCCTCTTCTAGATCCTTGCCCTCTTCCTCTTTGATCTTTGTTATTTTGATCATGGAAATAATTGGAATAATTTCCCCTCTGGTTCAGAATATTATTTCTTCCTTGTTCTTTTGATCATCATTTTGACCTCCATAAGATTGTCTGCTAGATCTTCCACTGCAACCTCCTCCACTATTCTTGTTATCAAACTTTTTTCTCAACTTCTACTCAACTCTTAGGAAAAACTAGTACACCTCCTCAATACTGGTCATTCAAACCAAACTCAACTCCTCCTGAATGCTTGGCCTTAATCCATTAAGATAATGGGCAACTTTCTCCTTATTAGCTTCTGCATGGCTTGTTCTAATGAGACCTCGGTATCAATCTTTGGTATACTCTCAATAAAAAATCTTCTCACTTGCTTCAAGCCTTGCATTTTATTTAATAGATCAAGCTCATAGTCCACAAGAATAAATTGTCACTTCAATTTAGCTATCATAATCCCATCTTGTGATTTTATCTTTCCCTCTTCTATTTTCCTCCAATTGAATCTTCTACCACCAGATCTTTGTATGTCCCTTTAGTTTCACCTTCACAACCTATTAGGATCCTCAATATCTTCATATTCAAAGTATTACTTCAATTCATTGATCCAATAAATCAACTCCTTTGGGTTAAGATTTCTCGAAAATGTGGGAAACTCAAATTTAGGTCTTCTTCCAATCTTGGAGATGGCCTTGAAAAGTCTTTCTTCTTCTGGGTTAAGAACTACCTCTTCTTCAACATTTTATTCTTCTTTTCCTTCATCCTCGCTTTCATCTCTTACAACAAGATTTATTCCTCTACGCATATGTTCTACTAATGCTTGCATTTGTCTCTAGAGGGTTAAAAAATCCTTAGGTGTTACAACTACAACTCTCACCATGCTATCTTCATGGAGGCATTTTTTGCGCTTCTATTTGAAACCCTAGCACAAACTGCCTCACAATTAGTGATCTGTCTACATGCTCAACTCAAACCACAAGCTTGGTGCAACTACCTCATAATTGATGATTTGTTTACACACTTAGGAACTCTGATACCACTTGATGTAGAGCGCTCCCCTTGATACCACAAACACATAACAGAAACAAAGAAACAACAATAATTGATGAGAATAAAATATGGGAATCTTATTATCACCACAAATGCAAAATTATAGAATTTCAAAATACAAAATGCAAACCCACATTGGCACCTTCCTTACAATAATTTGCAACATAGAGATGCTAACTATTACCCAGAATTGTCATAGACAATGTACAAGCAATCCTTAAATAGACGTTTCACACTACCTAGGAAGTTTCTATACATCAAACCCTAACCCTTGAGATTAAGTAACTCTAAAATTAAATATGAGTCGGTTTGATACACTTTTAACACTTATTTTGGAAATTTTGGTCAGTCCAACTTCAAAAGGCCATAAGTTTTGAATCATTGCTATGATTGGCTATTATAATCACTTTTTATAATCCACAGCTTCTGATTTACAATGCTCAGCTCATGCAATCTCTAGTTGACCCCATTGCGGAGCCCATCCAGGGTGTCTAAGGTATTTAATGACGAGCCTAAAGTTTTTATACCAAAATTGTACACCAAAAATCTATAATACACTAGTACAAAAACAACAATATGTGACTAAAAAAACTACTAAAATTTGTATATATGTGACTAAAATCAGTCACGTGACTAATAGTAGTTAATATCCAGTCATTTATAATGCTACTAAATGATTTTAGTCTCTTATTTGATCACTAATTTTGTTCATCAATGTAGTCACATATTTAGTGGTATATTTATTCACATATTTAGTATATTTACTCACACATTCGGTAGTGTATTTATAGCATATTTAATAGTATATTTGGTCACATATTTAGTAGCATATTCAATAGCATATGTTGTCACATATTTTGCAAATATTTGATAGTGTATTTAGTAGCATATTTTATAGTATATTTGGTCACATATTTAGTAGCATATTCAATAGCATATTTAGTCACATATTTGGTAGTATACTTGGTCATAATAGGGCACGATGGAATCAAACAACCATCCTCCTGCTTGTAAAGCAGGCACTCTTCCATTGAGCTAGCACCCTTTAAAGAATACATAAAAAATTATTATTTGTTTCATTTCATTCTCAATATAGTACCCAAAAAGGTTATGGACTTGTATTTCTTGAAATGGGGGCAACAAGGCAACATCCAATCAAGTTGATAGTTTAAAGACTCCTTTTATTTCAAAAAAAAAATTCCAGTTAAATCAACCAGAGGAAAAGGGAACTAGGGTAATAGATTTTAAATTTAAAAATGGTGTCCAACTTGTTATGAAAACTCCCATAATTATATCCACTAGTATTTTAATTGCTAGCCTCTACACCCACACAAGTGTTGAACATAAGTAAAGAATCCATAAATATGTTTCTTCATTTAACTTTTCCAAATTTTCATGAAAAGTAAAATCCATCAAATATAATAAGTTACAAAAACATGATAGCAAAAAAATTACTTAAATAGAATCAATAAGAATCTCTACCATTTTTGTACAAGAATGAAAAAGTTAAAAAAAATTGAAAGGACAAACTACTCCACTATCATCCACATGGGGAAGCTCCCTCAATAGGATTGAGTCCATTTTTGCAAGATCCTAGAAGACAAAGTTATAATCAGTGTTAGAATATTATATTTTATAATAGTGATGACATTGTGACACAACACATGTTCAATGACTATTAGGGTCATACCTTAAAAGGCATGCCAATGATGAGATTTGTTGCAAGTGACTTGTACAAGAGCTCGGGAGTCAGCAATAGAAGATAAATTGACAAAAAAGTTTATTTATCAGATAAAACATACTATCATAACAAATAGTCAAAGCTAAGAACTTCACATGTCATGCAGTAGGAAGTTAAGTAATCAAATGAAATCTTACACCTCGGCAACTATATGATGCCATAGAGGCATTATAGCAACTATCATTGAATAGAATGGAAAATTATATCCAAAATTTTACCTTCAACTAATCAAGAGAGACAAACATTAAAACTGAATCATCTGGATGCAGAACACCCTTGTAATCTACCTCATCACCTTGTACATGTGAAATGAATTCAATTAATGATAAACATGAAAATCATATGTAGAAAGAGATACAAAAATAGAATGTAATTTTCTTTAAAAAGTATTGACATCAAGACTAGCTTGCTTTTACAATTTGAGCCTCCCAGATTGAGTGTCAAGATTTTATATGACTAGAAATAGGAAAGATAGGATTTAATGAATTAATTGAGCAGTTCAAACAACACAAAATTGAATTCCTTCAGTTGAGACATTGGCTGAGTAGAAGTACAAAAAGAAATAATTAAACAAGACTTCCACTATGGAAAAATAAACACTAATATAATTTGAAATGGAGAATTATCAAAAAAATGGGAAAAGGGAAGTATAAAGATTCTAGAAAAGGCAAGCTTGCAAGAATAAAGTGTAACACACCTCCTTTTGTATGGGAAGTTGGTTGGTTCCCCTTTCAAAATCAAAGTAGTGGTAGTGCTTCTTGTCAAAAGGAGCCTATCAAAATAATAGCTTCTAAAATATTAATACTAAATTCAAAAGTAAAATGATGATTCAGAACAACATCAACACCATACATGTACAAAGAAGATAGTTGCAAGCTTACCACTCCTTTCTTGAGCTTGGCAGCTTGCATTCCAAGATTTGCAAGTCTTCTACACAAATCTATCTCCTCTTCTGGAGCTTCCATTAGGAAAACCCAAATTGTATCACCCAAACCATCCTACATAGAAAATTGATAAGTGTTAGCATATATCATGATAAGGTATAGAAAAAATTATAATATCTTGACACAGAAATGATGAAGAGAATCATTAGAAGAAACCTGTAATAGTATTCCACTGCCAATTGTAGATTTCATTCACCCATCTTCACCTTCACCAACTTCAGTATCTCCCAAATGCAATAGATAATCCCATCCTAAGAGATTCATCTCTAAAACAAGCAAACAGTATGTTTGGACCATAATTATTGGGTTGCTTTCTTTTATTGAGAAGACAAAGTTGTGGAAATCTAGCTTTCAAAAAATGCGTGCAAATTCAAATGATGATTCCATCTATTTTAAGACAATGGACATTAATATGTTGGAAAAATATAACTAACATTACTTATGAACATAAAATAATTTTCTAGACGAGTAAAATAAAATATACTTAAACATACAATCTATATGCCCAACATAATAAAAATAAAAATAATAGATGAACTTACCATTCCCCTAGGAGAATCACCATAGTAACTCATGATCCGATCAGAAAGACTTCCATGGTTTGTACCAATGCAAATCGCCCTTTAAAGGAAGTTTTAAAATCAACCCTTATGCATATGACATGTGAGTTCACCACTATCACTCCACATCACCACTACATCGTAGGTTAGAAAATATTTGATGACAAAAACTCAGTTGCTGAAATCATGTTTTATTGTTCACTCCTTCCTCTAGGATTTATATCACTCTTCCACCTAATAGTTCACAACAACACCTACTCTCCCAACTCTACTTAGAACCATTCTCTATCCCTAGTTATCCCATTCCAAAGCCACTATTGTCTTAAGCCTTCATCATTTCCTAACTCTTTTGTTGACATACCATAGTCCTATTAGTTCAACACTTATATTTAGAATTCTTCATTATACAAACCCTTGTCTTCTTTAAACTCTAACCCCCAAACACCCTAATTCATCTTAGATATCCTTAGGCTTTTCCCATACCCATTCTTTCATTTCTAACATGCGATCACCCAATAAAAATTATAACTTTGTTTTACTATCTAAATATTTTTCTTGATAGTTCACGTCCTTTCTCTATTATTCTACAATTGGGAATAGTACTAAAGCAATCTAGAATGAAGAGAATTCTATTAGTTGTGAACCACTTTTTCGTTGAAGAAGTTTGTAACAAGTTTTGAAATAGATATTGAAGAGATACTTGTTGTCACATAGGTTTGCACCCTTGTCCAAAGTTTTTACCTAAGGACAACCTTGTGAAACATGTAAACAACCTCCAAGCTGTGCGACTTGAACTATGAGGTTGACTCTTCGGAGAAGGTTGGCTTCCTTTACTATCAGGGTGCACCTAACTACTCTTGGGAGGAAAAGGGAGAAGGAAATCTATGAAAGAAAATTTACCTACTCTAACCTAAGGTGGTGATGCACCAAAATAGAGTGTTCAAACTGATCTCTACCCATACATGCACTATTGAACCATCATGACACCAAAACATATACACATTCAGACTTGTTTTAATCTAACAATCACATGTAGATCAGGAGACCCAAATGAATGACACAAGGAAAGAGAAGATTCACTTATATACCATTCACAGGCCAAAAGAGATATAGTCATGAAAGATTGTAGATCTCTACAATACACCCTTGAGAGGAAAATAGTTATTGCACTTTACATCAATGGCTGAAAGAGATAAGGCAGAATGTCATACAACTCAGAGGCAAAGGGAATTTACACATGAAATTGCAGAGCAATATCAGAGAAGTCAGAGAAGAGTCGACCCTAATAAAATTTACAAAAATTGCCTTTATAGCTCAAGCATAACTGAGATGTCCTCTTACTAAAGTTACTCCACAACTACTACCATTAAGCCCTTCAGAGAATAATCATGGAGATTTGAAGAAAATTTGATATGAGTACAGATCCAGATGCAATGATATCTGATCTTGTTGGAACAGGGCCTTGAGAAGACATAAATGATGCCATTAAACTATTCTAACCAGGTAGATGGATAAACTGGAGAGGTTGAGTGTTCTCCTAGGATTAGGATTCAATTGAGGGTGCTTGGAATCCATCACAGGGATCAGATTGTGCAACAAACCTTGATATCCCCTGTCTCTAGCTTCTGAATTAGTAAGATCAACAAGTCAACCTAACTCTGGCACTAGGATGAGCCACATGGACCAATGATCTTCTTTTATTTTTCCACTCTATAGAGTCCCCATGCTGTTGACCACGTCTTTTCAACTAACTATGCCACCTCCTCAAAATCTTGACCACGATGTTACATAACTGCCAACCTCTAACTGTCAATGCCTAGTCGCAACATATCTCCTCGAGCTTGTGAATACACATGGTATTTAGACACTTCCTTGCAATGTTTAACTCCCTTTTACTTCCATATTATGGGCAAGCACTAATCATCGATCTGCACAAGATCAATAATTAGAAAAGACTCTCCATTCACTACTCCTATCCATGAAAACTTGGGCTTGTGAAAACACTCGACATCTGACCTGGTCTGACTCAGCATTACCTTGGAATACAACTGGTGCCACTAGAACAAAATTGACCCCACAAGGACACGCGACAACAAGGCGCATGCCCACATTCCTTAACATCTCTATATCTTTACATTGTGGGTATGTGCCAGCCACTGATCAGATCACATTGGATGGTGGAAGGTGGAACTGGGAACATGAGAGGTTGTGGGACAAGTGTCACCAGGGTGCATGCCTACATTCTTTAATCTTCTTGCATCTTTATATTGTGGGCATGAGCCAACGGTTGATCTCAAGAAATTTGACAGTGCTCATTACACGTGCATTCTAAACCTCTGTGAATACCCACCATGATGTCATCTAGACACATGTCACCAAAGTGCTTCCCCACACTGTCAGAAAGTCTAACGAAGCTTAAAATGTGAGAAAGCGGGCACCAATAGAATCACCAACTCACCAGCCACCTTATCCACCCTACGGCCCACAAGAGAACATGGACCCACCCACCACACGACGTTAAGGGGCTTCCTTGCAATGTTTAAAGATCACTTGTTTTGATAATGTGGGAAAGCGCCCACCATAGATCTAGACAAGATCTAACGGCATAGAAAGTTGCAAGCCAACGAAAACAAAACTTAGGGAAGTAAGAAATATCGCAAGGTTTTAATTGTTTTATTTTTTGATATTTCCATGGCATTAAAATAATGAAATAGTGGGAAGTAGCCCTTGGGTGCACTGTGTTTGAATTCAAATCTTTGGCGACGCAAAAATAGGTAACATTTCTAGTGACTTAGAAGGGACGCAAGCTAGCTATGCATAAGATCAGTGGCCTGAAACATCCATTGGGCTATAGAATCATGAAAGATGTGGATCAATGCACTGTAAAACCCTAACCCTACATCTGCAGTAGCAAAACACTGAAAATCTCTATCTCTGCAACTTTGGAACTTGAAAAAACACATGTGCTTGTGCACTTCTTGGAAAACTGTAAAACAATGGAAAGGAAACTACTCTAATATGTACAGAAAGCTTCCAGCCCTATCAGAAACATGGTTTGAGATAGATCCCAATTACTGGGATAGGCAAAATTTCACCACTAGGCTTGCTTAATTGAAAAGCATTGGCCTGCTTGCAACTGACAATTAGATAGGGACCACTCCATAGTGCATCAAATTTTGAGTGCCTCCCTAGCTTTGCCCTGTCTGTGTCCCATTTCAAGACTAAATCACCCTCCCTGAAGGTTTTGACCCTAGCATTTTTATCAAAGTTCCTTTTTACCTGTTGCTGATGTGTCTCTAGGGTCTGCATGGCCTGACCTCTTTTCTCTTCCAACTCCATTAGCTCTGCCATTCTTACTATCATGGCATCATTTTCAATTAGCTCTAGCTGATGAGCTAGTTCTAGGGATGAGAATTCTAATGAAATTGGAAGCCTTGCTTCTCTGCTATATACCAACATGAATGGTGAATTCCCTATTGACCTCAGGTGTTATTCTATCAGCCCACAGTGTAGTTATCAACTTTTGATGCCAACACCTATGGTTATCCTCTATAGTTCTTTTCATAATCCTAATTAGATTTTTGTTGGAGGACTTAGCCAAACTGTTCCCTTGGGGATAGTAGTTTGAGGACGTGCTCAAGTAGATATTATGGTCAACTGCCCATGCAAAAATCTGAGCTCCTACAAAAGATTTTGCATTATCTAAAATGATGGTTGAAGGGGCACCAAACCTGGTCACAATTTTGTCAAGGAACTCAACAACTGAAGGTTTTGTGATGTCTTTCAATGCAACCACCTCTGTCCATCTAGTGAAGTAATCTATAGCAGCTAAAATCCATTTGTGACCATAACTAGAAGGAGGATTAATAGGGCCTATGAAATCCAATCCCCATTGAGCAAAAGGCTAGTCTACCTGAATGGGATGAAGAGGAAGAGCTGCAAGCTTTTGCTTACCAGAAAAGAAAGCACATTTTTCACATTTCCTCACATACCTATGACAATCATGGAATAGGGATAGCTAGTAGTAACTATCCCTCATGACCTTCATTGTAGTTGTTCTTGCTGAGAAGTGACCATCATCAGGACCATCATGAAGCTCTTTGATCATTCTTTCAGCTTGGTCTATGTCAACGCATCTTAATAGGGTTTCATTAAAATCTCTCCTGAAAAGGATATCATCAACTATAACATAAGGGGTCTTTTAGTTCTATCTAACCCTTGAGGATATCCATTACCTAATAAGAAATTATTCATATCATCCATCCAATTCCTTGGGTCATCATTTCTTGCTTCTTATTTCTCTATTAGTATCATAACAACTTCCTCATCTGATTCTTGAGATGATATCATCTATTTACACAACCCTTTCCCCCTTACCAGCTTGGTGATCTGGATGTCAACATCATATTCCATTACTTTAGTGATCCAACCAGCTCTCTTATCACTAACATCTTTACTCAAAAGGAAATCCTTCACATTGGCATGGGGTACTAACAGATGAATTTTATTATGAGATAGGAGGTGTCTAAATTTCTTTAAAGCTTTGATGACTACAAGGGCTTGCTTTTCTACATAGTTGTATTTTTCTTCATACTCTTTAAGCCCTTCACTAAAAAAGGCTACAGGCTGCTCTTTATCTTTATCATTTGTTTGAGTCAAGACAACAGAAATGCTTGACTCACCACCTAGGGTATAAAGGATGAAATCCTTTTCAAATTTTGGATTAATGAGAGTAGGGGATGAGGCTATGGCTACCTTGATCTTTTCAAAACTTTCCTTCCCTTCCTTGGTCCATGCAAAAACCATACTTTTCTTGAGCATAGCTGTAAGGGGTTTTACCATGGTAGCAAGATTAGGGATGAATCTTCTGACAAAATTTATCCTACCAAGGAAACTTTGTAGCCCCTTCTTATGTTTAGGAAGAGGGAGAGCAAGTGTTTCTTTTGTTCTTTCTGGATCAATGGTTAAACCATCCTTAGATACAATGTGTCCGAACAATTTTCCTTGATTGGTAGAAAAGACACACTTGCTCGGGTTAAGGGATACCCCAAACTCTCTACACCTTGAAAACACCTATCTTAAATGATCAACATGATCTTCTAAACTCTTTGAATACACTGTGATATCATCAAGGTAAACTAATACAAACTTTTCAATCACATTTTTGAAGGCCATCTCCATTGCTTTCTGAAATGTAGCACTTGCATTGGTTAGCCCAAATGGCATATTACAATAAGCATAGGTACCCCATTTGGTGGTAAATGTAGTCTTGTACCTATCAGACTCTTTGACCAGTACTTGATTGTAGCCAAAAAATCCATCAAGAAATGAAAACCTCTTTGAACCACTAACCTTGGACAATATCTGCTCCATGGAAGGGAGAGGATGGTGATCTTTATGGGTAGCTTGGTTAAGGTCCCTGAAGTCCACACACAATCTAATTTCTCTATTCTTCTTCCTAATAGGGACACGGTTTGCTACCCATGATGAGTGCTTGATGGGGAAAATTATATTGGCCTCAATCAATTTGGATAACTCTTTTCTCATTAAGGGTTCAATTTTGGGATTCACTGGCCTCTATTTTTGTCTTACTGGTTTGACATTATCAATTAAATCTATGGTATGCTGAAATAACCTTGGGTCAAAACTCTTTCAATCATCATACGTCCAGGCAAATTTATAATTAAATTCTTGGCACAGATGAATAGAACTTTCTTTCTCAGTCTCAGAACATACCTTCCCCATGTTTAAGGATTTTCCATTAGCAATTGTGACTGGGGTTTGATCATCCTCATCAGTAGCTAAGTTCATTATTTTTCCTCTTGCTTGGTCATCAGGATTAAAAACACTCTCTAAAGTAACGAGACCCCTAGGCAGCTTATTGGAACTGAGATTAATGATTTGATCACCATACTAATCTTGTAGTCTTAACTAGTTTCTGTCCAAAAATTTTGCTTCATTTTGAAAGAAGCTTACAATTTGTTCATTAGATTCAAACACTTTCCAATGGATGTTGTTGTCAGGGATGGCAAGCCTTACTACCATCCTGATTTGTTTCTTCTCCTCCTCCTCAAGATTCCTTGGCACATCATGAGATGCACCTATTGCTGCAAGTCTATTAGCATGTCTCTTTTCTTTTCTAGGGATGCTTTGGATATTAAATGCATTGAAACCCTCAAGAAGATCCCATACCCTATGTTTATAAGACTTGAGCAAGCCATTCTTGGTGATATTCTAATTTATCTCTTGATTAACTACCAACGCACTATCTCCATACACACTTAAGTCTTGAATTCCTCTTTTTCGAGCAAGTAGGAGACCCTGAATCAAGGATTCATATTCGGCCACATTATTAGTGCAACTGAACGAGAGCCTAAAGGAGAAGTAGTACCTTACTTGTGTAGGAGAAACCAACATCACACCAGACCCTGATCCATTCTTATTTCTTGAGCCATCAAAGTACACACTCCACATCTCACTCATATCTTCTTTTTAGTCTCCACAAAATTGGGAATTAGGGCATCTTTCTCTAATATACAATATGTATTGAGGCTTGTTTCAAAGGTTTCTGACATAGGATCAAATTGATATGCATTAGCCCATTCATCTAAGAAAAAATCAGGTATCTCTGCTAGGGAAGTAGTAGGCTCATTCACTATGTCATTCTAATTCACTTCTAGGATAGTGCAATTCATGTCGATGAGATTAGGGGTGTAGGGTTTAGTATGATGGAGAGCTAGAGGCTCTACTCTAATTGAAGCTTTGGCCCCATATCTTATCCTAAAAAACATATACAACCAATTAGAAGATATGTAACCACCTATTTGGGCAGTGAAATCTCTTGACAGACAAATGGCAAAATGTGGCTTGACTTCAGCAATGGATATATCTTGAGTTACAGCAGAGCCAGGACATGCATGTAGGGCCATTTCCAAATTCATAAGGATCCCTATAGTCTTGATAGTACTACCATCCAACTGTAATACATCCCTAACAATGGGCTTGTATTTCATTTCCAAAGTATTAGCAACACACCTAGGCATCACTGAACTACTAGCCCCTGAATCAATCATGTAATTGTGGACTAGTTTATTCCCTATAATTTGAGAGACATAAAATGGAGGGGCTCTAACCTTTTTACTTGTTTCTTCCTCCCTTGATGGTTGTACTAGGCTTGTGGCACTTTCCATGCTGGGTGGCTGATCCTTTGGTTCAATACTTTCCAATTCTTGCTACAGCAACCTCTTTTGCATGGGTATAGTAGCAATAGCATCCCACATGGAAATATTCACATTTGTCTTATTCATTTGTTCTACCACACTAAATGGTGTAGTAGGTGCTTTGGTAGAAACCTTGGGAGCTACATTTGTAGGAGGTTGAGGTGGAACAACCTAAGGATCACTTACATTCATTCTGCCATTATTTTGCCTTTGTTGCTGACAAGTATTCGATTGGTTATTTGCTGATCGGTCATGAGATATTATATTTGAAGTTGAGGCCTAATTGGGGAGAGGAGGGGTAGCATCTTCAATAGCTCTTCTTTTGCTCCTAGGATTGTGGGCAATGGAATCCTAGTTTACATTACAATGTTCCTCCACTTGATGGTTCATAAAGGAGCAATCACCTTGTCCCTGCATATATGAGGCCTCTTTAAATTTGTCCTCCTTGTATGATTGTCTTGTTGCAAGCTCTTGGATGGTAAAAGCCAAATAAAATTCAGCCTTCTGACACATGCAACGAGCATAGGAGTAGTTATAGGAGGGACCAAAATCCTGATCTTGGGCCATGTTGTTTTGAGGGACTATGGCCTTACTTTGGTTTACATTTGAGGTTTAAGCATGGCTACTCTACCTATTCTGATCAAAAGAATTATTCCCATAATTATGTTTGGAGGCCTACCACTGTTCATAGTTTGATGCTACAATTGATGAGCCTTACTACCTTGAGCTATTGTCTTTCTAAAGTCACCACCTTATTGCTCATTTTTTGCATCACAAAGAAACTATCCTCTAGTTTCTTCTCTTGGCCTTGCAATATTTTATCTATGTTTAGCATCATAGATTGCATCATCTCCTTGATTTCATCTATTCCATTTGAAGATGTGGAAGCTTGAGGGACTGGAGCAAGGAATTGTGATGTGGAATTCATGGGAAGAGGAGCCATTTCTGGTTGGTGATTTGGAACATCAGGAAAGAAGGGCATGGGGGGCCTTGGAGCTAGCTTTCCTCCTTGTATTAGGATGTTTTCTGACTTTATTGCTATGTCATAAGCATTAGGCAAGGTATCTCCTCCCATACTTTGGATTGTAGTGGCAATGTCACTGTTAAAAGCTCTAAGGTAGTGCAAGAAGGCATTACTAGGGGTAGGTTTTACTAAAGTAGGTATTCTATCCCATGTCTTTTAAAATCTATAGGTTAAATCAGTCATACATTCATGGGGGGCTCTTTTAATAGTAGTCAACTGTTCTAAAAGTGACAAATAGTCACTTTTGTCCTCAAAGTGTTTACATAGTCCTACTCCTAATCCATCCCAATCTGTTATAGAACCATGAGCCAAACCTCTATACCACTGTAGTGCTTTTCCTTTCAAAGATGAGGCTAGAAGCCTAACTACAACATTATCTTATGTAATAACATGGATATTGTAGACATTTGCAACTTCTTGAATGTGTTCTGAGGGAGAGATAGAAGTTTCACCAATAAACGCTGGTATACTTTTGAGTGCAGCTATTGGTATGTCATGTCTTTAAGCTAATAAAAGAGGACTTCCACCATTAAAGGTGGAAAAAGTATGGGCTCTAGGCTGTGCCATATAGACCAGTAATCTATTGATACATGCTGATGGCAATCTAGGCTAAGATCTAATGATAGGAGGAGTAGAGATAGATCTTGCAAGTGTATTTGTTGCTATTGCACTCCTAATTGGTGATAAAGATACTCTAGTCCTCCTCCTTCTAGTATTTGAAAATGAAAGCTCTTGGTATTGAAATTTACCTCTAGAAGATGCCCTTGTTTCAGCTTTGGGTATGAATTGCTACAACTTTGGTCTGGAACTAGACGTATTTGAAACTCAAAATTTCCAAGTACTTAAAAAAGAGAGCCTCTTGAAGGCTTGAACACCGAAGTCAGTACTATTTCTTCAGTATTAATCTTGAAATCTTCCTTTTGACACTAGTAGACTTGAAATCTTCTAAATATTGTCCCACCGGATATGCCAAAAACTGTTGTCACAGAGGTTTGCACCCTTGTCCAAAGTTTTTATCGAAGGAAAACCTTGTGAAACATGGAAACAACCTCCAAGTTATGGGACTTGAACTATGAGGTTGAGTCTCCGGAGAAGGCCGGCTTCCTTTACTATCAGGGTGCACCTAACTACTCTTAGGGAGGAAAAGGGAGAAGGAATGCACAAAAGCAAATCTACCTACTCTAACCTAAGGTGGTGATGCACCAAAATAGAGTGTTCAAATTGATCTTTGCCTATACATGCACTATTGAACCATCATGACACCAAAACATATACACATTTAGACTTGTTTTAATCTAATAATCACATGTAGATCAGGAGACCCAAATGAATGACACAAGGAAAGAGAAGATTCACTTATATACCATTCACAAGCCAAAAGAGATAAAATCATGCAGGATTGTAAATCTCTACAATACACCCTTGAGAGGCAAATAGTTATTGCACTTTACATCAATGGCTAAAAGAGATAAGGTAGAATGTCATACAGTTCAGAGGCAAAGGAAATTTACACATGAAATTGTAGAGCAATATCAAAGAAGTCAGAGAAGAGTCGACCCTAAAAAAATTTACAAAAATTGCCTTTATAGTTCAGGCATAACTGAGATGTCCTCTTACTAAAGTTACTCCACAACCACTGCCATTAAGCCCTTCAGAGAATAATCATGGAGATATGAAGAAAATCCAATCTGAGTACAGATCTAGATGCAATGATATTTGATCTTGTTGGAATAGGGCCCTGAGAAGATAGAAATGATGCCATTAAACTATTCTGACTAGGTAGATAGATAAACCAGAGAAGTGGAGTGTTCTCCTAGGATTAGCATTCAATCGAGGGTGGTTGGAATCCATCACAGGGATCAGATTGTGCAACAAAACTTGATATCCCTTGTCTCTAGCTCATGAATTAGTAAGATCAACAGGTCAACCTAACTCTGGCACCAAGATGAGCCATGTGGACCAACGATCTTCTTTTATTTTTCCACTCTGCAAAGTCCCCATGTAGTTGACCACGTCTTTTCAACTAACTGTGCCACCTCCTCAAAATCCTAACCACGATGTTACATAACTGCCAGCCTCTAACTATCAATGCCTAGCCGCAATGTATCTCCCCAACCCCACAAAGACACATGGTGTTTAGGTGCTTCCCCATAATGTTTAACTCCCTTGTACTTCCATATTGTAGGCAAGTGCTGATCGTCGATCTACACAAGATCAACGATTGAGAAAGACTCTCCATTCATTGCGCCTATCCATGAAAACTTGGGCCCATGAAAAAACTCGGCATTCGACCTGGTTTGACTCAACATTACCCTAGTATACAACTAGCACCACCTAGAACAAAACTAACCCTAGAAGGACACGCGACGGCAAGGCACATGCTCGTATTCCTTAATATCTCTACATCTCTGCATTGCGGGCATGCACCAACCACTAATCAGATCACATCGAATGGTGGAAGGTGGAACTAGGAACATGAGAGGCTGTGGGACAGGTGTGACCAAGGCACATGCCCGCATTCCTTAATGTTCTTGCATCTTTATATTGCGGGCATGCGCCAGTTGTTGATCTCAGGAAATATGATGGTGCTCGTAATACGTGCATTCTGAACCTTTGCAAATACCCACTGTGATGTCATCCAGACATGCATCACCAAAGCAATTCCTCGCACTATTAGAAAGTCTAAGGAAGCTCAGAATGTAGGAAAGCAGGCACCAATAGAATCGCCAACTCACTAGCCACCTTATCCACCCTGCAGCCCACAAGAGAACATGGACCCACCTACCACGTGTCGCTAAGGGGCTTCCCCGCAATGTTTAAAGATCACTTGTTTTGATAATGTGGGAAAGTGCCCACCATAGATCTAGACAAGATCTGACAATGCAAAAAGTTGTAGGTCGGCGAAAACAAAACTTAGAGAAGTAAGAAATATCACAAGGTTTTAATTGTTTTATTTTTTGATATTTCCATGGTATTAAAATAATGAAATAGTGGGAAGTAGCCATTGGGTGCGTTGCGTTTGAATTCAAATCTTTGGTGGGGAAAAAATAGGTAACAATACTAAAGGCCAAATAGAGATCCCAACTATGAGGTCTTTGTAAGCTTACTCTTTACATCATCATCGGCAAATGTATGGCCCCATCTTGTTGAATTTCCCCTACTCTAATACAAACATCTTTAAGGGGTCCATTCTAAAATTTCTTAAGAGATAAACTTAGAATAACACATGAACTTAATTTAGCCTCTTTTAGTTGTCTAAGAAAACTACAAATAAGGATTTAACCTTTGAAAGATGGCCATACCCATACTGTCTCCATTACCCCTATCCTTGTGCAACATTGATTTTAGTTTATTTTTAGAAAGCCTTCTTTGTCCATTATTAGATCAGATGTCTGGCCATCAAAAAATCAAAGTTGTAAATAGAATCAACAATTTTTCTTCATGATAATAGTGTGATATAACAAGTATTAAATGATTGCTAATAGTAATAAAATACCTTACCAATTGATAATACTCCTCTTCTAACTCTAAAAGGATGTCTATCACATCAAGATCTAACTTAATGGTTGAATCAACCTACATACATAAAAAGTATAGATTTATATTAGAACAAATAAACCATCATTTAATTCCTATTTGATAATGAATAATTGCTTAGAATCATAGTTTTATTTATTTATTTTTAAAGTTAAAAATAGTAATTCATTGATCATTTAGCTCCATAATAAGAAGAAATAGTCACAATACATATATGAATAGAGAATTAAAATGGATTTACTATTCAATTGGGGTAAGATCTTTCAACCATGGATCTAGAGACTTACCAATGGAATAAATAATGAATCAATCTCCCTGAGCTTCTATACATCCATAGAGTTGGGCCTATAAAAAATAAAAGTAGATTTTTGCATACTATCATAGATCTTTTGATAGTTTAGAAATGTTAAATTCATCCCTCCTTGTTAGAATGCACACTCTATGAGCATCCCTTGTAGCTTCATAGGCATCCCAAACAACTTGAACTTGTTTCATAATTGAAGGGCTCATTAAATGATCCCAAAAAAAATTATTCATGGAAAGGGCTCTCTAAATTCGCTCCTCTGTTCCTTGTGGGTCATAAATGCTAATATGTTCTTGGTCTTCAACAAGACTCCTACATACATCAACTGTCAAATTATTAGCTATGCCCCTGTTGAATGTAAACCCAAGAATGAAAACCTTCTTCTCCACAAGTGTATTAAACATTGAGGAAATTACCCTGTTCACAAATCATCTTTTCTGATATTCATTTATCTTCATAACCTATTTCCAATAGCTTTCTACCTCAATTAGCCCATTACATTCATAGATGTAAACCAAGCTCAAAATGTCCTTCACTGGCATTCAACAAATTTGGCCCAATTCTTGAATCCCTCCAAATGGCATTAGCAACCTCTATAACATCTCCCCCAACTACTTACCACAAAGTAGAAATCACATTCACTGATCAAATCCTCTGAGCCAAAAATGCATTTTCATCAATTTTGGAGATTTCTGTAGATCACAAATTTGTGTTGATGATCTTTTTCTAAGGAACCCAATTTGTGTACACTTCTCTCAAAGCTTTAACTACTTTCTACCATTGAGAACTCTTTCTACCTCCAATGACCACAAGTTTTGGATTGAAAAGATCCTAAACAACACTCCCTTCTGCAACAAACTTTGGATTTGAAAGAACAAAAAATTTTAATCCCTTCTTGTTATGCATGAGAACCTTTTCAGTTATCAATGTTTTTTTCATGGGTACAGTGCTCTTTTCCACTAAATTTTGTCTGAGATTGAAACATCTACAATCATTCTTGCAACACTTTCCCAATAGCTTAGATCTGTGGCTTTTCTAGCCCCAAAACCTCCTACTTTTATTGGGGTATTGATTGAAATGAATACACTGTTTGCTTCAATGATATGCTTTTCTAAATCAGTACTAAAAATGAGGTTTTTTCCCCTATAATTTCTTACAATCTCATGAAGCCTAGCCTCATAAATGGGCAATTGGTCACTACATCAATATGAGGGCATTTTAGTGCAGTGATAGCCATTGTTGGGCTCCCTACATATCCAACTCCAAGGTAGTAGATTTTCACCATCCTTAACTCCTCTACAATTGTAGAACAAAATAAATTTCTCTTCTACTTCATAATATGTAGTTTAGAATAACAATTAATTTCTAAAACTAAAACATGTTTTAATTACCATTCAACCAAAAATTCCTAAGTTATTCGTGTCATTTTACAACAATCATTTCTGTTGTGAATATTCCTTGGAACTTGAAAGAGTCTTGCAAGATAACTCTCTTGATTATAGAGAAAAGTATAAATGAATTCAACTTCTCTATTCCAAAAAAATTGTGAAAGTATAAATGAATTTATATTTACATTAGTAAGAGACCCTCTAGATTTTGATTTTTCTACATCTTAGCTGCCTTTAGCCTCAAGGATATAGGTGCTCATGTTTTGATGTTCTAAACTAATATGAATTTCCACTTGTTCATTTACTCTGAAAATTAGGAAACTCCCTAAGCTATGAAATCTTAACACCCTGATATGCCATTTCTAAACTATAAATGTCAAATTTGTCTTAAGTGCTTATTGCATTTGAACATATCATTCCATGAGTTCCCACAAATAGTCTTGCACTTTTTTCAAAGGAGCATCAAAACATCAACCTTAAATTAGTCTAAGAGAGGGACTCAAACTTTAACGATAAACTATTCATAATACATATATCTAAATTGTGCTACAATAGATATGCATAAATATTTAATGTTGAATATCGTTTGAAGGATTCTGATGCCACCCAGACAAGCCTAGCCCCCAATAGTCTTAAAAAAGGGTAGAAGGGCAACACAAATAATATGTCCATTTTTAATTTTTTTTTTAAAAGGTATGGAGAAAGTAGTTGAATGATATTACAAGAAACCTCAATAACATGCACAAATATGTATTCAAGTTGATGATTTTACAAGTATTCCTATTTAGATTCATCAAATAAAACATGATAGGAAATTAACAACAAATAAGACACTGGCAGCTTGAAGTCTTAGAGACAGTACTTGAGGAGAAGAGAGTGTTTGTTGTTGAGGTGTATGAGGTGATCTTAATGGCCCTTGTGCCATTTGCTATTGTGAATCAATAAGTGTTTCATTCATTTTATTTTTTGTACTTGTACCAAGTTGGCCCATTATTCCAATTATGGAAACTGAGAGCTTTGAATTTGTGGTTATTTTTGCCCTGAAGAATCCAACTGTGGAAACTAAGAGCTCTAAATTTGTGGTTATTTTTGCCTTACCTATAAGATACAATTTACAACATTAACATTATCATGATGTGAATTCCATTGCACGTATTTCAATCATAACACCCATATGTCTCAATGTTCCTTTAAGAAATACAATATTCTGCAATATAAGTGGCAGGTGTACCCTCTATTTTCATATAATGACTTAATCTATACCCATCTAAATTAAACATGCACTCATACTATTTGATAACTTGTCTCTAAGAAATGTAGTCACATGGACTGTAATGATGGCAGGATAAGCACATAATAGATTTGCATAAACTTTCAAGAAAAAGCAATTGTTGGTAAACCTACTTAACTCTTGCACATTAAGTCCACATTTCTTTGGCTTTTGAAATTGTAGGTATTCCACAACCTAATTGGAAGATTTGGAATGAAAAGATAGGTTTCTATTAGGAAAGATAGTTTTTATTAGAAATGATTTTGTAGACACATATGGAAAATATGGAATAATAGTAGGTTAACTAGTTGACATAATGCCTCATGGAATTCCATGGCAAAATATCCACAAGATGGATTAATTAAAAAGGATCTCTAAAACGTTGAAGAAAATGTGATTGGAAGATCAAACCTCCATACCTATGCCAAATTGGGAGCTTTTGAAGAAGGTATGTGAACCCGTCAAAGTGTAGTGAAAGGAGGGTTTTTGTTATATATTATAAATAAAGGATAGAATTTAGTCAAAAGTTATTGCTATCTCTGACCAAGTAGACATGTATCCAAAATGTGGAACACATGGAAAAGGCATGTGTAACTTCTCTAGTAATTATAAAATCATAGAGAACTGTATGACATAATTCTTTAAAGGTTTCATGGAAGACACAAAAATTACTATTTGACTGTCCATATAAAAAACAACTAGGTAGTCCTATGTAAATGCCAAAATCCCAAGCATACAAAGTTTGAACTCTTTAGGCATGCCTTTGCAATCGATTTTTTAACTCATTTTCAAGAGATAAAACTCTTCCAATCCCGCTTTAAAAAGTGATAAATCTCTATGAATCAACATTTAATAGACGAATGAGTTGCTAAAAATTAGTCAACCATTTGTAGACATAGTAGTATCTCAAATATGACATATGTATGTTAGTATATTATACAAAATTATTGTCAAGCACGATCAATTTTATGACTTGAAGGGTTGCATTAGAGACAATGAAATTAGTTACGATAGGTAGTTTAAAATCAAATTAGAGCATATTCCCCATTCTTAAATCAAAGAAAGTTATTAGATCATCTTAAACAAATCATATTAGATAGACTAATGATTATATCAAATACAATAATGGTATTGATAAGAATCCTTAACCTCAACGAGATCAAAGAACCATATCTATTGTCTCTATATATATCCTATTAATTACTTAAGTGATATCAAATTTTGTAATTCATAAAAAATAAAGAAGTTAAAGGAATTATTCCTAATCTCTAAGCCATCACAAATGGGGACATTATAGTGGTATTAATTTTATGACTTGAAGGGTTGCACTGTGGTATAGGGGCACCTGGGCTCAACAAGCAATTTATGAAGCCACTCCAAGTACACAAGAAAACTATGAAGATAAACAAGTCACCTAATGAAGATCAAAGGATCAAAGAGGTTAAAGGGATCTTTAAAAATGAAAATCCAATAAATTATAGTATATTGGCACCGTTGATGTTTTAATGCCCTGCAATGACATTCAAATAAATAGATTTCACCTATATGTTTTCAGAGCCAAAATTTGGATATAATATGGACCAATAGTGTCCAAGGGTGTTTTCGGGTCATATGGAGTATAAGCATGGAGTTATTAAGTAATAAGGTTTCCAATATAATGAGGTTTTAAGCATTTTTAAATTTTAAAAGTGTAAATATTCAAAGTATAACAGTTGGTAGTCACTTTAGTAGGGAAATAGGATTTCATTATTAAAATCACTTAACTAATCCCTCTAATTGGTTGTGTATGGTTGGGGAAGTTAAGATTTGATTTATTATATTGTAATCATCTCTCTTTGTACAAGTAGAAGGAGATAACTTGGAGTGTACGACAAGAACAAGATTTTCAATAAATTCACAAGTTTAGTTTGCAATCCTTTTGTTCTATCCATTGTTATTAGGATCCATTTTTTTTCTTTTGGTTTTTAGATACAATATGGAATTAAAATTAATATAAAACATCAACAAACTCTCTGTTCTTGCATTTTGTCTGAAGCAACTTGACTGTGTTAACAAATGTATTAATTTATTCAAAGTTCTCTATCTTTTCCATGTATTCCTGATTGGATTAAGGATTAGAAGATCAAATAATACATTTGAAAGGTGCATTAGATTTTTTGAAAGGCTTTGAAGAGTTTTTAGCAATACTATTCCATCATCTACAACAGATTAATCTTGATTTTGTTAAGTTTCCATCTATTTTGAAGTTAATTGGTAAACCTTGATCCCTTCCATAGAACCAAAGGGGTAGGACACATGGAGGGTTGAATACTAAAATTTTAATATAATTTCCTAATTATTATACTTGTAGATGATTAAAGAGTTATAGTGATCACTGGTTGGAATAATGTGTTCCTTAAGGGAATTGATAGCTAGGCAACAGCAGTGAAAGATTGGCCTTAAGAGAAATGAATTTTTATGACTTGGATAGCCATATATTGGCATATCTATGGTGAATAAACCACCAAATAGGTCTAGAAGTGTGTGGAGAAGGGAGATTGGAGAAACCCTCAAATCAAGTGTTTAAAGGCATCATTTTGGGGTTGTTGAAGTTACAAGGAGTTTGGGTCTAATTACTCTTGGAATTAGGGTTTTGGTAACATATTGAGACACTTTTGAAAGATTTAAGTGTTGGAGGCACAAGTAACTAGGTGTTTCTTTGTTAAATCACCCTATTTTTGTGCATTTTGAGGTCACATAGTGAGGATAGTCATACTTGGTCCAAAAGAGTCTATAAATATCTTGTGTTATGTTGTGTTAGGGCCAAAAGGGTATCCAAATATACCATTTATTTTTTCCATCCTTTGGGAAATTTTTGTGTTTACAGACAAAAAGGGCTAAATGTGGATTCTTATGCCTCATTAGGCTAGTTTGGAGTCTTTTTTCTGTTGTGAGTGGAAGATAAGTCTAGAAACCTCAAAACCACCTTAATCCATACTTATATACATGAAACACTTCAAATACATCATTAGTTTGCATTGTGAAGAGTCTTGATTGGGTGGAGTCTTATAAAGCCTTTGTGCACCTTTGGGAAAAGTGTGGGTTTCTAAGCCAAATTTGAGTTGTAGCCTTTAGTGAGGGGTCAATAAGCACCTATACTTATGTTTTTTTGGTAGGAGATAGCAAAAAAAAATTAGTATGATACTGCCTAGTATAATGGAGGAAAAGTACAATCCAAAAGTAGCCATGACAATCCTAGAAGAGGAGAGCTTTGTGCCTTAGTCTTTGTGCAAGTTGAGACAGTCAAGTGTCCTATCAAGTAGCCAGAGATTAGAAAAGGGACAAAGATGTTGGACCAAAGGTCTAATCTATGCAGGGAATCGGGGAAGTTGGAGGCCTTACATCATTCTCACTGTCCTTCCCAAGGGTAGTCAGCTAACTTATGTTTTTCTTTTGACAATTGGTGTGTGAATGCAGGTAAAAGAAAGAGGCTTACATTGGGGGATTACTTCACCCTTGCATTGAATATATCCTTCAAGCTACACAACTCTTGGGACACAAGTTTTCTTGCAAGTGGGGAGTATGGTGCAGGGGCACCCAAGCCTAACAAGCAATTCATGAAGCCACTCCAAGTACACAAGAAATTTGTGAAGACAATCAAGTCATCTAATGAAGATCAAAGGATCAAAGAGGTTAAAGGGATCTTAAATAATGAAAATCCAACAAATTATAGTATATTGGCATCTTTGATGTTTTAATGCCTTGCAATGGCATTCAAATAAATAGATTTCACCTATATGGTTAAAGAGACAAAATTTGGATATAATATGAACCAATAGTGTCCAAGGGTGTTTTTAGGTCATATGGAGTATAAGAATGGAGTGCTTAAGTAATAAGGTTTCCAATTTAATAAGGTTTTAAGCATTTTTAAAGTTTAAAAGTATAAATATTCAAAGTATAATGGTTAGTAGTCACTTTAGGAGGGAAATAGGATTTCATTGTTAAAATCACTCAACTAATCTCTCTAACTAGTTATGTATGGTTGGAGAAGTTAAGACTTGATTTATTATATTGTAATCATCTCTCTTTGTACGGGTAGAAGGAGAGAACCTAGAGTGTACGGCAAGAACAAGATTTTCAATAAAATCACAAGTTTAGTTTGCAATCCTTGTGTTCTATGTATTGTTATTAGGATCCATTTCTTTTGTTTTAATTTTTAGATACAAGATGGAATAGCAATCAATCTAAAACATTCATTTACTAATTGAATGCATTTAGATTCACTTTAAACTCTCCGTTCTTGCATTTTGTCCGTAGCAACTTCACTATGTTAGAAAATGTATTAATTCATTCGAAGTCTTTTATCTTTTCCATGTACTCTTGATTGGATTAAGGAATTGGAAGATCAAATAATACATTTGGAAGGTGCAGTATATGTTTTGATAGGCTTTGAAGAGTTTTTAGCATTACTCTTCCATCATCTACAATAAATTAATCCTAATTTTGTTAAGTTTCCATCTATTTTGAAGTTAATTGTTAAATATTGATCCCTTCCATGGACCCAAAGGCCTAGGAACCATGGAAGGTTAAATACTAACATTGTAATTATACTTGCAGATGATTAAAGAGTTAGAGTGATCACTGACTGGAATAGTGTATTACTTAAAGGAATTGATAGCTAGGGAGCAGCAGTGAGAGATTGGCCTTAAGGGCAAGGAATTTTTATGACTTGGATAGTCATATGCTAGAATATTGATGGTGAATCAACCACCAAATTGGTCTGGAAGTGTGTGGAGAAGGGAGATTGGAGAAACCCTCAAATCAAGGGTTTAAAGGCATCATTTTGGGGTTGTTGATGTTCCAAGGAGTTTGGGTCTAATTCCTCTTGGAATTAGGGGTTTGGTAACATATTGAGGAACATCTAAAATTTTGGAGTCTTGGGAATACAATTAACTAGGTATTGCTTCGTTAAATCACCCTATTTTGGTGCATTTTGGCGTCACATAGTGAGGACAATCATACTTGGTCCAAAAGATTCTATGGATATGTTGTAGTATGTTTTCTTAGGGCCAAAAAGGTATCCGAATATACCATTTATTTGTTCCATCCTTTGGGAAAGTTTTGTGTTTAAAGAAAAAAAGGGTTAAATGTTGATTTTTAGGTCTCATTAGGCTAGTTTGGAGTCTTTTTGCTGTTGTGAGTGGAAGATAAGTCTAGAAACCTCAAAACCACCTTAATCCATCCTTATATACATGAAAAACTTCAAATCTATGATTAGTTTGCATTTTGAAGAGTCTTGGTTGGGTAGAGTGTTATAAAGCCATTGTGCACATTAGAAAAAGTGTGGGTTTCTAAGCCAAATTTGAATAACTTAACTTCTATAAAAGGTCCATCACCCTTTCCTCTACATCACATTAGAGACAATAAATTTAGGTATGATAGGAAAAAAATAGCATATTCCCCCATTCTTAAATTAGAGAAAATTATTAGATCATCTTAACCAAATCATATTAGATATACTAATGATTATATTAGATATAGTAATGGTATTGATAAAAATCCTTATCCTCTAAGACATGAAAGAAACATAGATCTATTGTCTATATCTATATCCTATAAATTACATAAGTGATATCAAATTTTGTAATTCATAAAGAATTGAGAAGTTAAAGGAGTTGTTCCTAATCTCTAAGCCATCACAAAAGTGGACATTACATAAGAGCTATCTAATGCACTTGTCCTTTTATGATGGATCATGGACTGTGACTTGAAAATTTAATGTGGAAATTGTCACACAGTTGAATCCATAAATAAATCACAATCAATAACATGCACTATTGATTTTTGATAAATTTATTTGAAAAGCTACCTGAAGAATAAAATATTATTTACTATATTTAGTTTAAACTTAAACAAATCAAAATTTAGAGATAGTAGTAATTAATATAGAGTTACATAGTAGGAAATTCAATAGATAGAACATGCTTCCTCAATTCTTGAACGAAAGTAGGTCAGGGTGGGAGAGAAACAACCACCTTTGGGCATAAGAGAATACATAATTTGAGCCATAGAAACCATAGGGATGGTAGTCACAACACTGGGGGAAAAGAAAGTGTAATTTGTTGATGTCCATCATATTGAACATTTCAACTAACAAATTTCTAATACTCTACCCAATGTTGCAAAGAGAACAAGTCTAAATCTAATTGAATCATTTGTGGCACAACATAGAGTGCAAGAAGTAAGGGCTAATATGTTATGATCCTAGTGGGCAGCCTTCATTAGCACCTTGGGTTTTGGTGCAATGGTTCATACCATGTGGTATCAGAGCCTCCACCCAAGTTTGAGTCTTAGAGTGGGTGGTAACACCAGCATTTTAGTGTTTGTTGGGGCTCACATGGCTAAGGGAGGGCCCATCGTATGGGCACACATCTAGCCTAGAGTTTGGACTACAAAGTATGGTGGGATGTTATGAACCTAGTGGGTGGCCTTCACTAGCACCTCGGGGTTTTGGTGAAATGGTTTGTACCATAATAATAATAGTCATGGTGCAAATGAAACCACCGGCTACTGCTTCAATTTTCTATAACTTTAACTTGGTGAGTAAGAGTAGAGTGAATTCCCTAGGGTTTTATGGTTTCTAGCTCCAATAGGTTTCTTGTGGATTCAATAATACTAATTAATTATAGAAGAAAAATACTAAATAAATTATAAATTTACTATTGAAGGCAACATTCCTAGTGAAACAAAATACACAAAAGTTAGAGCGACAATAAAATTTTGCTAGTGGGAAAACAATGGTAGTACAACTAGTATTGGTGATATATTACTAATAATCCTATTGCATTCAACAATTATGGGTTCATTTTCTTGTTCTACTTCCAACAATCTTACTAGTAAGCAAGCTAGTAAATAAGCATCTAATTCAGCATTCAATAGTTCATTTCAAGTGGGTAGGTGAGACTACTTACTCTCTATAGAACCCAAATGGATACATAAGAGTTCATCCTTTGATTCCCCATTAGAGAAATCACCTGCATGTCAGACCTAGGATTTATCACTACCCACATGCTCCTATAACGAAATTGACAATAGAAGTACAAGAAAAACAATTCAATCATGAATGAAATATATCTATTCACAAAAACATTCTACACATAAAAGTTAACTTCGATAACTTACTTGAATGGTTGGTACAGATTTTCAATGTCTTGGACTATCTCATGACCAGATGAACCTTTACACTCTCCTTGTGCTTAAGTATCTTCATTGTTCCCACACCATGCTCCTTTCATTGATTTCCATCCTTATCAAATCGATAAAGTAAGTTACATTGTGGACACAAAAAGTAAAACTATGTCACAAAAAGAAAGCTAGGTTAAAAAAAGTAAAACTATGTTACAAAAAGAAAGCTAGGTTGTGAAAAAAATGTAAATTCTCTAACACCAATAGAATTATGGATCTTTGAGTTGAGATGTTACATGTTTGTACAATGAAAAAAAATTGTCAGTCTAGCCAACAAGTAATATCAGCCATTGTTTTCCAACATTATCAAACTACCTACCTATTATCTCTAAAAATATAGTAGGAAAAGATGTCGAACATTTTAGAATGAGGATAAGGTAACAATGAGACGGAGGCATTGACAGGAAATTGGAGACGAGATAACCAAGAGCTAAGATTTTTGGTAGCAATTCTACTTGAATATTACAATTTTCAAAATTTGATAAGTAATTTATTTAAAAGAAAGGATACAACTTCAAATCTTATAGAGAGTATAGTATGTGCAGTTTTGTTTATAGTACTTCAATTTTTTTAATATGTTCCAAATTCGCTTATACCTAGAGAGAAATAAAGAGAGATATTGTAACATGTTATTTATGAGAGTTGTTTAAGCACTAGTTTTTAGGTTCAATGGAAGTTGGATATTTTGTTCTTACAAATCTCTATGTGATGTATTATACAAAATTAATAAAATGAATGAATGAAATCTAAAAATAGTTGCAATCAACAAACTATCACTTACAATGGCTTTCAAACTTGTAAAACGTTTCAAAAATAAATTAGGACTGCATTTTTCAATATCATCATTTCATATTAGATTCTTTATAGAATCTATATTGACCATATGAATAAGAAGATAACTATTTTTTGTGAGGCTTCTTTGTTCTTTCTTTCACAGATTGTGGTAGTGTCAAGTATGCTTTGGTTGACTACCATGTCAACCACTATCATGATCTCAAAAAGCATATTTAAGCCTTTTAAAAGGAATTTGTATGGGTGAGAGACAAGATTTTGAAAAACTGAATCTCAAAACCTTAAATGCCTTAAATGCAACAAATTTCATGATTTTTAAGAAGGTGTTGAAGATTCAGAAGTCTAAGGAAAAGACTACTGAGAGTTAGAATTGGGGATATGATAATATAATAATATATCTCTCTTTTTTCCTTGTAGCAAGATCAATTGTGGAAACCAAAATTTTTTTGTCAATGTTGAGGAAAGCAGTTTTCTTTTTAATTTTGCCTAATGCATGGGTAGTTGCAATCATACTCATTCCCTTTCCTCGTGGAGAGCTTGAGGTTTTATTTGTTTAAAGGCCAACAGATTTTTGTTAATCATTTACCCTAAACTATTTTTTAATTTCAAGTGGATTATATGTGTTATATGCTTGATGTTCAATTACACTGACTTTACATGTTAAAAATTGTTTAGTGATGTCTTAAGTTTTTCATGTTTACTTTTATGGTTTATATTTTCATCTTTCTAGGAATATGATTTGCATTACATAAAATGCAGAAGAAGAAATTGGAATACAGTGTGAATCTAAGCATGAAAGGAAACAAATTGTGATCTGTAAATTAGAATGAGGTTCAAAGCTTAGATACAACTGTAGAGTAAGGATTATAGGAGGTTAATTGAGCCAAAAGGTTCTAAGCTTAGGCAGAACTATTATGAATCATTCAAGAAGAAGTAAAGTAGGTCAAACAATTAATTCTTGTTTGATTGCTCCTTTTAGAGATGGACTTATTTGTGATATTCAAGAAAACCAAGTAGTATAAAATTCTTTTAAATATATGAGGTAGTCTAGAATTGATAGAAATAATATATTTAAAAAATTGCAACTTTATTTGCATTACACTTGAAATAGGAAAGTTACCAAAGAGAAAGGTACTTTTATGATGAAGCATTAGAGAAACATCTGATCATTTGCAATATGCAGTTACATCCTATCACTTAAATGCCTTAAATGCAAATTTAAAAAAAGAAAGCGACTCCCAATGAGAATTTTAATGTTACCTTGGTGGAATGTGCTTTATTACTCTTGTGTTGTGTTGTATGCAACTTTAGTGAAGGCTACACTAGTTAATCTTTAGAAGTGGGGATGTAGAGAGTCCATACAAGTCTTATTTGATGGCATAGTCTAAGCCTTAATAAATTGTTTTGCATTTTGATGGGGCACAGACTAAATCTCATTAGTGAAATAGTTGATCTATATTATACATTTGCTTGTTTTAGCACCACAGTCAAGATAACTATTTTTTGAAAAAACCTTGATTTTGTTGCATTTGGTCAAACCATGCAAGTCCTTGTATTTGGCTTATAAATTCATGTTGAATTGGGAGCCCATAAGATTCCTTTGTGTTACCTCTACATCACTTCTAAAACTTTACATGGGTTTGAAACCCTAGTTACCTTTTTTAAATGAACATTTTGAATGCTCTACAAGTGGGTTCTGATTGCAAGGAGGCTTCTTGCTCGAACAACTAAAAAGATCAAAAAACATTGGAAGAGAAGATAATTAGATGAATAAGAATTGAGATCTTCTTTTATCTGTAATAGGTTTGTATCCTAGATGAAGCAACTAGTCTAGAATCTGTACAAATAAGTTTGAAGATAAATTGTTCAACAATGGAAAAAATGCATCTGCAAGAAGAAATGTAGGAAAATGTGGATAATTTTGATGCCTACTTCATCAATTTATCAAAATGAGGCATAAATCTTTCAAGAATAAATAAAAGCGAGACCACTTTTCCTTGCACATTTCATTTACCAAAATCAAATATAGAAAAAAAAATTGATGGAAACTTTGCCATTTCCTATAACTAAATTGTTTCAACTAATCTGATTTCTTGGAATTGGTAGTAATGTCACTACTACTTCTTTTCATCAAATAGAAAAATAATCCATTTTTTATATGGGCTAAAGATGCACAAACTAGTCCAAACACCTAGATTACTAAAAGCATAAAACTAGTTAGATAAATAAGGATCATTGTTAACAATTAAGCCAATTCCCAACCACCCCTCACTATAATAAATAAATGGTGAATGTGACTCAACTTCAGAGATAAATGGATCTCCACTAAAGAAACCTAGATTGTTTTTCATGTTTTTTTAGATACAAAGCAACTACAAAAATGTGAGCTTGTTATAGATAAAATTAAAATCATAGTGACATCATATAACTCTGAACAAATGAGTGAAAAGTTAGAATTGTTTGGAATATTATTCACGATTCTAAGGATTAATATTGGATACCTATGCTCTCTTCTTTGTACATGGGTAGATTCCAAAATTTTATATGCATACATATGAAGAACATAAATTAAATTTTGGAATTGGTTCAAGAATGTTATTTCCTAAGACTTGATGGATTTAAGGGTGGGATGCCAATCTTGTTTTAGTGGAATTATGAAACAAGATTAGAGAATTTTCCATATTAGATATCAATGACTCATTCAATGGTGGAAATTCCTTTTTTTTTTTGTAGGTTTATCAACAAGAATCGCAAGGTACACTAATATTCCTATGCAACCAAATACCCTGACTTGTCGATCAAAATGATTTATATTCTACTTGTTTGGAAAACTATTGTACACAATTCTAAGAGGATGGAATTGAAGGGAGTAAAGAGAATGGCCAGACAACTATAGGCTAGGGCATGCATAGATTTTTTTCATAGGTGCATTGTACAGATGGGCCAAGGTATTGCATTTGTGCTATAATTTAGTGCTATCAGGAAGTCATCCAAAAAGTATTGGTGCCAAAAATTGTACTATTCAAATGTGACAAGGGTTACAGTCTTGTTAGGGCATAATTGATGGTGTTATTGCACATATTTTTTGTGGTTTCATGGGGTACACATACTATTTCTGCACAGAGTTTCTTTCAAGTTTGGATATGCATGGAGTAGTTGCTTGAGAGGAAGGGATGTTTTTAGGCATGGACCACATGGCTACCCTTGTCACAATAAAAAAGGTGGATAGACGAAGAAGATGAGGAAACAACAAAGTAGGATCATGATCTTCTTCCAAGACAATGTATTATTTGATGTTATTATTATTATTTTTTATTGCTTGTTGTCAATTACTTTTGGGAATTTGTAAGTATTACTACTGGAGATTTACAGGGAAGGTACATGAGAAGGGTTGTTACAATAGGATTATATGGTTGCAATCAAGTTTATTGCCGTGAAAAATATCATATCTAAAAACCATATCACATCAGTCCCTTATAGACTCCAAATATCACACTACAAAAAGTTATTCAAATGATAAATTAAGTTCCAAGATAATTTACCAAGACTTTTGACATGTTGGTTTAGTTATACATAATATATTAACTTATAATATTAACTTATAAGGAAATAACTAAACTTAAAAATGACACTAAAGATGATTTTCTAGCCAGCTAAACGAGGATTTGCTTTATTTCAAGAAAAAAGTGGATACCAATATTCTAAGAAGTTAATCTTTAGCTATAAAATTTTGAATCAATACTCATAGTGTTCCTAAATATCCAAGCCAAAACTAAGTATGATAAATTATATAAAGTTAAGAAAAACACAAGAAGATCAATAAAATATTTAGAAAACTTCTCACCTTTTGTTCCTTTCACTATTTGTCTAGATTTTCTAGTTTGGATTTAACACATTTAGCCTCAACCAAAAGTGTCATACATCTTAAAATTTTGCATATGGTTTGAGCTTCAAAAGCAGACCCATTTTTTTCAATTTTTTCTTCTTGAGGGGATACATCTTTACATATTTTTGAATAGATCTCACAATAGATTAAACTTCATCTGAATTCAAAATATTTTCTCTAGATAAAAAATAACCATTTTTTCTTGGGGAAATACATAACCCTTCTTCTGTAGGCATTTATTCTCAAATGTCCCAAAAACAACATAAAATTTATCAAATGTAGATTTAGTCCATAAAACAAAATGCCCATGGTGTCCTCCTGATTCAAGCTTCAAAAAATTCAATATGTCCATATAAGTAACCTTATCCCAACAAAGATTCTTGAAAGCCCTAACAATCATAGCTCCCTCTATTCTATAAATAATTATAGGACCCTTACAAGAAATATATCTCTTATTACTTGTGTTAACCTTGCTGGTGCAGATAGTGTGGCTTGCAACTGAGGTATTCTCTATACCTTCAACTTTGTTAGTGAATGTGCCTTCCTTCTCTATAGTTTCATGAACAAGACTCCAACCAAGAACATTGATCTCATTCTCCCAAACTCATTTTTTTCCCTCCTCTAATTTTACTTTGCCGCCTCTTCTCTCATTTTTTATTTCACTTTAGCGTCTAACAATATTAATAAATTATATTTAATATTTTCATTTTATATTAATCCTATAAAAAAATAACATTACATTTTAAAAACTTATATATATATATATAGAGAGAGAGAGAGTGAGAGAGAGAGAGAGAGAGAGAGAGTATTTGTTATATTTTTAATTAGTAATATCATTTAATTATATTGTTGACCATAGATTATTAATTACTAATTCAACTCTGCTTTTTACATTTTTTTATATTTGCATTCTTTAACTTTTAAATGATTATTTATCTTTAATTTTTTAATTTTAGCCTACTTCAACTTTTTTATATAGTTTTAAATGGTTATTTATTATTAATTTTCCAACCTTACTCTACTTGAGCATCAATAAAGCACTCTTGAAACTTTTGAGTGTTAATACCTTTTTTCAATAAAGGGTCTTTTGAGTCTGAATAGCTCTTTTCAATTAAGGGTCTTCATAACACTCTCATTGTATAATATTGACAAAACTAGCTAGAGTACCATTAATGAGAAAGAAAAACAAGCCTCAAGTAATGAAGAAAGGATCCATTTACACCATTTATCTAGAAAACCAAATTATCTAAGAACCTTGAAAATAAATAATCACTAGACTCTATTGTGAGCCTTTTATTTAAGAGTTTACATGTCTAGTTATTATTGACTAATTATTTAGTATTTAATTATATTGTTGACCATAGATTATTAATTACTAATTCAACTCTGCTTTTTACATTTTTTTATATTTGCATTCTTTAACTTTTAAATGATTATTTATCTTTAATTTTTTAATTTTAGCCTACTTCAACTTTTTTATATAGTTTTAAATGGTTATTTATTATTAATTTTCCAACCTTACTCTACTTGAGCATCAATAAAGCACTCTTGAAACTTTTGAGTGTTAATACCTTTTTTCAATAAAGGGTCTTTTGAGTCTGAATAGCTCTTTTCAATTAAGGGTCTTCGTAACACTCTCATTGTATAATATTGACAAAACTAGCTAGAGTACCATTAATGAGAAAGAAAAACAAGCCTCAAGTAATGAAGAAAGGATCCATTTACACCATTTATCTAGAAAACCAAATTATCTAAGAACCTTGAAAATAAATAATCACTAGACTCTATTGTGAGCCTTTTATTTAAGAGTTTACATGTCTAGTTATTATTGACTAATTATTTAGTATTTAATTATATTGTTGACCATAGATTATTAATTACTAATTCAACTCTGCTTTTTACATTTTTTTATATTTGCATTCTTTAACTTTTAAATGATTATTTATCTTTAATTTTTTAATTTTAGCCTACTTCAACTTTTTTATATAGTTTTAAATGGTTATTTATTATTAATTTTCCAACCTTACTCTACTTGAGCATCAATAAAGCACTCTTGAAACTTTTGAGTGTTAATACCTTTTTTCAATAAAGGGTCTTTTGAGTCTGAATAGCTCTTTTCAATTAAGGGTCTTCGTAACACTCTCATTGTATAATATTGACAAAACTAGCTAGAGTACCATTAATGAGAAAGAAAAACAAGCCTCAAGTAATGAAGAAAGGATCCATTTACACCATTTATCTAGAAAACCAAATTATCTAAGAACCTTGAAAATAAATAATCACTAGACTCTATTGTGAGCCTTTTATTTAAGAGTTTACATGTCTAGTTATTATTGACTAATTATTTAGTAGTTTATCTAATCATTTTTTAGTGACTTGACCTTGTGATTTTACCATATGATCAAATTAATCACTTATATAGTCACCTATAGCTATAAAATGCAAAAAAAAATAGGATGTGATTAGTTTTAGTCACTTGACTAAAACATTTAGTGGTGTGACTAAAAGTTTTAGTGACATAGTCACATATTTGCCAAAATGTACTAGTGATAACTCCACAAATACTCATGATATGGCACTCAGCCTCAACTAGCAGGTTGATATATCCAAGATGAACATGCACCTCTGAAATTAGGACATTCTTAGCACGTATGAGTGACTTACTAAGTAACAAGCCTCTAGAAACAAAAACTTTGCACTAAACCCACCCTTATTCAAGAAAAAAAAAAGGAAATAGTTTTGGGTGATGCAAGATTTATCTTACACCCAGGATGGTCTTGCATAAGATTATATATCAATTATTCTCACGTAACAAATTTGGTTGATATTTTTTCATATTATAGCTTCTTAATTTTTTGAATGATTTCTACAATTTCTTTCCTAGGTCCCTAACCTTTTGTATTTGAGTTGATAATAGATTGTTTTCTTTAAATTTTAGTTAATTTTTTGGTATATAATTATACCTAGATATTTATTTGTGAGTTTTTATAGCGTTGTTATCTTAACATTAATTTACATTTGCAAACTTGGTAATGGCTATGTAAATTGTTCTTGTTCTATCAAAACCAATATAGATGGTATCCTCTCCATATAAGTCTGAGTCTGGCAGAAAGAAAATGTATGCAATTTTTTTCAACAAATCTAATGCATTCACTTGATTGCTTTCATTTTAATATGTATTTTTAACTTTTTTATTTTGTGAATTAATGCTTTGAATACTAGATGACAACTTCATCTCACTCTTCTATTTTGAGATTTCTAATGTTGGAAGTCTTTTTAGGAAGCAAGATATTGAGAGGGGGGGTGAATCAAGATCTATAAAACTTTAACTCCTTGAAACAAATAACTAATTAAATGTATTCACCGCTAAACCATCTCATATCTTTAATCGTATACCATACAACCATAAAATATAAAATTGAAATGGATCTAACTATGCATCACATCCATAAAATAAATATAAATGTAAACACATAACACAAAGATTTGGTCACCCAAAAACCCTCCAAGGTGAAGGTAAAACTAGGGTAGGGATGACACCCACAAATATTCACTACTACAACAATAAATTGTGCATGTTAAGGCTACAATTTTTGATCAATTCTAGTGATCTACTCCATGAGGGGTCTACCCTATTAGGAGCTCATAAGACTGTTAGGTCTATCTTGATTAAATTATTTAAACTTACAAGTAAGTAAGCACTCTATTAGGAGATTTAAATAGGTTTGTTAGAACCACTCTATTAAGAGATTTACCCTGATCTAATTGTTGGAATGTCTCAGTACTTGATCCTTTGGTTATCACTTTATGCTAAATTACAAATTTCCTCTACCCTTGTCTAAATTGATCTCCTAATCAAATATACTTTGTTCTACCCTTTGCAGCTAGGTTTCTCTGTCTAATCTTTATCTTTGATCATCAAAACTAGTCTTCGTTCACTTTGTCCTTGACCTTCTCATGCTCACAAAATAATTCTTATGATGTAGGGCTTGGTAGCTTCTTAAATAGACAACTAGAGAAGGTTATAGATCATGATCATCAATCTAGAGTTCTCCCTTTTATCGCTTAGTCCCTCTAATTTTCTAATTGGTTACTCTTCCTTCCCGGGGATTGATGTCTTCTAAAAAAATGTGTAATTATCTCCATAGTTATCTCTACAATCCATAAATCAAGTTGACCAAAATTATTTTTAAAAGTGCTTGTGCCATTACAAAATAATTTGTCAAAACTGATTTACTCGACAATTGAATATCTCAATGCTTGGTTGTAACTATTAATCATGTTATCCCTTGACTTCTATATGCTTGGAAGTAACTAACTCATTTGACATATACTATCTCTCCTTTTCTCAACTTGACTATCCTTTACTCGGCTTATATTGTAACTCGGTCGATATTGGAGTGCTTGGCAACCTTAGACTTGCTTGGCTTGTAATGAAATATATATACAAGCTCATGAATACTCAACCTTCATAGGTGGCTCATTCACAATAATGACTAACCTACTCTGCCTAGAAAATGAATAAGTGGGAGATTTAGAGATCAAAAATCTCCCCCTTTGACATTAGTGGCAATAACACTTTGTCATGACTTCGCATTCCATTCAAAATGACAAAATAACACTCGCCCTTAGACTGTGATTCGATCTCTAAAAAGACTTCACTATATACAATATATGTACACATCTCTCCAAGATGAATAGTCATACCTATGATCTACGATATTTGATATTCCCTTTGCATATCTCATATTTTCTCGTGCACCTAATTTCCCCCTTGCTTTTTACACTTAAGGCTTGGGGTTTGTAAGGGTCAAATTGTACTTATCCAAAAATGATTTGTGATTCTCTAGAATCACCTCTAATCCATGATTTCAACTTAATCTTGTAGATTCCATAACTTGAATATGGATTTCTAGTTATGCTATTAGATCTACTAAACTTTTTGTAATAGAGAGATGTGAATATCTCTTGACTAAGTCCTTTGCAACTGATAATGTATTCTTCATAACCTCCAAATGGGGTAGCAACATGGTTTGAATAGACATCAATTTTTTTCTAATGTTGCCATCTCTAGCCATCAACTTGACTAACCTTCCTTGAGGAAAAGTTGAAATTTATTGAATAGATAAGAGCTTGAAGATGTGTCCTTGCTTAAGGAATATGCACTTGCCTTTACATCTACTTGCAAATGATCAACTGAGCATTGATTCTCCATGGTGAAAAACTCAACATCATACAACTTTATATAAAAATAAAGAATATTCTACAAAATACATTCTAACATCTTTACAATGTTTGAAAGCTCAACCTATTTGATTGCAATTTCTGTTAAGACTTTCTCCAAAACTTTGTGCTCAAACTTTTTCTTAGACCATCTCATCAATTTCTCGTTGGTCTCTATTTCCTCATTATTAACTTTATCAACAATATGAACTAATTGTTCCAAAATTGGTACCTACACATTTACATTTTGAATCTCAAATGCATCTAAAAAAATGTCCTTTATATCATCTAATACCTATTTTTTCTTGTATTTCCTTCCAAGTTGTTCTTGCTTTGTCATTTTGCTCGACAATGCTTGTAAGATTTGCATTTATTCAGGCACCATTGTGTCACGGTCATACTTGGGAAGTGTAATGACCTAATCTAAGTTCACTAGAGTCTCAAGTGACTCAATCTTCTTCTTATCTAATTGTGACCTTGGGGTGCTGAGACTCGACAATGTGATTTGCAATTGTTTCCCTTTAGCACCTAGTCTTGGTGTTTGTTGTCCTATATGGGTGTTCTCCTGCTAAGTAGGTGTGACCTATTGAACAAGTGTAACATTTGATGCATCAGTATGAACATGAAAAATACTCTATAATTGTACGAGGGCTTGGATAGACTCTTTCTCCTTTGGATTCTTGGCCTCCTCAGACTTAGGTTGATCAACCTCCTTTGTTCCCTCATTATGAGGTCCTGAGGTATATTAACAAAATTGGTTTGGTCCACCTTGCTTATCTCCTTCATCATTGTAAATAAAAAGATTAGTCACATGAGGGGGATATTTGATCACTATTAAAGCTTTGCCCTACTCCTTAACACTTACATCTTGTTGTCCCTTATTATCAACTATGACTAATGTAATTTGAAAATTATTAGTTGGGTTTTTTATGATTGGTGCACTGTCGATTTGTGGGTAATCCTAGATTTGTATTAGTAATAGATTGGTGCATAGAAGAAGAGTGTTTGAGGTTTGAATTGCAACACTTTTCAATTCTTCCTTAGTCAGAATATTTGGATTCTATTGTTTGTCTTCAGAGATATCTTCTATAGTGACAACATCTTGTTGTTCACTCTCTTCTTCCTTCTTCCTTATTTGATCTTCCAAGCTCTCAAGCTCATTATAGTCTTCTTTATTATCTAACTCAATTGTATCTCTACCTTCTTCTTTCTCCTTTGTTGTTAATGGAAGTAACAACCCAAATGATTTATTCCAAATCAAAATACTTTCTTGTACAACCTCATTTGCTTTATTCCTCAAAATTATGTAAGCTCTTGTCTTTGGTACACACTTCTTAACAAAATCTCTTATAGAAATAGACATAAGTGTCTTCCCTAAATCAGACATTATTTGGGCTAGTGTAACCTCTCTTACTTGCCTTTGTGGATAATGCCCACTTCTATTTAGCATCTAATTTATTGTATAAATCTTTTGGAATGCCTTTGCCTAGTTAAATAGGCATATATTTAAATTTTGTCAACATATCTATCATGGGTTTCTCAAATTTATCTTGATCTTCCTTATTCACAGAATCATACTTAATATGTTCAAAGTGTGCTAGTCTGGTTGAATTTCTTATGTTCTCACATACCTAGTAAATGTCCACTAGAGGTTGCCTAGGAACAATCTAAAGTTTTCTTAGATTATTAGACTTTTTCTCTCTCCCTCATCCTCCTCATTATTAGGCATGACAATTAGCTTCCTTCTTGGTTTCTTACGTGGACTCTACTAGGTCGCTTTTGCAATTTTAAGGGCCTCCCATCCTACTCTAGCAAGTTGATGCCATGGTAGAATAATATACCTCTTTGCCAGATTATTGTTGGGGGGTGGGGCTCTCATTATCCTAGAGTAGGGGGTATGTTATGTATGGATTGGTTTGTGAAGATTGAAAGGTAGTTGGGAAGAAGACCCTGAAGAATCATTATCTATTTGTGGATGATTTGTTGAGTTGTGTTCACTCTATGCCTAGGCCCATATACTTATTTATGTATGAACCAAGCTATATGTCGCTGATCTGCTTCCTCTTTGGTGTTTTCTTTCCCTTACTTGTCTTGTTTACCTTGCTATGATTTTTTTAGTCTCACCAGCTATAGGTATTGTTGCTTTGGATCCTTTCCCTGTGACTATTCTTCTTTTAGGCTCAGGGGCAGGAGGAGCAACACTTTTCTTCATTCAATTCCCTCTTCACCTTGGGATCCACTATTGCATTCTTCTTTTATTTTGTTTCCTTGGGCTTAACAACCACTAGTTCTTTTCCCTTTGACTCTTCCTCTTCTTATTCTTGTGATTCCTCATCTTCTCCCTTGCCTTCTATTATTTGCAGGGGTCCTTTGCCAAGTTTTCCCTCAAGATAAACTATCATCTCTTTCCTCTTTCTATCCATCTTGGGCACTTTTGTCTACACTATCATTTTGATCTTAGATGACTCATATTTGACAAAAGGCTCAACATTCTTATCAATTTCATCAGATAATAGGGCAGTAACTACTATAGTGATTTCATCCACAGTAACTTCATATTGCATTGGTCTTAACCATGCAATCCTTGGTAATGTAACTTGTGCATATGTGAAATTAGTGTCCACCATTAAACATATATCTTCATAATAGTGATCTAAAACTGATTATGGAATCCTAAATCTATTTTTCACCTTCCCTTTAAATTCATCAAAGTAACCATCCATAATGGTTTCAATTTTTTTACCCAATTGTTCAATAAAATCATTTATTTGTGAGCTCGATCATGGGACTAGTTTTATCACATACTATAGTTGCAAAAATTGGAAATGAATTTTGTACATAGAAAAATATACAAACCATTAGGGACCCAAACTTACATGATTTATTCTTGGCCTTTCTTATCGCTCCAAGATTTTTTTCTAGTAGTGTCAATTGAAGCTTGAAAATATCATAACTATGATCTTTCTTCACAATCTTATAACCTAGGTCCATTGCAATACATGCAACATTGTTCAGTCGGCTCGATTGATAGAGCTTGTTCGCTATCACACACACACACACAAAATTCAACAATATTATCCTCAATTCCATTAATTGACATTCCTCGGCCATTCCGCTTGGCCTTCATTTGATCTTCAATAACGTTATTTTTTGCACACCTCATTGTCTTCACCCAATCTAGGGTTGGATATCCTATCACCCAATGGATTATGATCTTGTTAATCTTTATTGGTACACCTTCTAGCCACAATTTCATGTCGTGCACTCTTCTTAAGACAATCTTTGTCCATTTCACTTTGAAAACCTTTGGACATGCTAGGGCATGAGTAAGCCCTTTCTCAACAATAATTTTGTTCTCATCTTTCAGAATTCCATTTTCACACAATTTATCATAGGCATTTCTCAGTTCATAGTCTCCAATCTCTTTGAGAGGCCTCACCCCGACTCGTCATAGCATAGATATTTTACTTGCATTTTGATAGTTGGTATTTGGATATTTTGACATATATTTGAGACTTAGATGGACAATGGCTTATATTAGCTATTTATTTTGGTATTTATAGTAGTGATTTCCATCTATGATATGTATTAAGAAGAAAATTATGTATGGGATGATCTAACAAATATAGATGCAACTTTACACATGTTAGGATAGAAATGGATTATGATGTGATTCAAAATGTTAATTCGGTCATGTTGACTTAATCTGATTAAATGTGGTATGCAGATTTAGATATTTTAATATTTGGAATGGTTTATTTGAAATGATTAAAAAAGGGAATTTAATTGAATTATGCTAATGTGGATTACGCAACATTGGAATTTGTATGCATTTAAGATGTATATTTTATATGAATTCTCTTTCAACTACTGATGCTCAAGTTTAGTGTGCAAGAAGTGGAACCATGGAAATTTATCGGGGAAACAAGGTCCAAACTCATATAAAACTCGATTTAGCCAAGGTGAATCTTTGGAACATTCAAAAGCCTCTTTGTGATGCATTTCATTTCATAAATGTAAGCTTGTATGTGTGTGAAAATTTTAGCTCAAAGATACATTAGGGACATGTCATGATGATTTGTAATGTGTTTTAGAGTGTCACTTCACACTTGTAGCTTTTGCGTGTTAATGAGATGTCACCTAGGGTTTTTGGTCATGGTAGCATTTAACCTCTAAAATAATTAGCTTTTTAAAGATTAAGTAAACCCACTTGAAAAGAGATAGGATGAGTCATTTTCAAAGGGAAATTCGAATTCAAACTTGAATAGGATTTTATAAGGGTATTAGGTGGTCCCAAAGTGTCATTTTTGTGAAAATAAGCCACTCGTATGTTAGTATAACATTTTAGGGGCTTAAATTTGACCATGTTAATACTTAGCTAACCTAGGGGGACCCATTACCAATGCATTCTTCCACCAATTCGAAATTTGAGTTGTCACATGAATTCTTCCCCATGTTTCCACTAGGTCAAAAATAACAAACTTGGGGGGACAAGGTTGGAAGAGGTAGTGGCTTGATTTTTTTTTTGAAATAGACAGTGGGAGAGCCTTTTTAGGGAGACTTGGAAAAACTAGTGGAGTGTTCACCCACTCTCTAAGTTTAGAGACAGTTAGGGTTTTGGAGAGGAGGCTAAGGAGAAGGGATTTCTTCATCAACTATCATTGTCCTTAGCTTGGACTAAGGTTGGTGCTCAAACCATGACCATTATTTGCATTTGCATAATGAAGTTGAAAATGTTTTGTTGTTGTGGATGCATGTATTGTTATTGTGAATCCTTGTATTATGTTGTGATGGTGTGATTGTGATTTGGGTTATATGTATTTTCTTGGTTTTTCTTTCTTGATCTCTTTGTTTGGTTTTTGGGATGTTGAATTGTTAATGGGTGTGAGAGCTTCAATCACACTTGGGAGGGAAGAGAAGTCTTGGGTGAAGGGGTTAGTTGGGCTCAACAATGTAGTTGAGAGCCTCTTCTCTTGGAGAGAAGGGGGAAGATTTCATGGAGTATGGGCTCCATTGAAGCCATCATCTTGATATTATGATTTGGGGGTGATAAGTCAAAATTATAAAGAGAAGCATGTATGATGCAAGCCTTGTAGAGGCATGGTGAAATTTAATGTACGTGATTTGTATTGACATGGCAATCTCCTCTTTGAAGAGCCTACCTTCACCCAATGTATTTATGATTCCAATGGTGAATCAATGTGCAAGCCATGGGAGGGATTGTTATGTGTTGTGTTGCGTAGATGTATGCATTGTAGATGTATGTGTGTATCCCATTTTGGGATTTTTTCCCCATCTCGATGGGTGGTGTCTTTGGAGGACTAGGATGGGAGGTGAACCTTCATGGTTCCTAGTTTTGTGTTGTTTTGCAGGTTTTGTAAGAATGGAACCTATGGTGAAATTAGGGTTTTACCCTTTGCATGGTCGAAGAATCAAGTGTTGTGAAGAAATAAATCCTTTCCATGTCATCTTGTAATGTGATTGTGATGTCAAACTTCCATTTTTGTTCTTTGTAATGTGGGAGGGATTTACTCCCTACACGTATTATTGTAAATGTGCAAAGTGAGATTTTATGCTATGCATATAGCTGGGAATGTAGGAGAAAGATTTTGACATTTTCATAGTTGTGTAGGAAGGAGAGAAAAAGTTCCTAAAAAAAAAATCTATTGTGATGGAAACCATGTTGAAGTTATGTAATTTATTTCTTGTCCTTAGGTAGATTCTTGTACTGAATCAATAGCTAAACTTTATAGATTTATCATGTAAGATGATCTTTGTAATAACTATTCAAAGTAGATTTTGAGTAAATTAATTACAAAGTTTCATATTATGTGATCGATGTAATAAAAAAAATTTAAAAAATCTTGTATTGCACTTGTTCATACTTGAAAATTGTTTCCAAATGCATCACATGCATTAAACCTATTCTCAGAGTGAATTTGATAGATTTCTTTTGATCTGAACAAATATATTAGAATGTTAGGACAACATCAAACTATTGTCAAATCAAGACCAATGTCATAACCTTTGAATAGAGATAAATAACTAAGTATAAATATAGCACCAAAGAAAATGAATAAGAAAACAAGCCTATAAGTGGATATCCAACTCTCTGGATTTTGTATGAGTAGTGAAAAATCCACTTTTTATTATAGACCTATTAAAAAATAGAGTATATTCCATTGTACCTTTTCTTAAGGAGAAATAATAATAAAACTAATTGAATACAACCTATACATAAAAACATGTTAGGGAGGCCATATGGATCATGTGATCCTTGTGTCATGGATTCTTATTCAAAAAGAACAATACACCCTCATAATTATATGTACTTGGGATAGGACCATATCTCTAATAAATAAATTTTAAAAGAAACATAGATATAAATAATAACAAAAAAAAAAAAGATAATAAAATTCCCTAGAAAGCTAAATCTATTCAAAAGTGGTCAACACCTTCCACTTGACCCTGAACCAATGTACTTGCAAGTTGTAGGGAAATAAGCAAAATTAATAATAATAATTAAAAATGAAAAAAATAATAAATAAAGAGCAAGTGAACCAAGCTTACTTCTCCTGTCACATTCACACATGTGAGAGACTATTGTTTTGAAAAAAAAAAAAAAAACACTCCACACCCCAAGGAAAACACATGGCCTGGGGAGAGGTGGAGAAAGGTGACTTTGGGGGAGGTAGAGCTATGCAAGATCCAACCACCCCCCCCCCCCCCGCACCCCAGGAAAATAAAGGTAAGACAAGACCGTCACCTTGTACATAGGGATGAACACTCAAAAAGTGGAGCCAAATAAAAAGGTAAATGTGTCCTCATGCATGTCACATGAGCCTAGGAAGGCCAAGTTTTGGAAAGGGAAAAAAGCTAGGTGATTAAGGAAAGAATGTTAAGAAAGGGGTTAGATAGTATATATATATATATATATATATATATTGTGTGTGTGTGTGTGTGTGTGTGTGTGTGTGTGTGTGTGTGTGTTTTTTTGGGTGATGTTTTGTAAGGAAAAGTAAGTAGTTAGTACGATATTATGGGATGTTAGTAGTTAGGAGTTTTAATTTACTTGCACTAGTAGAATTTTGGTAAATAAATGACTACGTGACTAAAATATTTAGTCACGTGACTAAAAGTGATCAAATATATGTAATGTTTTGTAATTTATAAATATAAATGACTAAATAAATGACTAATTTGGTCATCATGTGAAATCACAAAGGTAGACAAAGATAAGTGACTAAATAAACAATAAAATAAATGACTAAATAATTGGTCAGTAATAATTAGTCACCAAAATAAATGATTAAATGAATAATCGATAATTTTTTTATCATATTAATACATTTTTAAACTTCTTTATAACTTTTATTACTCAATAATGGAGATTTTTCCCTATTAATACATTATTATCAATTAACTAACTCAGACATCCTCTTAATTGACGTTACACTAGAAATAAACTTAAAATCACTCCAATCTACACTTAACTTCCTAAAAATCTATCTATAAATTCCTAATAAAAGTAAAAGCCCTCCATACTCAAAATAAATTTTTAAGTCTATCTCTACATATTGAAATTATGAATCAAAAATTAAGTATTTTATAATCTCAACATATAATTGCTATTATTTACATTAACATCATGTAATAACCATTTTAATAAAATAAAAATAAAAATTACATTTATTTAACTGAGAAGGAACTATATGACCAAAACAAACCATCCTTATACCAAACTAGAGAAGAATAGACTAAAACATTGAGTCGACATCCTACGACATCCATTCAATGAAACAACAAAACCTTCATCTACTAGCAAGTCATTCATCTATTAGATCATTTTAACTTTAACTTTAATAAATAGTAAACCTTGAAGTAAAGTAATTTTTAATTGTGTCAATAGGCTTCTTTACTGTGGGAACCAGAATGAATAGAAAAGTGTTGGATGTTTAATTATTATTTGTGTTATTTTGAGATAAGTTTAAAAAAATAATTATTATAAGATTTATTTTTTAATTTATTCTTTTAAATTAATTTTTAACATATATGTTATTAGTAGATCACTTTTTATGATAGTTAAAGATAGTTAGAGGCAAGAAATTTCCTCAACACTTACATTTGATTTAATTATTAAGAAAACAAATTAATGCATATTTAAGTCAAACTTTTATTAACAAACAAAGATTTTTTTATCAAAAAAATAGCCATTTTGAATATTAGTAAAAGAAAATAAAAAAGAAGAAAGTTCTTAATATATCTTAGTACATGTATTTTAATTAATATACTTTTTTTTGATGAAGGGTTCAAATCTACGAGGCAACCTAATGAAGCATGGAGCTTGTGAGCTACCAACTAATGAAGGCAACCACATAGATGATTTAGGGACCTGATATTGGCCCACTCATGCCTAAAACCTCTTTGTCTTAGAGCCAAGGATTGAGGAGCATCCAAACTGTCAAAATCACCCGGGGCACGATCCCGACCTCATCCCTGATGATGTTGGAGTCTTGCTCTTAGCAAGACTTGATTTTTTTCTTCATTTACATTATAATGTCTATATTAAATATATTTTAGTTAAATAGATGAATATAAAAATCAAATACCCCCCAGCATACGTGCAAGAAATAAAAAATGCCTCCAAACCCATAAAATCTTGTCCAAACACACTCTAAATGCAATTAGCATGTGTAAAGACAAACTCAATAACCTTTTGCTCCATCCTCAATCCTTGTGCTAGAATTGGAGCATTCACGGAAGTATCAAATTCCATAATACAATAGCTTAATGTATATATTTTTTAGATGTTTAATAAATATAAAACTTAAGTATCAAATAAAAATAATATTTTTAATAAGTATTTATTATTTTAAAATAATTTATAATTTAAAAGAGATGAAATATAAAATGCATTTTTAAAAATAAATATATAACTTAAGTATCAAATGCAAATAATATTTTTAATAAGTTTTTTTTTTAATTTTTTTTATAGATAATGGGTTCTATCCTAAATTACTTCTTACTGATTTATTATTTATTATTGTGTGTTAATCTCAACAAGATTTAAGTTCAAATTATATTATTGTTCCAATAATTTATCTATTTATCTATTAAAAAATTATTGTTTTAGAAAATATTTTTGAAATATTTTTAATTTAAAATAAAAATATATAAAGATATAGGTTGGGTTTTAATGTTTTTAATACGGAATAGATGACCATATGGATTGTTGTCTAATACTAGGGGAGACAATCCAGTAGTACCAACTCAGACTAGCTTTGTCCATCTAGAACACCTAATTCATATATCGTAGAGTGTGAGGTGGTCTAATAGTGTCATTTTAAAGCATTTTTTTGGAACCTATTATTTTTGCGCCAGTAGCTGCTCACTAATTGAACCAATTAGTAAAAGAAAGAGTACATGTGTAATCTGTTATTAATACATGTACTATTATTTTTTAAAACTTTTTAAAATTAATTAGCGGATCTATAATGGTAGTGGTCATTAGACCCTGGAGAAACATGAATTGTGCTTAGAATACAAAGCGTAATATCCTATCCTGCATAATTTGAATTTGTATCAAAATTTACAGGTTAGAGACCAAAGTCTCGAGCTACTATCTCGATTGTGTGGAGGCAACAGATACAGAATGAACTCAAATAATTGAGTGACAGGAATGAATATTGATGGATGAAATTTAAAGGAATAATGTTAATTGAACCAAAAAATAATCTACGTATAGTTGTTGTTGCTTCACTCTATTTATACTACGAAACAAAAAATTGGAAAACATCAGATTTGTAGTTGGAGATTCGAGGCAAGATGTTCGCAACACTTTAAACAAAAATTCTAGTTTCTAATCTTATTGCCAGATTGAAATTTGATTTTGATTTGGAGATCAAAGTTGATCTGTTGAAATCTTTTCAACAAATAAATTACGATTTCATATGCATGAAGCAAATTGGTTTCGCAGTGTAAGATAGGGTTTTCGACAAAACCTTGTACAAAATGTGGTAGATTAGCTACTCATATACAAATGTAAATTGAGAAAAAATTGTCAGCGATAATCTGATCCATCGCAAACAACTAAATAATGGCTAAAGGATTCAAGGTTATATTTTTAATAAGAATTTATTATTTTAAAATAATTTAGAATTGAAAATAGATGAACTATAAAATTAAAGTCCCAAATATCAATTTTAAGTAAATATTAGAATGTACATTTACTATAAAATAGAAAGCATAAAATTAAAGATCAAATTTAAATCTAAAACATAATAGAAATAAATTATATTATAAAATAAAAATAATAATATTCAAAGATTAGAGAATGATTGCAAAGCTACTGGATGTTCTTGATACTAGGGTTAGGCTGCAAACCCTATTCCTTCGCCAAAGGTAAGGTTTGTTTTCCTTAGAACCATAGGAAGAACAAAATTCATAGTATTGTGGTGTTGAATGGTAACATGATAGCTCACAGACTACATGGCATTCATTGTTTGAAGGGTGAGTCGTCTTTCAATTTGAGCAGATGGTGACTGGGTGAGTGAGAGCTGACACAAAGTGTATGGAAGCTGACACCTAGTTACAAACAAAGTGCTGAAACCAATTGATCGCCTACCTAAGGTCTTGTCGCAAAGGGACAAAGAAATGAAGCTAGGCTTAATGTCGCAGATAGGTTAGTGATCTCATTCATTCTGTATATCTTTGTCTCTTGTCACTATATTTCCTATTTTACCTGGGGTAGGATGGTGCTTAGTTGATACTTGTTTAAGCATGATCTATATGGATGTTATTCTTCAGTGAATATATGCCATTTAACCATGGATGATGAAACCATTGTGCTGTTGTTGGCCGCTTTGTTATGACGTGCAAGAGTGAGACCAGAAAATTAGCGAATTCCTTAGCTACTTGTTCAATAAATTTATCTTGCCTCATAAGAACTCTTTTGAGGGGCCGAAAGAAAGGCCTAATATTTTTTAATTCTCCATTTCTGTTAAAAAACTTGTGAGAACATAATCCACCAGAGAAAACCTCAAATAGAGGATAATTATAAACCAATTCAAATTCTTCCAGTTACATTTCAAATATATAACAAAAAATTCAAGAAAAAAGGTCGATTGGAAAACCTTGGGCTAGAATAGAGAATTTCTAATATGATTAATAAATCTATCAAATTCCTGTAAAATAGTTGAAGCTTTTTTCAATAAAAAAATAAATTAATGCCAAAGGAAAGAATTGGAGATCAAGAAACAGAGTAGGGAAAAAATAAAATTGAAAGGTAAACCTCTCATATTACTAATTACTTTCTTTGGAAATCGACCAAGAAACAAATTCATTACGAAAAGATGTTCCTGAAAGGGAATGAAAACAAACATCATAGTTTAGAAGGTTAAAATTCAATTCTTGAACAAATAAATGGAATACAGAACTGATCTGAAATAAATGCAGTGACAAGCCTGCAACAAATCAAATGATATAAGAAATAATGAGCTACTATGAAAATATGGTACCTCTTCCTTATTATGGTTATATCCAACATATGGATGAAAGAGCTCATCATCGATAGTAAGCTACAAAAGCAATACCTACAAATGACCTTGTATCTACAGAAATGCAATAGTCATCTCCAATGATAACCTAAGGAGATGTATACTATTTTTTTTTGTATATCACTACTAAAATGTTCATATGTCTAGCAAACACATCCAAAATATGCTATTTTACATTTGAGATTTATGTTCCAACCAATATCTTCCTCCTTATATAAAGCCTAATTTTTTTAAGAATTCTAACATTTGGTACATTTTCATTGACAAAATTGTTCAATATTATTGAAATTGATTTTTCAGCAACACCTTCACACATAGCTTCTTTGGCAGTAAAATTGACTTTATTCCCCTCCAGTCATTGGCTAACCAATTTTGAATATTTAGAACTATTAGCAGGAACCATAGCCAACTTCTTTGCCTTCTTTTTCAATTTATTTTTCTGGTTCTTGGTTGAACATGAATGGGTATTGCTTGGTCAAGCTAACTATACTTTATGAACTATGTTTTTTAAATTTCTATTAGGATGTTATTATTTTCAAGGTTTCTATCTGTTAACAAATTTGTTCATATGATTCTATACAGTAGGATATCTGAACCACAGTTTATGCGGTTCATCGAGATTGGGACTTTTGATTTAGAAAGTTAGTGCATCAAGTCTTCTTGAGTGGTTGCATGTTTTATGCAAGGTGATATATATAAATGTTTTAGCACTTGGATTACATCCTCTTTACTCCTATAAATTATCATAGGTCTGCATTTGGGAATTCTTTATTTCTAAAATAAAGTAATGGAATAGCAAGATTTTATGTTATAATCCAAGTAGCACACTTAATAGGTGAAGGGGACTACCATTTGGGAGCTAGGAAATTTCATGATTCACCATATCTTGATTCTTTAACCCGATCTCTTCAATTTTCCTCTCTTTGTCCATGCTTCTAAGAAAATGGATTAGAATAAAATCATATATATTTTTCCATTACTCTTGAAAATTTTGAATTCTGAATTTCTCTTGCAAACTACACTATATATCCATGCACATGACATTATGCCAGATGTGGGGTCCTAACCATCAAGAGCATTCTCTCAATTCAAACTATTTACTTTCCCACGGCTAGAAATTTTTTAAAGTATTAAATGGAAAGTTGAAAGCCCCAATAATCATGCATAATTATGTTGATCAAGAAAAATATAGTAGAAAATAATAGAATAGTAGTGTATGAAAATAGAGTGATAGGATTGGACATAGTTTCTAAATAATATTCAGACCACAATCTATATGTATTTTTTGGATATTGTTTTGTTTTTTCTTAGATTTTATTTCCCTCTTCTCTAGCATGTCTATCACACTAGGTGTATGAGGTGTTTGAGGAAAGTGCATATGCCAATGCATCACACAAAAAATATAAAACCAGGCAGAAATGTTGTACATTACACCATTGAATCCAGAATAATCAAGAAACTTGAAAACACATCACTATGTTGAAACTCTTTGAGAATTTTGATTTCATCAAGTGTTGTCTATGTGTAATTTTCTTCAATAGCTTGCACCTTAATTGCAACATATCTCTACATGTTGAGAACCAATCAAATGAAAGTTGTTAAAGAAAATGGACATCAAAAACATTACTGATGTTGGAAAGGCATGAAACTCTTTAGAGCATACCACTCACATTATTGAAAAAAAGTTAATTTGAAATAATTCCCTTCATATAATTCCAAGCATACTACCTTATTTAATTTAAAGAGGTGATAAACAGAGACATCAAAATACATTTTAAAACTAATTTGATTAAGAAAAAACTGGTTGAATTAAACAATCAAACACTACATTACAATCGACCCTTCTTAAAAATGCTTGTCTTCAATAATTTGCAAAATAAGATGCTGCATAACTTCCCCACTTTACCATTTATCTTCTTCAGAAGAAATTTTTATTCAACAGGATAGTGAGCCATTGTTACTTTTAGTTTTCTTTCTTTAAATTTATAGTTAGATAAAGAAGTATGATCAACTTCTCATAATGTCCTTCCCCAATAGCATTCACATCTTTAAAAAATTGTGGTAATCTCCAAGTTTCTAAGGTTTTTCCAATAACCCCATACAAGATGACAATTCTAGCATATAACTAGAAGTAACAAGTTATTTAGTTGATCTAGAAGTCTGCCCACTAGCATTAGAACACTAATCAGATAGCATCAACCTATTTCTCTCTGCTTTATTATGAAAACTACTAAACGGTTTACCCTTAATGCATTGATGGTGATGTTCTTGGTCCCTCTCCCTAGTAATCCCTTTTTCATTCATTTCTCCTTCAACTTCCCTCTGTATTGGCATTTGTTTGATCTAACTGGGAATTTTTTCAATGGTTCTTCTGAAAGTAGCTATAGTGTATCCCCAGGTCTAATAGGGAATTTTTTCAATGGTTCTTCTAAAAGTAGCTACAGTGTATCCCCAGGTCTATCTGTAATTTTGGGTTTTAAGTGTTTACACTTTGTTTGTGTAAAGTGCTTTCTGTTGGTTTCATAATTTATAAGACACAATATGTGGCAACAAATATTTTGTTCATAATTATTTTAAGCATACTCATTGCATAGCATTCTCATACATAGAGTGGTGAGTAGAAATATAAAAGAATCAATTGTTAATCTTCATCTTTTAATAGCAGCTCCTCTTGCTTTCCTTATTGATCATTTAATTCTGATGTAAAATTATGGAATAGAGTGGTGCTATATGTGTGGTTTATGTTATGTTTATTCAAGTAGCTAAATTGATATATTTGTGCTAGTCTTATTCATGCACTGTTATATCTATAGGCACTCTATTACTAGTTGTAGATATATTTGTTAGAATGTCGTGATGTTGCCAACAAATTAGAATTGGTAACAGTAGTTGTAGTTGCTCAGCAATGAGTTCAACAAATAAGTGCATCTATCACTAGTTCATCTTCTATAAATTCAATGGAAAGTAATCCTATAACTTCAAACCCGAATGCAAGTAACCTGCCTTCAGATATTACAAATAGTCAAGTTTCACAGGGGGGGTGTTTTGACTGTGCCTCAGGATAATACAAGTACACAAGAAAAAGAATCAGATAAAGCACCAACAATTGATGGGAATGTTCCTATAGGGTTTGAATCTTCATAGTCAAATTTTGAAAATGTGAATGATTCTCAAGCTAGGATAATGCATAATATTGGGCTTCACTAGGAAGCTTTAGCAATTACAACATTTGATGTTGCAAAGGATGTTATGGAGGCTTTGAGGAGAAAACATACAAATTTAGCGAGTGAGCTTGATGTTTGTTTGCTACTAAAGAATACCACCATCTTCAATTTTTATCTTATGTCTCTTTCTATTTAGTTTGCAATCATTTGTTTTGAGAATAGAAGTATTCTGTTAGTGTCCTTGTTTATCTTTCCAGATTTGGTACATATGTCTAAAATGATTTGTATTTTTTTGGAGTTTTTTTACCTATCTTTTACAAATGCAAAGGAATTTTTAAATGATTATTTTTGTTTTTTTTGAGGTTTTGACTATCTTTTACAAGTATAGAGTTCTTCATGACTGATACCATATATTTATATATCCCATCAAACTAACATTATCTACCATTGGAAATTGTTCAGGCACATGATATAAAATTTATTGGTTTTATTTATTAATTTAGTTCCTGCACCCTTGCTGAATACCTCTGAGTGTTGTTACAATGTATTTTCAATTTAATTTTACTTTTGCATTTTTGATAGCATAATCCCTTTTCCTTTTAATCCTTCTAGAAGTGGTTTTCATTCTGAATGTATGAAATAAAAGAAGTTACAGCTTCACTTGTTTGAAGATTATAAGAGTGCCAGAAAGAAAATTATCATAATTATATGTTTACAAAAAGCACATCTTCAAATATAAATAATGAGAAGTTGTGTTCAGGCCATGTGTAATTGTGACCATCTCCTAATGCAGCCTATCAAAATGAGATGTAATTTCCTATTAGAAATAGATGGGGTGCAATTCAGTTCCTTTTACAACTTACTTACCTTTGTCTTAAGTTTTTGACAATGCTAATTCTAAGCACCAGTTCTATTTTTTGTGGATGAATTTTTTGGACATATTAAAGAATTGGCTACTTTGACACATTCGAATATTTGATTGTGTAAAAAATAGATCTCAATATAAAAATTATAATAAGATGATATATGGCTATTTTTTATATCTTTAGATAAGATTAGTAAAGTCAAATTACTATTATATCAATATCTACTAGTGAAAAAAAAGCCAAAGGGATTGAAATACATAATTGTTTTACAATAGAAAAGTGCTTGCATAAAAGGCTTATAAACTAAAGGGAAAGAAGATAAGCAAACTGTTATATCTCTATTAGAAACTAAAAAGCTTTGGAAAATGTGTCAAATTGCACCCAAGAAAAAGATAGTTGTTCTGACAATTAAACCTTGAAGTAACAACATCATAAAATATTATTGCCACCATGGGCAAAGCCCACCAACTCTTATGCAGAGTCTTTCCCCCACTTCCTCTCTACCGAATAGAGTCCTATTTGAAAAATTCAGTTGGGTGCCACATGTTGTATTATATGATTTGCATGCCAAATGAAATATCAAAAAATTGATTATCACCATCCTTATAACATTTTTGAATAGTTATCTACCAAGCCAGATGCTTTGTTGTTGTTGTACAATGCCCATTATCCAAAATACCAAACAACATGCAGCTACTTGGTATCATCCTATTGTAGTTTGGCATAACAATATCTGCTTCTAACTATTGTATACTACTTGGATTGCTTGGAGAATAGTGTTGACCTCCTACATCCCATACCATGACATCCCCATGCATTGGGAGACTTGAAAATAGAACACTTCTATTTTGGCTAGTATATCCTACATAACCAGAGCATCTAAAATCATAAACACCATTATCACAAACAATTCCATGTAAGTTGCATTATTCATCACAATTCACAACCAATAGTTGAATAGTCTACTTTTGTTCAACCCAATTCACAGTCACTGACTCTAGTTGATTTGCATGTTCAATGCCCACTACAATTTTTAAGGCAATTTCTTGTTCCACAGTCATTGCCAATAAAGCCTAGAAAGTAGTGACATTTTCCACCAATGTACTCCCCAAATTATACTTACACAAATTTGGGCATTGATTATGTAGGGCCAAAGAATTATCCCCACAAAGATCATTATAAGGGGGACATAACAACTCCACATTAAAACTAGTAAAGAGTATTGCTCCTCCAACTTTAGGATTATTTCCATACACCATCAACAACAATCTCCAATGTTTTGTTTCAACATTGATGTTGATAACAATCATTTTCTTATGTTAGAGTCCCTCAAACAAAGCTTGTTCGAACCAAGGATATTGCCATGCACCTAGAATCAAGTCCACACATTTCTATCAGCATATAGTAATGTGTTCATGCATTGTTCGTATCAATGCATGAACCATCAAAATATGCTACAAAATATGTACAATAATATGCCAATGAAGATTACCCACCTTTGTTGGGCTGAGAAAAGTAGCATTCCCATAGTGGAAAATTTCCACTATAGCTTGCAATAGGACAGTAACCTTCAACCTCCCTATTATAAGTACAACTTGAAGAATGTGAATAATTAAAATGCTAAGCCACATTCCACTGATTACAAGGAGAACTAACAAAATTAGCTCCTTATGTTGGCCCCAATCAAGTCGTTCGACCATACTATAGTTTTCCTATAGTTGTTGTGATGTGGAGTCTAATTAGACTCAGAGGTTTATTCGGTGTGATTTCCCAATAGATTATTTATACGTGGGTTTTGGGGGTAGTGCCCCCAAGATGGGGTCAAGGGACATCACCCCTGTAGGGTCTTGGGGTAGTGCCACATGTGTGCTCCCTATTGCAATATAGGGTGGGGATGAGGGGCAACACCCCCACGGGGGTTTTTGGGGATAGCACCCCCAAAGCCAAAAATGCCCTTATATTGTAAAAGGCGTCAGCTACTAGTTTTCTACTATTCTAGTCCTAATTTATAAGTGGCAAAAGCTTGTATAAAAAGGCTTAGGGTTAGGGATTTCATTATGGAATGTTGATATTGTAGCTTCTTGCGATGGTATTGGGTTGTAAGGGATTACAGATTGTAATCAGGTTGTAATCACTAGATAATAATAATATTGGACTTGTTTTTGGTGGATGTAGCCCAGGGATTGGGTGAACCATGTTAAATCTTATTGTCTTGTGTTCTCTTTTATGCAATCTACTATTTTTGGTATTGGTTATATTTGCATGTAACTATTATTTCTATCTGAGGTTAATCCTAACAATAGTATGGTCATATGATTTGATGTCATTTTCCTCTTGAATGTTGATTTTTTCTCTTTCAATGAATTCTTATGTGGATTGGTTCGATTTGGATATTTGATTGTTGAAGAGTAATATTAGTGGATTATTATCCTTCTTTTTCTTCTATGCTTTATCTTCATCCAACATATTGATTAGAGATTTTATGACTAATAGCTTAGAATATTGGTAAAGAAAATATTGGTGATTTTTTAATGGAGTTTGATTATTTAATCCAAAGGTCTATTTTCTTGACGTAAATTGCATAATCATTTGTATCTTTTTTTGAGAAGTTAACACAAGAAACAATACTTGTGTGTGGCCAAAGTGCTCCAAATTATATTTTATAAGAGTTTATCACTGCAATAATTTAGAGAACTGTAAGTGACATGAAATATAATTTTCAAATTCTTGAACAAAAGAATTTAAAATTGTTGAATTGTTATTGTTAAAGATTTAGATTTCTTTTTTCATAATAACTAAAATTTGTGTTGTTTGAGAAGAGTATATCATGTTATAGTGACCATGATCATGGTAGATCTAATGTTGGGAAGACAACTTTGTCAAATTTTTGCATTATTTTTAAAAGGGTACTAGCTCAATGGAAGAGCACCTGCTTTCTAAGTAGGACGATGGTGGTTCAATTCCATCGTGCCCTAATATGACTAAATTAATGATTAAATAAACTACCAAATATATTACCAAATTACAACCAAATAAATTACCATATGTACTACCAAATATACTACCCAAAAAAGTACCAAATAAACTACCAATTAAACTACCAAAATTAGCAAATAAACTGCCATATAAACTACCAAGTAACAACAATAAATGACCAAATCAATGATTAAAATTGTTAAGTCATAAATTTGGTTGGGAGATAAATGTCTGGCAATTAACTACCATTGGTCACGTGATCAAAATTAGTCACATATCTACAATTTTTAGTAGTTTATTTACTAATATATTGTTGTTTTTGTACTAGTGATAGTTAGTAATAAAGTTATAGACTATGTATAGGACCATGGTCTCGGGCTAGACTAGAGGTTTTCTTCTCCTGTTCTTTCCTAATAGTGCCTATTTGAATGGTGGAATGCTATTGTATTTATTTATTTTATTAATAATCAATTATCAAGGCCATTGACCATTTACCGATAAAAAAAGAAGAAGTTATAGACTATGTTAAATAGTTAGATTTAGGGGGGAAATAGAATATAGTTAAGGATTGTTAGAAATAATAAGTGGGAGGTTAGTTAGTGGGGTAAGCATAGATTAGTTAGTAGTTAAATTATTCAGTAAGTCAGTAATGATTATTAGTTAGTATATAAGATAGTATTAGTAATTTTCAATTTAAATAACAAATAATGTTAAATGGTTAATAGATAATAATATACAATAATAGTTATGGGAATTTAATAATTTTTAATTAATTCAATAATGTAATTAGTAGGATACTAATAGATTTAAGTTTTAATTAAATAACGAAACATAAGAGCCCATTTAAATATGAATGTCTACACACACAAAAAATAGAGTTGGCATAGTAATGCAATGAGTAAAGGTTACTTTATAAATGCTAAGAAATATATATGGAAAATGAGGTGAAATCAGAATACTTAAAACAAATAGGCATGTTTACCCATTCTCAATTATTAAGTTCTTAAAACTATCTTGATAAAGCATTGGTGCTTCATACTCATAAACACCATGTTCACTTACAAGATTAGGATGAGGAATCAAAAGGTTAATATCATCTAGTTTTTTATGTTATAGCTTAAATTTTAATGAAGGTAAACATCATGGAATCTTATGAAGGACAATCAACTTTCTATTCTAGAGTTTTGAATGGAACGAATCTTGCGATATTATCAGCAACTAAAATTATATATATCAAACCAACTATATCATGGAACACTATCATTCTACCCATGATACCTAGAAATTTGTTAACTATTTTTATGTATGCTATCAATCAACTTAAAGGACCACCTTCAACTTAATGATTGAAATATGTATTACCCTAAAGCACTTAGCTGTAACTCAAAGAGCTATGAGTAGATATATTTCAAACACCTTATAGATTGATAGATTATTTTTAACCTACATAAATATGTATTCAGTTTTCATAAGTTCACCTTTCAAAAAAATAAAAATAAAATTTGTAGTTTTGTTTTACCTTGTAAAATTTGGGCATGACACTCTCCAAACTTCCACATATAACATGGGCAAACATCATGTATCATAATTACTTTAGGAGGAATCGATGACAAAGTATCTGATGCATCTCCAACCATTGCTATGTTAGGGCATGCCTTAAACTTTGGTGGAGGACATTGACCATTCCTCACAATTTGCACATTGATTTCCTTCAACATTTCCTTTCTAGATGCAAATCCAGAAGATGCCATTTCAAAATAGGGCTTTGAAAGTAACTTCAACAACTTATCAAAACAACTAAACTCAGTACTTCAAGTTTTACTTACTTTACTCTGTTATTTGTAGATGAAATGTTGTATATCTACTCAAACTTTTTCTCAAGTCACTCTCTGATCACCTTTAATCACTTTAAATGTTCAAAATCACTAGGTGAATAAAAATGTTCTTCAAACGTTTGTTATAAGCCTTCAATTTGTTGAATTATATCTGCAGTAAATGATTCATACTTTGTTAGGTGTATTACAACTATCTCAGCCTTCACACAAAATTTTGATCGCACTACTTTCCTTCTATCACTTGGTCTTCATTACCATTACATGCTTAGTTTAGTCAACATATCAACTTATCTTTGTATGAAATCTTGACTGATATAGCAATACTTTTTCACTATAGGCAACAATATTGATACTCAACATCTATTATGCATATGAATTCTTTTGCTCAATTCTTCCCCTAGATCAGTCCTAATGCATCTTGATTCATGCATACGTGGAATTTTAATCATATACCTTGTTAGGAATTGGTATATAATTTATCATTTAAGTGTTCATATCCTTAGATACATTCTTTGCTTATTTAAAAGTGGTGCGATCACCTGATCCATTGGATTGGAAGATCTTAGCTTCACTTGATCCACTATTTCCATCTTCTACCTTCTTTCTCCAAGTTTGGTTCATCTCATTTCTTGTTTTTTCTACATCAAATTTTCATTTTCCCTTGATGTGTTCATTACTCGGTGTTGGTGCTTGGGTCTTGCAGTTTTTGTTGACATGTCCAACCTTGTGATAACTAAAGTAGCTAAGCTTCCATTTAACCATTTCTTATAATTACCTCTGAAATGTATCCTAATGTAATTTTTTGGGATGTGACCATATTCTCCACAATAATGACAACTATACCATGTGTTATAATACCAATTATGAGAATTGCTTGCTTAGGTGCATGCCCTTGCTTATTGGATGTCCAGTTAGATTTTGCCTTATATCTGCATTCTTGAGCCTTGTGTCCATATTTTTTTATAGTTGTAACAATGTCCTTCAAATCTAGGTCAATAGGTGTATCACTTGCCTTTGATTTGCATTCATGTACTTGGTGTCCTTATTTCTTGTAATTAAAATAGTTACCAATAAACTTAGGCTTAAGATTTTTCTTACAAATCTTACTTCTACAAATGTTTGTTGTGTGTCCCATTTTTCCACAATGATAGCATGTATGTTTTCCTTTTGGTTTTGCAATTCTTTGCTCTTCGCTCTTGGATGACTCTCCTTCTTTAGTAGATGAAGAGTGATTGATATATCCTAGACCAAAGGTGTCACTCGATGACCTTAGTGAACTTATCATTTCTTCAAATTATCTTATAGCTTCACTAGGTTTGTTCATCCTTTCTAATAGTTCCTTCTCAGATCTTGATTCATTCCTCGATTTTTCAGTTTGTGATCTCATATTTGTAATCTATATGTCCTTTATGTTTAGTTTATAATTTGCAAGTAACAGTTGTTTCATCATGTCTAGCTAATTGTTTGTAAGCTTCTACACATCAAATGATCTTTCATCAAGTCTAGTAGCCATTTTTCTTTTGTCTTCTTTTGCAATGACTCTATCTTCTTCACTTTTCTTTTTTTGTTCAGTCACTTCACATAGCCTCATTGATTGGATTTCATGTTCTCTCTTCAATCCTTTGACTTATTCATTCATAATGTTATTTTTCTCTAATATGTATGTTATTATTGCATTACTTTCATTGGAGTTACCATCTTCAAACATTCCTTTAGTGTCAATGGGCCCTTGGTCTACTAGTGAAGTTAAATGGTTCACAAAGAGCCCACCAGGGATCAAGTCTTGTTGAGTGCAAGGCCCAAATCCATCATAAGGAATGAGGCTAGGATCATGCCCTGGGTGAATTCGGTAGTGTGGATGCTCCTTAGTCCTTGGCTCTTAGCTGAAGAGGTTTTAGGCACGCATGGGCCCATATCGGGTACCTAAAACCTATTTGTGGATGACCTCCATAAAAAAATAAATCCTTTAGTGTCTACTTCTTGGTAGAGTGTATCATTTTGTTGAATGACCATATCTTTTCTTTTTCTTTAAGGATATCCTTAACTCCTTTATTGCTGCTTCAAGCTGCTTTAGTATGATTTGGATGTCAAGAATTTTATTTTCAATGATCTTTCCCAATTTGTAAGCCTCCATCTAAGATCTTAACTCTTAAGCTATTAGACTTCTTCTAAGAGAACAATGCTCTGATACCAATTGTTGGAAGTCTTATTGGGAAGCAAGATATTAAGGAGGGGGGGTGGTGAATCAAGATCTATAAAACTTTTAGCTGCTTGAAACAAATAACTAGTTAACTGTATCCGCCACTCAACCATCTCATATCTTTAATTATATACCGTACTACCATGAAATGTAAAACTAAAATGGATCTAACTATGCATTACATCCATAAACATAAATGTAAATATAAACACATAACACAAAGGTTTGGTTACCTAGAAACCCTCCAAGGTGAAGATAAAACTGGGGTGGGGATGACACCCACAAATCTTCACTTCTACAACAATAAAGTGTGCGTGTTAAGGATATAATGTTTGATCACTTTTGGTGATCTACCCCATTAGGGGTCTGGTCTATTAAGAGCTTACAAGATTGTTAGGTCTACCTTGATTAAAGGATTTTAACTTGCAATTAATTAAGTGCTATGTTGGGAGATTTAGCTAGGTCTATTAGAGCCACTCTACTAAGAGATTTACCTTGATCCACTTGTTAGAATGTCTCAGTACCTGATCCTTTAGTTAACACTTAATACTAGATTATGAATCTCCTTTGTCCTTATTTGAATTGATCTCCTAATCTGATATACCATGTTAAGCCATTCACTACTAGGTTGCTATGTCTGATCTCTATCTCTAATCATCAGACTTAGCCTTCTTTTGCTCTGTCCTTGAACTTTCTGCATACATGATCATTCTTGTGATGTATGGCTTGGTCCCTTCTTAAATAGACAAGTGGAGAAGGTTCTAGATCATGATCAACAATCCAGAGTTCTCCCTTTTGTTGATTAATCCTTCTTGTTAGAAATGTTTAGAATAATTTGGGGGATGTGAATAAGTTACTTAAGGTCCTTAAATACTATTTGAACATTTAAACAACAAAAGACTTACTTTTTGTTGAGCTATTTTTTTACACGATGCTAAACGGTAGGAATTCCTGCGAACTCCTCTCTTGAAAAGCCGATTTTGTGAATTGACTCCAATGCTTTGCGTGATCTTGCGACCTACTGGAACCCACCCAGTTGAAGATAAATGTGAATATTCACTAGGAGGCCTTTTTTGGTTCATTTTGATTTCAAATGGAACGTAGAATTTGCACACTATTTCAAAAATAACACTAAAATAAAACTATGTTTTTGTATTTTTATGTTTTTTATGAATGCAATCTAACATGTAACTAAAATGAATTCCTATTCTAACAAAGGGGGTTAGAAAAGAAAATAACAAGAACTTTAAAGAAAATAACATGAAATTCAAAGAAAATAACGTGAATTTGAAATCTTAACGGACATAAGCTACAGAAAAAAAAACACTGTGAGTTAAGCTTTCGAAGAGATCAGTAGGTAACCAATGAAAATAGGAGCAACACTTCCTAAATTCCACTGATGTAATAGTGAATGGAAATTTTCAATAACCAAATGATGTTTCACTCTTCAGCAAATCACAAGGCCATGAAAGTGCACTCATGCAAGACAAAGAGTTATGCAAGCACAATTTGGTGATTTCTTCTCGAGTTCGTTATGTCAACGAAATTCATAAATATGTAGAAAACACCAGAACTAAAAGATCACACAACCAAAAATAAAGCAATAAACCTTTGGCTCATTCACAATTCCATGAACAAAATTCATAAAACAATGACACATTTGGGCAAAGAATAACTACACTCCAAATGCGAGCACCAAAAGCATAATTTTATTGCATAATAACAACGGCCCTCATTACGTATTACAATGGGGTATTTATAAAAAATCGTCTCCTCAATTTGTGTTGACAGTGAGAGATATCTTCATGCAATAAAATGCTTTTTAAATAATAAAACAAACTAATTATATACAAACTAACAATCTAATTGGTGCTAAACAGGACTCCATCCATATTTTATTCATTAATTGGATGCATGAGTCTTTACATGTCAAAAACAAAGAAATTATGTGAGAAGAAAGAATGAGAAAGCTCCAAGTCAAAGTGGAAGTGTCTGAAGTGCCAAAAATAGAAGGTGATCCTTCATAGGGAATTTGTAAGAGTTAAACTACCGTCAGAATGTGTTTTCGATGCATGGAAAACTCTATTTTTGGAATTGGCAGTTAACTGTCGGTGGAACTTTTCTGAAAATGTGCACCTCCAAAATGCACGATTGCTAAAAATGTGCACTTCCAAAATGCACACTGGCTAAAAATGTGCACCTCCTAAAAATGCACACTTGTGAACCTGTGCACTTGTGCACCTTGATAGCTCAAATAGCCAAAAAATCAAAGTTCTCAATTTTGAAAATGGTTTCTAGGTTATGCTCAAATGGGGTTTTAGATCACTTTTTGTGTACATGCTTTGCCCCATTTTGATGATTTATACCCTCTTTATAGCCAATCACTTTCATAAACTTGAACTCCTTCTGCTTCTTCAATCTAAAATCCCAAGGCACTTGCATTGAATCTTGTCATTAATAGTTGCATAAAATGAGGAACCTATTCCACTTCATGTGTCCAACCTCTGTATCTTTGATCTTTTTCTTCTCTCCAACTGCCTAATCCTTCCCAGTTAGAGACCAGATCATCCAAATTGATCAAATGTATGAAACTTTTCCATATTTTTTCACATGTTTTTCTAGGTTCGACTTTTTTGGAGGTCTTCTGCTCAAAATTTTAAGTTGAAACTTTCATTGGTCCCTAAAATTGGGCAGCCAAAGGCTCATTGTTTTAGGGATTGAAATTAGATTTTTAGTTCTTCTTTCCAACGATGTAAACGGTTTTGAATTCTAAGCTCTAGGTCAAAAGTTATGACCCCGACAAGTTAAGGATGTCTTTCATCTCTAAAAGACAAATTTTAGCGCACCTGTGCACCTCAAAGGTGTGCTAGGTGTGGAGGATGCGTGGACATGCGCACGTGGTGAAGATTGGTAGCGTGCATGGCGCATTTTTTTAGGTCACACATGATGAAGTGTGTTGCGATGTGGTGTGTGTTGCTCATGAGGAGTGGCACAGTGAGTTTTAGAGACGTGCACACAGAGGGTACAATGGCACCCGCAGTAGCATGGGCCATTTTTGCGCAGAGCGCGCATGGGTGAATGGTAGGTGTGCCCAACGGGGTGCGTGCAAGAGCGGGTGCGCAATGTTGCACACATGTAGAGTGGGTTTTGTGCAGTGAGATGTGCGTGCAAGATGGACAGGCGAGGCACGTAACGAAGCAGTGGAGCATAGCACGGAGTGGACGGCGAAGGTGCACGCAATGTGGAGATTTTTTTTGAATTTTCAAAATTTTTCAAATTTTAGATTTAAAAAAAAATTCAACTCTTTAACATTTCCTGGACCTTGAATTGTGAGTCCGAGAATCTAAAAAAAAGAGTAGGGGATCCCCATTCCTAGTTGAAATAGGGCATGCATTGTGAAACCACAACACTATTCTTCTTATCCTCTAGTTATTCAATCTCTACTATTACTCAGTCTATAGTGTAAACAAAATTTATTGTTCTTTAAATATAACACACTTTGCTAAATATAAAATGTTAAATGTATAAAGAATTCAACATAGATTTGACACAAATTTTTACGTGGAAACCCAATTTGGGAAAAACCACCAGCAACATATCACCACTTTTTCATTCTTTTGAAGTGAGCTCTATTAGGAGTGAACCTTGTTAAAGGTTACAATACACACTATTAAATGTGACCTTGTTAGATGATTTAATCATCCTATTAAGAGTGGCCTTGTCAAATGACTTTTGTCATGCCCAATTTTCTAGAACAAGACACACACATGCAATAATAATATTCAATTTTATTTCTGAGAAACATTTAAGAAATAATTAAACTAAAATATATATTCATAGTATTGAAAATTTCTTTCAAATATTACAATCATAATTGGATCCTTACATCAATTTACAAATTACATGAAGATCTACTTCTGATATTTTACAATACATAACTTTTACAAATGTGCATAATTAAATCATCTTCAAATCTTCAACAGAAAGTGAAAATCTTCCAAGCTTTTCTTCAACACATATCCATTTAGAAAACCTATACAAACAACCCTGTAAACCATGGAGAGCTCACCTCCTAGCCTAGGTCTCTAAGAGACCACCCACCGAGCTTGGAGAACCAAGACCAACCGGGTAACAATCAAACACACGCATATATCAACAATACAAGATACAACATTTAACACCCTTTTTGAGCTTACACAGTAGGTTATCAGAGGAACCAATAGAATGGGTGAAGTTGTGCCTAAAACCCCAAGGAGAAGCCAAATACAGAAAACCAAATTTGCCTTCACAAGGCATATAAAATAAATACCAATTCTCACAAAATTTCTCCCCTTATCACCCCCGAAGTGCATGACAAAGTACTAGCACATGCAACCCATACTAAATACTTATCCCTCTTCCTTCCAGGGAAGAGACTCTACACTCAGGGGATAGATCCAACTAACCCCTTCACTTGAAGGCCACTTCTTCCCTCCCATGGGTGAGTGATGTCCTTCCACACCCAAAACATCATACTCTCAAAAAAATATGAAAATAAGGCAATATAAATTCATCCACACCCAACAATACAACAGGGACAATGAACAACACTATTGAGTTGTCATTTTACATGATGCTAAATGGCAGAAATTCTTGCGAATCTCTCTCTTGAAAAACTGATTTTGTGAATCAACTCCAAGGTTTTGGGCGATCTTGTGACCTATTGGTTCAGTTGAAGATAAATGTGAATGTTCATGAGGAGGCCTTTGCTAGTTCACTTTGATTTCGGATGAAATGAAGAATCTACACACTATTTCAAAAATAACACTAAAAAGGAACTATGTTTTTGTATTTTTATGTTTTTTATGAATGCAATCTAACAGTGCAGCTAGTATGAAATCTTATTCTAACAAGGGGGTTAATAAATCAAATAACAAGAACTTTAAAGCAAATAACATGAAATTCAAAGAAAATAACGTGAAATTGAAATCCTACTCAACATAAGCTATAGAAAACAACACGCTTGTGAGTTAAGCTTTCAAAGAAATCAATAAGTAACCAATGAAAGTAGGAGCAACACTTCCTCAATTCCACCGATGCAATCATCAGTGAGAAACTTTAATAATCGTATGATATTTCACCCTTCATCAAATCACAAGGCCATGGAAAGTGAGCTCATACAAGATAGAGAGTTATGCAGGCACAATTCGATGATTTCTTCTCAAGCTAGATACATCAACGAAATTCATAAAACCATAGCAAACACCATAACTAATAGATCACACAACTAGAAACAAAGCAATAAACCTTTGGCTCAATCACAATTCCATGAACAAAATTCACAAAAATATGACACATTCAGACAATAATCACTACACTCCAAATGCGAGCACCAAAAGCATAATTTTATTGCCAAATAATAGCGGCCCTCATTACATATTACAATGGGGTATTTATAAGAAATCATCTCCTCAATTTGTGTTGAGAGTGAGAGATATCTTCATGCAATAAAATATTTTTAATTTAATAAAACAAACTAATTATATACAAACTAACAATCTAACTGGTGCTAAACAAGATTCCATCCATATTTTATTCATTAATTGGATGCATGAGCCTTTACATGTTGAAAAACAAATAATTATGAGAGAAGAAAGAAGGAGAAAGCTCTGAAGTCGAAGTGGAAGTGTCTAGAAGTGCCAAAATTGGAAGTTGATCCTTCATAGGGCATTTGTTGGAGTTAAACTATCGTCAGAATGTGTTTTTGATGCATGTAAAGCTCTATTTTTGGAATTGTTAGTGGAACTTTCAAAAATGTGCATTTGCAGACCTGTGGAGCTGCATACCTGTGGAGCTGCGCACCTCAAAATGAGCCAAAATCTCAAAAATTCACTGAGTGTCAAAATTGAAATTCTGGCATCTGGGTTTTGGTCTTCTTCATCCCAAAGCTATGTTTGGATGTTTGCCCTTGAATTTCTCTATAATCTTAGTAATTTTAGCTACATATAATAAATCTAAAGCCCTGTATTTGTCCTTGACCTTTTGCATAAAATTTTCTAACTCAATTTGGGTGTCAACAAAATTCCCAAGTTTGGTATCCAATTCCAACAAAGCCTCTTCAGTCCTGACGGCCTGTCGGACGTCTTCATCATTAGCAGCTTCCACAAAAATCTTCTTAAAATTTTCCACCACTGCCTCTACAAGTAATAACTTCTCTCGTTCTTCATCCTCAAAAATATCTAAACAAGCATCACTATAATGCTCCTCTGCTTCCAAAATTCGCTCTCAGGCTTGGTCCTTGAGCCAATGAATCTCCACGTGTAATATTTCCATTGCTTTATTACCATCCACAATTTTCTCTATCCAATCATCAATCAAATCTAATTCTTCAGTAGTATAAACATCTACCAAAATCCTATACCTTTGTCCCTTTATTGTCTAGAAAATTTGTAAGTCCTTTCTCGAGGCCCTTACTTCATCCATGATGCTAAAGTCCTACTTCAAAATTGCTACCATTTTATTCACATTCTCCTGTGTAGCGTGCAGTAACATTAGGTTCCCCTGAATACTCAAAATTCCTTTATCCTCAAAACTTTCCTACCATTGTTGACAGGATTTCAAAAATGGATCTAATTGTACACTCCCCCCTTCCTTGAGAATGGTGTTCAATGTCTCCTCAGCGTGCTCAGGATCTAGAGGACCAACTACTTCGGCTAAATATCCTTTCAGGATCTCATTCTGCCTTCGAAGTGCTTGAAGTTCAACCTCTTCTTGCTCCATGCTTCTGAAGATTTCCTTAATTCCCATAGTCATCATTAATCGGGTTGTATCCTGTGTAGGTCTCCCAAGCATGAGCTCTTTGATTTGATAGTCTTGGGGGCCAAGGCTTTCTACATTTGTATCTTCCAAAGGGATGACCACTTGAGCAAACAATTCTTGGTTTCGTGTATTGGTAACGAAGGCCAATGGTCTTGCCTCCGCAATGGAGACTCAAGCTTATTTAAAATCTCTACAATCTCAAAAATGTCTTCCTCAGTAGCTTGGAATTGAGGTCTGGTACTCCTCGTTACTTCTTTCTTGAGCCATCTTGGGATGTGCTTAGTGGAAGACCTACCTCCCGAGGACGAAGGAGTATATTCTGCTACCTCCTTTCCCTTATCGCTCCTTCTTAGGGTTGTTTCCCTCTACAAGGGCTCTTCTTCGCGGCCTCTATTTTTGTAGACCCTGCAATTTGCACCTCAATATCCTGGGAAGGTGGTTGAGAATATTTGACCATTTGTCCCTCCTCTAACACTTCATCGATTGTCATTTGTTCTAGCCTCTCCCCATGTGATGGTTCCTGAATCTATTCCTCTTTCGAACTCTGGGGAAGAGGAGTAACCAGCCTTTATCTACCACCATGACTTGTGGTGGAGATAGGGGAGTAGGATCAAGACCTTGTGAGTCTGGTGGCAACTATGTCCAGTCTTCTTGTTGAGGTTCACCTATAGGGGTATCCCTGATCTTATCTCCAACTAGCTCTGTTCCCATGAGCATAAATCAAAATTTGACATTTTGAAAATGTCATCACCTTCTTCACCCTGCTTATCCACCCACTATTGTACTTCATCCTCCGAAGAAGAGACTTCCAAGGGTCCTCCTGGGGTGGATGGTGATGTTACCGTGGTACTTCTCCTCTTTTCTTGCTCTATGGCTCTAGCTAGCCAAGTTCTTCTCTGCAAGGGTAGTTGTTCTACTTCATTTGTCTCGTCTTCTCCTTTTGGTATGGTCTCAGGAAAAGATGGAAAAGGCACCATTCTCCTAGTCACCCTTTGCCTTTTCTTCATTCAAATTTTAATCCTCTTTTGTTTTGTGGAGGCAAAAGGGGACGCTAGCTCTTCCTATGACGGAGGAATGGAAACTTGCTGACTCTCTCCCTCTTCTGATTGGCTAGGCACAAAGGGAGGCAATCGAGGGTCATCCTAGACTTGAGTAGTTCCAGTATCCTCAGACCCTTGTACACTCTCTTCCTATTGCTAGGAAGGTGCTTGCGATTCGCCCTGTTCTATTTGAATCATTTGAGGGGAGGTCCTCTTCCTTATATTCTTTCCTTTCCTCTCTAGAGGATGGTAGTATCCAACTAGGCGGTCAAGTTGGTATATTGTCTCTAGCCTGATGGGAGACTAGGCCGCAAAGGTAGGAATTGTAACTTTCTTCCCTCTACCTTTCTTAGGGCAGGCTTGAGTGTGAAAGACTATAGTGTTAGGTATTTGATCAAGTTGAAAAGGCTTCTTGATCCAATCCTTAGTCATTTTGACTGCGTGCCTTGGCCTATGATTAATATCATCACCCTCCTCCCTGTCAACCTCGACATTCATGATGGACCTTTCTCCTATTTTGTTTGTGTTGAACAGGAGGTCCAACAGCTCCCATGAATCCTATTGCCTTATTTCCTTTAGGATGTTCAACTTGAGAGCCTTCTCTGCTAGATACAAAATCATCCTACAATAGTCCCTTATGTGGACATCCTAGTCATTTGTTGCGTTCATCTAATTATCTTCAATAGCATCTTCATGGTGGAACTCCTTACCAGCCAACCTCTCCACTCTCCCGATATTATCAAAATAGAGCCTAGGGGAATTGTATTCCTTGAGGGGATAATTCTCCCATTCTCATTCAAAGGATGAAATATCTTGCTTCCATTTAACTTGGTATGGTCCAATGACCAAGGGCCATGTCCAATAGGGGCTTCGTTGTCTCTTCACCCTCTCATATGCAGATTCAATCTCTCGGGCAACCTCCAATAACACCAGTTTGTCACTTGGATATTTGGGGAGCTTCTTGGGGTTGACAGATGCACCAGCCACCTGCAGATATGTGAATGTCTTAAATTGGATGAAGTAGGCCCCGAGACCTATTATTTGTGCTTTTGCCTCATCGGATAACCTCTTTGCGTAATCACCCTCTATGAATTGGATGACTACAAAAATGAATGCATCATTCATGATTCTATATTCCTTGCTTTGCACTGAAAGCTTCTTCCTCACTAGCTGAGGGTAGACAATATAGGGCCAGACATTAGGATCCTGCATATTGCCTCTTTTGTACAAACCAAGTCAGTTTGTTACCCTTACTGCAAGAAGATAAACCATGTAAGAAGTCATATAGAACTTCTTCTTGTCCTTAACTGCCCCTAATTGCTCACACAAGTTCTCACTTAGTGTGGTGGCCCTGTCCAGTGGTATTCTTGCTATCTTGATTGTCTCAATAAAGTTGACCATGAAAGCATTGAGATGGCCAGTTGATGGTAGAACCATGACTCTGCTCAAAAGGATGATGGAATAGCTAATATCTTCCTCCATGTATCCAAACTAGTCATGTCTACCTTTCCTACGACCTTGCCCAAAGGGGTCTTCTCAATGAGATATGAGGATTACATGATTTTAGACACTTCTTTAGGGTGCTCCCTGTACCATCTCTCTGCTGCTTCATAGGAGAGTCTGATAAATTGATTTTCCCTCGAGAGGTGGAAGACCCTCTTAATGTTATCAAGTTGGAGGTCCAAGACCACTTCTCCTATTACGCTCTTAACCACTCTCTCTTCAGGAACAAAATGCTAAGCTAGTGTCATAATCAATTCTGTTGATTGCACGAATACTAGATGTGAAGCTATGCTTACCAACCTGGAACAGATCAAGGCAGATACTAGAGCTAACCTTTCAACGGGTTTGTTGCAGATTCTAAGGAACTCTCCCAAGTCCGTATGCCCCAAATCAGTGTCTTTGATTTCTGCATGGTCATCTTGAAACCTGGACTTCGATGACACTCCTTGGAATTTGAACACAATGGGCTTTGGTGTCATTTTCTCTCTGGATGTGGATGCCATTTAACCTACACGACACAAAAAAAATGTTTATTAGTTTAAAAAAAAAAATTAAAATGCTGGAAAAATATATTGAATTCCTCCTTTATTTTAATGCAAAAATAAATACAAAATAAGTGCACTCTTTTTTTTAAAAATTTAAGTTTTTTTTTTTTGGTGTATTTTTAAAAGGTTTTGGAAGTGAAATGCGGTGTTGGCGGCATGTGGCATAGTGGTGCAGCGCACGCTTATGGGCACGATGCGTAGATGGCACACGACACATGACGCTAATGGGCGCACATCGCGTGACGCTTTATGTTTGACGTGATGCAAATGGGCATGCGCATGACATGTGTTTGGCGTGGCACGAATGGGCACGTGTGCAGTGATGTTTTGTTTTTTGCACGACGTGAAATGCGCTGGGCAAGGGCACACATACACGGAGCAGGGTTTAGCATGTGGAGCGCATGCGAAGTAGGGTTTGGGCATGCAGAGCATGCAACACGCATACACTGTGCAGGTGTGTATAGCGTGAAACACGCACACAACGTGTGGCACAAATGCGTGGGGATGTCGTTTGGTCTCATACCTTTGTGCGGAGCGTGCGCTATATTTGCAAAGTTGAAAATAAAAAGAATGAGGTTTTTTGAAAATAAGGGGGGGCTTTATAGCCGTACCCACCCACGAGGTGTGCAGTGCGCACTTGCGCGATGTGCGGTGTGTGGGTGTATATTAATTTTCTTTAAAATTCTATATATATATATATATATATATATATATATATATATATATATATATATATATATATATATATATATATATATATATATATATATATATATATATATATATATATATATATATATAAATCCTGAATTGTGAGTTCGGGGATCTTAAAAAAAAAAGAAAAAAAAAGTAAGGGGTCCCCATTCCTAGTAGGGAATGGGGCATGCATTGTGGGACCACAGCAAACACACATATACATTTGTAGTAAAATTTACACATCTTTTATTCAGAAAAACAACACAACACATAATTTCCAAAACATGGCAAAAGCTCCAACCTTTCTCTAAGCTATGGTAAATGACTCGATTTGAGAAGAGCCCTCTATCCTTCCTTGATCCAATCTCCAAAATCAAAAATCTCTAAAAACTAGAGAGTGGGTGAATGCCAACTCTATTTTCCAATTTCCCTCTAAAAGAAGAACATTCCTAATTTTTCTCCATCATGAAAGAGAACAACCCTTTAACTCAATGTAAGTTTCCTTATTTGGTTAGAATTATTAACTCACTAGAGATAAAGTAGGAATTTTGGGTAAGACTTCTTCCATTTTCGCAATGCTTAAGAAATGGGATCTTACAAGTGTTAGGAAAGAGATTTTAACTCTAGTAAAGCCAAAATTAAAGCCCTAACATATAGTACTAACATGTGGGTAGCTTAATTTCACTAAAAGAACACTCTAAGACTCAAACAAAGCCCTCTAAAGTTACCCTAAACTTGAAATCTGAAATTTAATTTAATTAAAACCTTCATAAGATATTTTATGCAAGGGGATGAAAACTTAAACATTTCTAACTGGTTAGGAATAAGGTTGGATGTCTTTTGCCAATGACTCAACCTGACTTGCCATTTAAACATATAACAATACAAGTGTCAAGTGACACTATAAATATACATTTAACATTACGAGTGGCAAATCAATTTTCACAAAAAGGAATCTAATCTAAGACATCCATTTCACATTACGTTCACAAAGTAAAATACTTAACAATGAGGTTAAGATCTCTTCATTGGATCTAACCTTGGCAGTCTCAATTAATACAAAGGTATGATCTTGATTCTCCATTTTACCATGGTTATTTCTTGCACACTCAAAACACATATCAGTAGTCCAAGATAAATAAAACATATGCATATATAAATCCTCAATCAATTCTATGTTCATAATTGAATCAAAACATAAGGCATTTCTCAATTGAATAATATTTTTCCATTTCTAACCATTGTGTATATATAATACTATCATTATTGAACTAAATATTATATGACTCTTTTGCAACATTTCATGAATTTCATATATATATATAATCCATCTAACATTTATATTCTAACATAATTTCCCATTCATTAATAAAATAACCAACCAAATACATGAATGTAAGTAATCATCAAGCATCATAAATAAGTTCTAATATCATAAATGATTACCATAAAATAAAGTGTCCTATAGTATCAAATAATCTAAGTAACAGTCCAAAATACTCCAACATATAACAAGGTCTCAAAATGTAAAGTGTCTACAATGCAAAATATAAAGTATCTAAAATACAAATAAACTGCTATGACATGCTATGATGGGCCAGGGTGAGGCCTCACAACTTTGATCATTCCATTTAGAATGTCACCTTGTGAAAGGATTTACATAGACTGTTAAGTCTTTCAAATGATTATTAGGTCAACCTCTGTTAAAAGGATTTCAATGCAATATGTTTACAATGATTAGAAAAAAAAGAAGTAGGTTTTGATCTGTATGAGTACAACTCACTTTACAAGTTTAGATATTTGTTCGGTCTAGGTGTTGATTTACTGATAAGCTCTCCATTGTCATCTTTTTTATTGACTTTCTCGACAACCCTTCAAGCAATTAGTCTTCCCCCTTCAATAACACTTAAGACTTCTTGCTCATGTTTCACTTATCACTATCAACAACATCTGCATAAGAAATCTCTTTTAACTTCACATTCACTCTCACACTTGTGTGTCTCTAATCTACCTTTCTTTGTATGCCTCTCTTCACATGCACACTTGCACACACACATTTTATTCGATTCTACATCTCTTTAAATAGGAAATTCTTGCTTCACCAATTTCCATGATCACAGTAGATCTTAGGGTTTACAATCAAGCTCAACATGATTCATTCAATCTGTTCATTTTCTTGATCTTCTTCGATAGACTTCTCTAGAATCTGTCTATTAGGTCTTTACCTAATCCTTTCCTTGAATTTAATGATCCAACTCATCAATCTTATCTTTAACATGGTTTACATCTCCCAAGAAATCAACTAAGTTGATTGGGAATCATGATTTTCTCGAATTCATCTTCAATAGTGTTACTCAACAATCACTAAGTTCTGACACTTGGTCATCACTTAACACTCGAGTGTTGTAAAACTTCTGGCTCATCACCGAATAGCTTACTTAGTTGATACTAATGCTCGGTCAACACTAGATTTTCTCGACACTAACTATGGCTTCATTAACACTAGCATCACTCGACATTCCTTTGTCATTTACTCTAATGCTTGGCTTGGCTTAATTTTATTGATGTAAACAATCACTTTTCTTTATCAAAGTCTATATAATCAAATGCCTATTGTAGCTTCCTTTTCATAACTCAACCTTTCCTCTAGGTGTTATTGTTATGAGAAATTTCTTAAATCCTCTTCATGAATCAAATAGATATGAAATTTAGATTATGTATCAGTATGCCTCATCAATAGATTTGACATCAATGACAAAACAACAATTGTTCCAATTTTAAGTTTTCAACAATCTCCCTCTTTGACATTGATGGAAACATCTCTACATCTCAATATCATCAATATCTCAATGTATCAAATGTACCTCACTTGGTTACCATATAATCCAAAAGATTTATCCCTCTTTGATATAACTCTCTTTTTTGTCTATCTCTCTATCTCTCTCTCTCTTTTACTCATCTCTCCTTCTTTGTTTATCTCTCCACTTTTTACTTATGTCTCCCTCTTTGTGTATCTCTCCCTCTTTGGCAACAATGCAGCAAACACTTAACTTTCATAGCTTCAATCTCTTCATACATATGAATTATGTAGATTTTGCATGTCTAGCTAGTTTTTGTCACATATCTATGACTGATCTATTATGTTGTATTGATTTTTCTACCTTAGGAATTTCCCAAAGTAGAGTTGTATTACATCAATGTGTAAGATATTCTGATTAACACATTAGATGCAATGCACCTTGCCTCCTTAAGTAGCTTTGGTTAGGGAATCACCCTTATTTTACCTCTAAGATATTCATGATCATCTTTAGGTAAGGGTTTTGTCAATATGTCAGTAATCTATTCTTTGGTGTTCACATATTCTAGCTTCACTTCTTTATCTTGTACGAGTTCCCTCAAGTAATGATACTTGATAGCAATGTGTTTTGTCTTAGTGTGCATCACTAGATTCTTTGAAATGTTAATAGTACCTATGTTATCACAATAGATAACCACTAGATATGTAATCTCGTCTTTCATACCTTTCAGTAATTGCTCGATCCACATAATGTTTGAATAGTTCATTTGACATACTTGTAATCCAACAAATTTCACCAAACATGGACATTTCAAATTCTTTCTTCATTTCATTAGAAAATGATTTGCATAATGCTTCTCCTCCTCCAAATATAATGTCATCAACAAATATTTCAATAATTGCACTTCATTGCTCTTACCATTTTTCAAATATAGATTCTTGTTGTCATTTGTCCTTTCAAAACCAATCTTTACCAAATAGTTATGTAATCTTTCATACCATGCTCTTAGGGCTTGTTTCAATACATAAAGGGCTTTGTTCAGTTTGCATACCATATCCTTCATATCTAGATCTACAAATCCTTTAGGTTGATCAATATATACTTCTTCCTCAAGTATATAAATTACAAATTTGACATTCATTTGATATACCTTGAAATTCTTGTAGGCTGAATATGCAAGCAAAGTTTTGACTCCTTCAAGTCTTGCCATAAGAGCAAAAGTTTCTCCATAATCAACTCCTTCTTCTTGAGCATAACCCTTGCATAGCAGTCTTGTTTTATTTCTTATTACTAATCTATTCTCGTTGAATTTGTTTCTGAAAACCCACTTTGTCCTAATGACATTTTTGTCTTTAGTTCTTGGCACTAAAGTCCAAGTATTATTCTAGTCAATCTATTCAATTTCCTCATTAATTGCCCAAATCCAATCTTCATTCTCCAGAGCATCTTTCACTTTTTTGGGCTCAAATTCACAAAGTAAGCATGTGTCATCTTTGAATTTATTTCTTGTCATAACACTTGATTCAACATCACCAATGACTTGTTTAGGTTTTTGATGTCTTCTCACATATTTTTCTAGTACAAGTAGTTTCCTTCTTCATTCTTCTATAGGTTCATCTTGAAAACTAATCTTAAGCTCATTTTCTCTTTCTTGTTCAGGTTCTAGTTTGGCTTCTACATGCTTGGCATTTGCAATTTGATGGTCAACATTCATTGTCTATGTCTCGACATCTTTAGTCTATTGCTCGATACCCACTCTCTATTGCTCAGCAACATTTCTTGTCTATTGAGAGACTGCAATTTGGTTTTCTTGTTCATTAAGAGTTCTTGGAGCATCATCATCTACATAGATGAATGTACTATATTCTTCAGGTTCTTCTTTGCATGCAGTGTCACTTCTTTTGACAAACTCATTAATTTTTAGATTTAAACTTTCCATAACTTTGTTAGTGTTAGAGTTCAAACACTTATAAGCTTTTATCCTAATGGAATGTCCTTGCGTAGTCCATTACTGATATGTTCCTTCTTTTAGTTATCCCATTCTGAGGAAGGGTCCTTAGTGCTAACATCTGTCTTTTAATTACTCTGTCATTACAGAATGTATTAAACTCATTGGAAATGAATTCACCACCTATGTTAGATCTCAAGCACTTCAGCCTCTTCCCTATTTATTTTTCAACTTTGGCTAAATACCACTTGAATAAATCAAAAGTATCAGATTTAGCTTTAAGAAACATCACAATCATCATCTTAGAGTAATCATCGACAAATAGAATGAAATACTTATCTCTAGAGTAACTTTGAACATCAATGGGTCCGCATATAATGCAATGCAAATCCAAATGTACCCCAAAATGAGGTGATCTAGAAACCAACAAACAAACACACAATGGAAAATGAATAAGAGGAACAAGATTTGGATCTAGAGAGACAATATTCCATATATTCGAACCAAGGAGTTTACATCCAGCGTGCCTGATTGTATGAACTTCCAGCTTATGACCATTACAAAGAAGAATACATCTTTCTAAAGAAGAACATATCTTCAAACTCAAATGCAGACTCCTATCTCTAAGCTACTCCATGCTAAGACTCCCTAAACAAAAATGACTTCTCCATGCTTGAATAACAATGCCTAAGACTCTACCCAAGACCCCTTTAAATACTTACAAGGCCAAAAGTTGGTCTGTTACAAATTACAAACTAAATAAACCCTTACATTAAATGCATAACCAAGCCATAAGTTAGCTCTCAACAAATATTAAATACCCATCACAAAATTAAATACGTGCAAGGTCGGCCCAAACTAGAACCAGACAGACAACTCGGTCAAAGAAGGACCAAGACAAATATGATACTCGGCACATATAGGAACACTCAATAGTAACAGGAACATTATGCCAGTATTGGATAACTCAGCCAACACTGCAACTTGACAAGCACTACAACTAACCAATTTGACAGTTGAAATATCATTTAGTCGATACTAGTAGAATAAATGGGATAACACGCTAACTGTTATGTTAAAATGACATCGGAAAACTTCAACTTGGTCAGTACTAAATAATTATTGGCACTCGACAATGTTTATAACTTAGCAGTAACCAACAAAATTAGTGGGATAACATGACGAACAAGATGCTCTTGCATCAAACTATCGGGTTAAATATAAAAGACCTCATGTGCTCCTGCATCAGACTCCCCAAGTAAATAGAAAAATGTGTCACACATTTTGGTTCCAAAATAAATTTTTGCATTCATCTTGATCTTCACCAAACGTTTTTGCTTCATCAAAGAAAAGAGATCAAATCTGAAAATCAATTATCTATGCTTCATCCATTAAAAAATCAGAATCTCATCCAACCAATCAACATATAGACTCAACTGAAAATCACAATACTCCATCTACAACTTATCATCATCATCATCTGTAACATCATCCTCATACATGAAAACCAGATCAACAACAATATCCAAATCACAAACCCGATCAACAACAACATATGAACTTAGATCCATAATAGTATTAGCATACAAATCCATAATGACAACAGTATATATATTCAATTCTCCAGCAACATATAGATCAAACAACTTCATCAAAATCCACATTAGTAGTAACATCCATATCCTTCAACATCTCAAACAACAACGTATAAGTTCAGATCCATATCAACAACAACAACATCACGTAAATCCACATCAATAATGTCTCTGAAACCCTCAACCATGTTGCCAGCAAGTAAATGCATCTTCTTACCATAGGCAACATCCAGACCAACAACATCCATAACAAAATGAACATATAACTTCAGATCAACAACAACAACAACATATAAGTCCTCAATCACATCCATTTCAACATTAACATCATCCTGAATAATAGAAACTTCTAATTCCTTACCAACATAAGTGAAACTCTCCTCTCCAGTAATCTCATTGTGCACAACAAGATGCCTTGTAATTTCCATGTTAGACCTATCCATCTGCTCATGAAAACCAAAAAATACTTCATCAATTTTAGCAAAATTATCATGTACTTCCATGATCTATCTTCTTCTATTCATAATCTCTTTAAGCGGCCAACAAACCTTCTTTCTAATCCTTAGATGCCAACTAAAATTAGAATCTTCTAGATCATCAATCCTTTCATGTAATTTATCCCAAAAAGAATCATACTCATTACTCTCAACAAAATCAAGATGTCTTCCATGGTCTTGCGCTAACTCAATAGCTTCTACTCCGACTGCAAGTTTCCTCAACATGTTAACAATTATGGATCAACATCTCTCCTTCCATGAACCATTTTTCATAAACAATGATCGAATGACAAGTTCTCTGCAAGTGCAGGCCAAATCCATAGACCTACCACCCTACACCAAATTCACCAATGAGATAAGAATTCTGAAATCAAAATCTTCTCAAATAAACTTTACCCAACCAAGGTCCTGGTACAAACTACCTCACACTTCAGTGATCTTCTTGCACACTCGAGAACAACTGACCTTTGGTACCACCAGATGTAGCATGAATCTAGATGTACCTCAAAATGAGGTGATCCAAAAACCAACAAACAAACACACCGTGGAAAATGAACAAGAGGAACAAGATTCAGATCCAGAGAGACAATATTCCATATATTCGAATTAAGGAGTTTACATCCAACATGCCTGGTTGTATGACATTATGGGTTACAACCATTACAAAGAAGTATACATCTTTCTAAAGAAGAACATATCTTCAAACTCAAATGCAAACTTCTATCTCCAAGCTACTCCACACTAAGACTCCCTAAAAAATGACTTCTCCATGCTTGAATAATAATGCCCAAAACTCTATCCAAGACCCCTTTAAATATTTGCATGGCCACAAGGTGACTTGTTACAAATTACCAACTAAATAAACCCTTACATTAAATGCATAACCAAGCCACAAGTCAACTCTCCACAAATATTAAATACCCATCATGAAATTTAATATGCGCAAGGTTGGCCCAAATTGGAACTAGAAATAGACGACTCGGTTAAAGAAGGACCAAGACAAATACTGGCACTTGATACATGCAAGAACACTTGACCAATATTGAATAACTCGGCCAACACTGCAACTTGGCAAACATTGCAATTGATCAACTCAACACTTAAAATATCACTTGATCGATACTGGTAGAATAAATGGGATATGGGATATGCTAACCATTATGTTAACACCACGTTAGAAAACTTCAACTTGGTCAGTACTGAATAATTATTGGAACCTGACAATGTATGCAACTCTGTAGCAACCAACAGAATCAACACGATAACACGATGAATATGATGCTCTTGTATCAGACTATTGGGGTAGATAGAAAAGACCTCAGATGCTCCTGCATCAACATAGGTCAGTATGAACCAGTTCCAAAATGTCACTAGCAGTGTATGTTTTTCTCTTAAAACTAGACTTGGTAATTTTTCCTAGTTGACATTGTTTACACATGGCATTGTTAGGCTTCTTTAGTTTAGGAAATCCTCTTACTTTCTTCATTTGATTGATATTCACCAAATTGTCAAAATTTACATGAGATAACCTCTTGTGCCATAACCAAACATCTTCTTGTTGTGCAAACAAACATGTCTCATTAGATAAATTCAGATAGAACAAGTTACCTCTTGTTTGTTTGCCACTTCCAACTAGCTTACCATCAACATCATGTATCTTGGCCTTCCTGTTGTGAAATTCAACTCTGTAACTTGATTTGTTCAAATATGAAACACTCAACAAATTATAGTTAAGTCCTTCAAACTAATAAAGACTGTCACATTTTATCTTATCAATCAACTGAATAGTCCCTTTACATTTTGCAATACATGGAATATCATTACGAATTTTTACACATCCACCTTTGTATGGACCAATGTCCTCAAATTTATCTTCATCACTAGTCATATGATTTGAACATCCACTATCAATCATCCATTTGTCACTTTTGTTTACATATGAAGTCAATGCAGTTTTCTCATCTTCATAAAAATCTTCTTTTATAACAACATCGACTACTTCATCATCATTACTTTCAAATTCATTATTAGTTTCTTCTTCAACAATACAACATGATTTCTTACCTTTTTCATCCTTGTTTCTCTTAAAGTCTCGGTCATCTCTTCTTCCTTTGTACTGACTTTCCTTGCTTTCATCCTTATCCTGTCTGTCAAGACACCTAGTAGCAATATGACTTACTTTGTTGCATAAAAAACAAATAATAGGTAGTTTATCTTTGTATTTACCCTTTCTTCTTCCCAACCATTTTGTAATAATGGCTTCAAGTTCATCAATCTCATCATCAAAACTATCATTGTCAATCTTTACATGTTTTCCTTTATTTTTACTAAGGACCAATTGTGACTTAAATGCAAATTCAATAGTAGCAGGTGTGTACTTATCAAAGTTAGACATTTCAAAAGTAGTAAGTCTGCCAATTACGCCTTCTAAGGTCAAAGGGTTACTTGGTGTGCATCTTAGTTCTTGGAATACAGGCACTCTAATGGCATAAATAGGGGGTAGAATTCTTAATACCTTACTTATTTTTGTTTCATCTTTGATTTCTTCATTTGCACCATGAATAACATTAACAACTTCTTTAACTCTTGTGCAATATTGTACTATATTCTCACCTTCCATCATTCTCATGTCATCAAATTTACCTATTAGGCTTTCTGATTTGGCTCTAAAGACATTGTCATCTCCTCCATATATGGTTTTTAATGTCTCCTACATTTTTTTGCACTATCATAGTCTTTTAAGTCATCTAACTCGACATAGCTTAGGGCTAAGGAAATCTCCAACATTTTTTGATTGTGTTCTCACTTCTGCTTCAATTGATCAGTTGTCAGAGGAGTAGTGGTCACCTTTACATATTCATTGTCCATAAAGTTGATAGCAACATCACTGATATTGGATATGTGCAACCTCATCAAGGTTTGCCATATGCATCAGGATATTCAATTTCCAAGTAAATCAATTTTCACGTATGATTTTGTGATGGCACAAACACTTATTTAAATCATTTTGGCCAACTTTTATGTGAGATTTATGGATTATATAAATAAACAAGGAAATAATTATGCATTTTGTCAGAGAACGTCAATCCCTGGGAAGGCAGAGTAACCAATCAGAAAAGTAGAAGTGTTGGATACTTACAATTGGAACAATTATTGTTTTGTCATTGATGTCAAATCTATTGATGAGACATATTGCTACCTAATCTAAATGTCATATCTATTCGATTAATGAAGAGGATTTAAGAAATTGCTCATAACAATAGCACTTAGAGGAAAGATTGAGTTATGAAAAGGAAGCTACAATGGACAATTGATTAGATAGACTTTGATAGAGCAAAGTGATTGTTTATGTCAAGAAAGTTAAGCCAAGCTGAGCAATGGAGTAAATAACAAAGGAATGTCGAGTGATGCTAGTTTTAAACAAGCCACAGTTAGTGCCAAGCAAATCTAGTGTTGACCAAGCATTAGTATTGACTGAGTGAGCTCATCAATGCCAAGCCAAAAAGTTTTATAGCACCTGAATGTAAGTGATGACTAAGTGTTAGAACTTAGTGATTGTCGAGTAACACTATTGAAGATGAATTCAAAGAAATCATGATTCCCAACCGACTCAGTTGATTTCTTTAGAGATGTAAATTGTGTTGAAGATAAGATTAATGAGTTGGATCATTAAATTCAAGGCAAGGATTAAGTAAAGACCTAACAGATATATTCTAGAGAAGTTTTTAGAAGAAGATCAAGAAAATGGACAAATGCAATGAATCATGTTGACCCTGATCATAAACCCTAAGATCTACTATAATTGTGGAAAATGGTAAAGCGAGAATTACCTATTTAAAGAGGTGTAGAGCCAAATAATATGTGTATGTGCAAGTGCATATGTGAAGATAGACATATAGAGAAATTTGGATCAGAGACACACAAGTGTGAGAGTCAATGTAAAGCTAAAAGAGATTGCTTACACAGTTGTTACTGATAGTGATAAGTGAAATTTGAGCAAGAAGGCTTAAGTGTTATTGAGGGGGTAAGACTAATTGCTTGAAGGGTTGCTGAGTGAGTCAAGAACAAAGATGATAGTGGAGAGCTTATTAGTGAATTAACACTTGGAACGAACAAAGATCTTAACTTGCAAAGTGAGTGATAATCATATAGATCAAAACCTACTAATTTTTTTCTAATCACTATAAACATATTGTATTGAAATCCATTTAATAGAGGTTGACCTAACAATCATTTGAATGACTTAATAGTCTGTGTAAATCCTTTCACAAGGTGACATTCTAAATGGAATGATCAAAGTCATCTGACAAGGTCACTACTAGCGGGGTGATTAAATCTTCTAACCAAGTCACAGTTAACAATGTGTATTGTAACTTTTAATTGGGTTGGCTCCTAACAAAGCTCACTTTGAAAGAGTCAAAAAGTGGCGATGTTGCTGGTGGTTTTCCCAAATTAGGTTTCCACATAAAAATACTAGTGTCAAATATGTGTTGAATGCTTTATATGTTTTACATTTTATATTCAGCAAAGTGTGTTATATTTAGAACAAATTTTTTTATTTATAGTAGAGACCGAGCAACAACGAGATAAGCAGAACAGTACGTGTTTTATTGTTGAAATGTTCAAATGGTACTTAAGGACCTTGAGTAACTGATTCACCACCCCCCACCCCTCTTAGTTTTTGTAAACATTTCTAACAATCGATATCAGAGCTGAGTGCTTATAGAGAAAATTTTGAAGGTACTTAAAGCTAAAGATCATGACTCATAAGAGAGATGTACCCAAGATGAACATGGAGAACTTTCCTGCATGATCATGTCCCTAAACCTGTTCTGTCTTTAATTCAATTGTAAAAGACTCCTTTGACTGACTTTGTCTGGCTCTTCTATTTTGGGATTTCTAAATCATTATTGCTTTTTTTAAAGACTGAAAATCTTTATTGGTTTTAATGATATGTGTAGCTGTCATGTCCCTAAATTGGTTGTATCTTTAATTCAATTGTAAAATTCTCATTTCTTAACTCTTGCAATGCCTGGATATAGTACATAGTTTTAATTACTTATGTAATATTTCTCCATTCATTTCTTGTTATATATTTTTTAATATATAAATATTTTGATGATATTATGTTTGTAAGATTATAAATTTTGAAATTGGATATCTCTCGATTTCATTTACAAAAAAAATAAATGAAAAATTTAGATATGCTAGTTAAAAATATTGCATCATAATGTTGATACTAATTAAATATCAATTATTCTCACATGACAAATTTGGCCGAGATTTTTTAATATTATAGATCCTTAATTTTTTGTACGACTTCTACAATTTCTTTCCTAAGTCCCTAAGCTTTTGTATTCGAATTGATAATAGATTGTTTTCTTTAAGCTTTCATTAATTTTTTGGTATATATACATATATATGGGTTGTTATAGCATAGTTATTTGAACATTAATTTATTTTTGTAAACTTGGGCAATGGCTATGGAAATTATTCTTATTCCATCAAAACTAATATAATTGGTATTGTCTCTAAATAAGTCTGAGTATAGCAAAAAGAAAATGTATGCAACCTTTTTGACAAATCTAATGTATTCATATGATTTTCTTTCATTTAATCATGTGAATTAATACTTTGAATATTGGGTGACAACTTTGTTTGACTCTTCTATTTTGAGATTTCTAAATCATTATTGCTTTTTTTGATGAGTTAAAATCTTTATTTGTTTTAATGTTATGTGTAGCTATTATGTCCCTAAACCGATCCTTCAATTGCAAAAGACTCCTTTCTCGATATGTGTTCTTGCCTATAGCAATATATAACAATATACATCATAGTTTTAATTACTTGATGTAATATTTCTCAAAACATTACTTATTAGATTATATATATATATATATATATATATATATATATATATATATATATATATATATATATATATATATATTACTTATTAGATTATATTAGATTATATATATATATATTGATGATATTATGTTCTAAAATTAGAAATCTTGAAATTGGATATCTCTAGATTTCATTTAAAAACAAGAGACGCAAAGCGTCATAGTTCCTGCCATATGTGTCATGATTATAGTATTGTAGAATGTGGCAATAAAGGGTTGAGATGGAGGAATACTTTTTTTTTAAAAATGTATTAGGACAACATTCTTTATATCCTTTGATGTTTTAGAGGTTGAACTATCTTTAAACCATATTAAAATTAATTGTAATTGTAATTGTACATAGAACTTAAGAACTAAAGACAATGGAGGAACATAGACAATTACATTTTGCATTAATGCTTGTAGTTGAATGCGAGTAGATAAGTTATAGCTCTTACCAAGTGCAGAATTACTTCTTTGTGTCATTAGAATTTTAGCATCAATGCCTTTACAAAAAAAGTTACAAGAAGCTCTAAAATTGGTTAAGAGTACTAGATAATAAATGATATTGTATGGCATGCTCAACATAATACAAGGTTTACTTTTCATATTGTAATGAATTTGGTGTTAAGAATGCTTTTGTAGAATAACTAAACAACAAAAAAATTTGATTTTATTATTATTATAAAACAAGAAAAAAGGGTCATACTTTTAGTCTACTTTGAAATTTATCACAATCAATTGTGGTTTCTTAAAATAAGCTATTATACTATATACATATACAGAGAGAAGAAATTTAGAGCATTATAAATGTCTAATGACACAATTTAATTAAAAAAATGAATAAATCTAAACCCTATCATATAAAACAGAAAAGTGTATAAGAATTTTAGAACAAAATGAAATTCTTTAACTTTAAGAGTTTTGAAACTAGAAAGTGTCTTCATAAGCACTCAAGAAATGTTGTTCAATTTCATTAAAAAAATCATGCATACATTACAAGGCAACACATTTTTTTGCATTATTGGTTTTTTCATGAGAAGTCTTGAGATAATAAATAAAATTTCTACAATATTAGTTTGAATGCAATTATAAAGTTGTCATAAATGTGTTGTAATGTGTCATGAACAAATGGATCATTGAGATCTTATGCAAGGTTAAACAATACCAACCAAAACCCTAATAAAAGCATAAGCATGTTATAACTAAATTCTACATATAAAAAAGACATCCACAATTTAAATTGCTTATTCTTTGTGTCTTGGAGTCTGCAGTGCAATAAATTTTATTTTATTTCTAGCACGTTTGCAATGTAAAAAATTAGAAACCAATTATTTATCCTAAAAGAACAAATTATATGATTAAAAAATTAGAGAAATTGAAAATTACTAAACAAAAATATTTTTTTACAAATATTTAATATCAAATAATTTGTAAGTAGGAGATAATTTTCACAGCAAGTCAAAATTGTGATATTGCTATCAAGATTTAACTGTGTGATTTTGAGTCAAACTCATTGACCCATGTTTCGAGCTTTGGGTCTAACCATGGAGGAAACTCCCTAGTTAAGCACGTTCAGTCTAGAGTAGTACTGGGATGGGTGACCTCCCAGGAAGTCCCGTTGCTTCACCCCTGTTAGCATCACCTAGATCCAATGAGTGCTAATTGTTCCATTTATTCTCATGAGAGATGGATTCATGTTGAATTACTACTCATGAAACATGGGTCAATAAGTTTGACTCAAAATCACACAGTTAAATCCTGATAGCAATATCACAATCAAATAATTCTTTATTTAAAAAAAATTACAATTAATTATCATCTTTATACACTATTTTTATTTATTAAAAGATAAATTTAATCAACAACTTGACACTAAAAAATGATATAAGATATTTTAAATTTTAAATACATAAACAATAAACATAATTATAGGTACAATAACTAACATTTTAAATTTTTTTGTAATATTATTTAGTTTCTAGTTTTTAAAATTCTTTTTATATTATTTAGTTTTTATTACTTTTAATTCTTTTAAAAGATAATGTTTTAAGAACAAAATAAATCAAAATTTAATGAGTTAGTACATTCTATTATTATTAATTTGACTAATGGTAAAGTAAAGTGTGGTGTAACATATCTTTTATAATAAATATATTAATTGCACAATTAATACAAAAAATTAGAATTTTAAATTTTCTTTGATTTTTAGTTTTAAAAATTAAATTTCTCCATTACTATTTGGTAGGACTCAATAAGATTTTCAATGAAATACTATTCATATTTTTCAAAAAATAATATAAAAATGTTCAAACTTTATAAAGAATTTAAGTTGTGAAATTCTTGAAATGATAAAGTAAATGTAGTGTCACATCTTCTTTTATAATATTTTAAATCATATTAATTGCACAATTAATACTAAAAGTTAGAGCTTTAATTTTTTTTTGATTTTTGATTTGGAAAATTAATTTTCTCTCATAATAATAACTATTATTAGTTGAGAGCAAATAAGATTTCAGTTAAATGACTTTTGTCTATTTAAAAAAATAATAAAAATGTTCAAACTTAATAAAAAACTTAAAATCTAAAAAAATACTTGAATCTTATTGATTAAACTAATATGTTTTATAGTTTTTAATTGCATCTAAGAACTAAAAGTTTGATGCCGGTCAAAACATATCGCACCAAAGTAAAATATCTACTCGTAAACACCCCGGCACTTTTTGGTCGTTTCCCTCTAAAACTGTTCGACCGAAACGTGTGAGATACTGTATTTTCTTGTCTGGTACGACTATTTTCAAATAGGTAGAGACGATGATGAAAGCGAAAATCTTCTGTAAGAGTATTTCTAATTCTTTCGTTTCTAGTTATTTGGTAAAATCCTGTTCTGAATTATGCTTCCCATCTTCAGAAATCGACAGAATTTGTAAAATTATAAACGACCATCCATTCCCACATCCCACGATGGAATCCACTCTGCGCCAAAAGCAAATCCCCCTCTCAACTGCCTTAATAGAAAGCGTATTGGGAAGGCTATTTACAGGCCATGCCAATGGCCTAAAAGCGTTGCAGTTTTTTCACTGGACAACGCAACAAAACCGTAGTCTTGAACACACCTCTTGGGCATACGAAAGGATGCTCCACATGTTGGTCAGAATGAGGGCTTTTGATAAAGCTTGGGAGTTGCTGGAGGAAATGTCTTTAAAAAATAATATTACCCTCAAAGCCCTTAGCATTGTTTTGTCTGCATATGCACGAAGGAAATCATTTGATGATACTGTAGAAGCATTTGAGAGAATGGGGAATTTTGTGGCGGAATTGAACATAGACACATTTAATGTTTTGCTTAAAGCATTTTGTAGCAACAGAAACATGAAACAAGCACGGGCTCTATTTAATAAAATGCACCATAGGTTTGGTGCTAATAAACAGACATTTAATATTTTGCTACTAGGTTTTAAAGAGTCTGGCAATGCCGTTGCAGTTGAGGTATTTTTTAGAGAAATGCATAGAAGAGGGTTCGATCCTGACATAGTTACGTATAATGTTGTTGTGGATGCATTGTGTAAGACAAGAAGGATTGATGAGGCTTTTGAGCTTGTGGAAGTCATCAAGACGAAAGGTTGTAGGCCTAATATTTGGACTTACACAACATTGATACATGGACTGGGGATTGTAAAGAATAAGAGTCAGGCATGTGAATTATTTGCTGAATTGAAAAGGAATGGCTTTGAGCCAGACACTGCAGTTTATAATGCTCTGATTTGCTGTTTTTGTAAATCAGGTGATGTGAAGGGGGGATTGAGATTGGTGAAAGAGATGGAGAAAGAAGGCATTGATTGCGACAATGTGACTTATCATACTCTTCTGTCCGCACTTGAGAAGCTTGGGAAAGAGGAGGGAGTTTGCGAGCTGTTTGGAAGAATGATGGCCAGGGATCATGTGCCGACAGCTGCAACTGCAATCATGTTGATGAAATTTTTTTGTAGCTCTGGTCTCCATGAAAGGGCTTTCCAGCTATGGGTTTATGTTGTTAGAAAGGGTTGCTGTCCACATGGTCATGTTTCCAATCTGTTGATAACTGAGCTTTGTTACAGTGGGAAATTAGACGAGGCATGCAATTGTTTTACAGAGATACTAGGAATGGGTCTTCATCCTTACAAACAATCTTTTGATATATTACAAAAGTTTTATAGAGAAGCAAAAAGAGAAAACCAGTTTTCACATCTAGAAGGGAAGATGAAAGAGTTACAAAGTTGCCTTCCTGCTTCAGAGGAATATGTATCTGTTCTTTCAGAGAGTTAAAAATGACATTATGCTTATTGGTACAATGCTGATATGCTTCGATTTGTTTGGCACACTCTTCTCAATTTTCAATTGAATAATTCTTCTTAAGGGTCTTATTGTTTTAAAACCATCAATGTCAGTGAGCTTTAAATAATGTCTTACACATGTATAGAGCTTAGCATTGACATGTCAGAATGATAAGTGAAAGGATTTGGCATGGTCAAATTGCAGACGTTATTTTAAAACCTTATTTGCTGCCACAATTATGAAACTTAGGTTGGGCATGCTAGATTCGTAAGTGGAACGATTGAGCAGGATGAGATTCATTGTAAGTTATGCAGAAGCTTGCCGAAACAAATTGTGGCAGGTGAAGTATTTGCCAATATTCAGTTTTTTGGCAGTTTAGTCCTTACATAGGACACACTTCTGAGAATGCAATTGGGAATAATATAATTCGAAGAATGCACAAAATGATCTGATTGGAACAAATGAAATTTAATATGCTTTGGAGTTAAATACAGATGATGTGAAAGTCATTGAAATTTGCAGCTTTGCTTTCCCAAAAAATTGCAACAACATGGAGAATTTTCTGTCCTGATGCAAAGTTTGTGGGTTTGGAGCTGGAAGTCAGTTTGGGAGCTTGGTTTCATCTACTTTTGTTAATAGGTAAACTAGCAGCCCTTTGAGCCTCAAATTATCTTAAATATTTTTTACAAGTCGATCATTATTATCTGTTTGGAAGTGTTTGTGATTCTTTAACCTCTCATTCAAGGACTTTATGTTTATTATTTCTCTTGGTGCGAACCTGCAATGAACAGAAAAATAGAACATTTTAATATTAATTGTGCTTGACACTTGATTGTAAAATCTGTTTACTGCTCTATCTGATAAAATGAGTTCATGAATTAATAATAGAGATGGCAATGCACACACTAGAAATAGGAGTAAAATATATTACTATTCACACATGAATTTATTACAGAAGAAGACCAGATGGTCAATCAAGAACTAGAGTTGATCCGACTAGATCATATTAATTTTCTTGATGATACAAAATCTAGTTAAAGGACCTGACGGTTGCCAAGAGGAACACAACCGTCAACCAACTGACACTTTAACTAACTATTCAAAACTTACAGATGATCAATTATATTATCGAAACATAAAATAATTAACACTGTACAATGACTACATGATCCTTTTTGATAGAAAAGGTCGTCTTTCAGAGGACAAGGAAATATCAGACAAGGAAATATCAAGTAACATTAATGAAGACTCTCCAAATTGATGATAACATTGTAGATGAGGACCTTTAAATAGATGCAGAAGTGTATTTTTATAAACCTGGACTTGGAGAATCCTTGGCAATTTAAATGAGTGCAGTGGGGGTTTGGGAGTAATGCCCCTAATGAGGTCAAGGGGGCACTGCCCCTAGTGCGGTTTAGTAGCAACATCCCTTGCAGGGTTTGGGGTTAGTGCCCCTTGTGTGCTCCATGCTGCAATATAGAGTGAAATTGAGTGGGGCAAGGGGTGGAGCCTTTGCCACAACACTTAAATTATGACCTTCAAAACAACATGACCCTTCATGGCACACATCATTTTTATGATTTTTGAGACAAAAAGTAATGCTGACAAAGCCAAAGTATATAAATTTTGGAATGTTTAACCGACATATGCTAAGATGTGACCAACTTTCGTCAAACTGTGTGTATGAGCGTATAGTGGGAATTGTAGAATCTGTAGAGAGAAGATTCGACAGTGATAAGTGTTGTTGAGATCATGCATCAATAAAGTATGAACCCAAAGTAGGTAATATACGACAAAGGCAGTAGGATGTTGACATACAATGTTGACCAAGGAAAGAAGTTGTTGAACGATTGTTGATGGTCGTATGACGTCAATCTCCATAACTCCACGACTTTGAATTCCTGGCCATATGAAATGAATATAGAGAAATTTCCATACAGGAGAGGGCTTATGACAAAGAAAACAATTTGCTCTGTGCTATACGCTCAAGGAGTGAAATGACCTTATTGCAAAATGATGTCAAGGGCCATATGATGCATACAAGGAATTTCACATTTGTGAAGGAAGCATGCAAAGGATGTTGTGTTATACACCATGCACTTGATGTTATTGTACAACATAAGTGAATTGAAAAAACCATCATACGATGAGAGAATTGTCATACTATGTGAAAGACCCATCATACAATATAGGAAAAAAAATAAAAATGGTTGTCATATACTAGAGGAGAAATTAGTTGGTCATCATACGATTTAATTAGATAATTGTTGTATTGTTAGCAATTTTTCTTGCTACCTTCAGTCTTAAGAGCAATAACAGAACCTAGACCATAGGATTGAAAATCTAAACAATGTATTCAACCCTATCCACAGATTGAAGACAGGAAAATGCAATATAACAGAACCGTAAAAGTCTTCTTCACTTTGAGCTCCACAAAACTCAAGAGGGTGTTCCTATTAGTAAGTCTGGACCATACGATAAGCTAATTTCGAACAGGAACTACATACCTTCCAAAGTGGATAGCTCTCAGATCTAGTATAATGGGTGTTCATTTTATGCCTAGCTCAAAGCACAATCCCATTTAACTTCAGATATCACTGAGAACAAAACTACACTATTCTTACTCCTAATAACATGAAAGTAAAGATTATTTTGAATGATGGGACGAAACTGATACATAACTTTTACGGGATTGACCAGTGCCTAAATAAGGGCTGCAGAATCAAATAGATAACATCTCACTTTGTAACACTTCAAAATACTTTGTAGATCTTGAAAATGTTATCAACTAGCAATAACAAGGTCACTATAACATACCATGCATCCATACTTGAGAATCCACATGAAGACTTAAAATTCTTGTTACATTTATCAAAGCAATTACACTGCTCCTGGAGCAGAAGGCAAGAACAAATGAAATTTAGGACAGCAAATGTGTTTGCAAAGCTGAACAATCCTTGATTATTTCAACTCCAAGGAATTCTCCATTTTCAGTATGGAGACAGCTTTATAATAGGACTTTATCATGAGGCTCAATTCATAACATAGAAGAGATGACAAATTAAAAACCACTAATTTTTTGCTTGCACCCGAACTCAAAACACTTTACAATATTTTACAAAGATTCTATCTGCACTTGCAGAAATCAGAGGAGTGGAACGCTGTTAAAACCATAGTAATGAGAATCGCCATGAAATCGCTTGAATCGCCGGTTTGGCGATTCAATTCATGGTTCCCAATTTTTTTTTAACCGTTGAACCAGATCAGCGATTTCACTGCCGATTCATGCAAAAAATCGCCATAATCACTTTTGTGAATCACAAAAAGTTGGCCGTGGGGGTAGGCAAAAAGTCAAGTGAAAATTTAATAAAACCACATCTTTTTTTAATGTTTTTTTTGCCTTTCCTCTTTGTTTTAACCCTAAAGGGCCTTCTAATTGTTTATCATGAGTAGAAGAGAGGAAAAGTGAGATGAGAGGATGATCATGAGGCTTGAGCTAGAGCCTTGTTTTTCATTTTGTTTACAGATACTAATGAACATATGTTTCATGGATCTTCATCTTACATACATTTATGATTTGATCTCTTATGGATCTTCATCTTACATACATTCTATGATTTGACTCATTATGATCCTATGATTTCTATTTACTTAAGCTACAATTTACATTTTACGTGTAATGTAGTTACGTATGTGATGGATTTATCATTTATGTTACATGTTTATGTATGTTAGCTTTTATTTGATGTTGTTATAATGTGTTTAAGTTATATTCAATAAAAGGTGCATGAAATAAGTTTTAAATTGTTAAGATATCTAAATTTCAAGGGTTTTTTAAATTTGCCGATTTGTGGCTGATTCGATTCAGATTCATGGCCGATTTGCGATTCGATTCAGCCTTGCCAATTCCCATCCGATTCCAATTCTCGTTACTTTGTTTAAAATAGAGAGAAGAGAAGATACTCAAGATTGAACTTGAAGCTGACTCCTGTCCTCTTCCCAATATCTGATTTGCATATTCATTCCCTCTGCATCTTAACTGATGATTTGATTCTGTTACATCACATTGTTGCAACTGAAAAATCCGATTCTTCGTTTTGCTCTTTGCTAAATATCTGATCTTTAAACTTCTGTAACAAAATAATTTGTCTTTTACATTTTTGGTCCTTCTGTGAGCCAATGTCTCAGTTTATGAAAATACTCATTTGCATATATTAACAATAATTACTCCCCATTTATAAAGAACTTGTTGTCACAATTTCTGTCCTCTGCATCGATAAATTCATTACCCTTATTTTCGACATGCTCTGCCCCACTTTAAATCTTTGCAAAACATTATTACTTTGGATGGAAATGATTTTCTTGACTGCTGCAATTTATCATGCTGGCAAAAATGAAGTGTTTAAAGATGCTTTAACAAAATCGTTTTGTGCAAACGTTTGGTCCACTGGCTGCAATCATTTCATCTTTTCCATGATCTACAGTCCCCAAGAGACAAATCTACATGGCTACCATAGGTCTGATCATCGAAGTCGCCAATTTGGATTTGGGTACGAGAATCCAATTCGTGGATTCGTGATTTTTTTCCATTGTGATTCTTGTGTGTGTGTGTGTGTATTATACAAATGGATTTGTGTATACTTATTCCAAGTTTGGTGTGCTGGTCCCTGAGGATCTGAGTGGATTTGCACCGGTTCTCTGGGTCTGTGTGGATTCGTGCTGGATTCTTTTGGGTCTCTGTGGATTTTTGATGGATCCGGATTTGACCTTGTGATTTGATCTGGATTCGTGGATCATGAATTTGGAAGAATCCACAGGGTCAAATCTGGACCTTGCGTGAATCCGCCACTTACTGGTTCGCAAATCCTGGCCCAGTATGGATCTGGATCTGGATGTGCGAATCCGGTAACATAGGTGATCAGCGTATGTGTTTGGAAAATCTGCAGCGTCTCTGTGTTTGCATTCCAAAAACCTTCATAACAGTGCTTTGTTTTATGAAATAGACTCACTAACCTTGAGCAGCAATTTATTTTGCCAATACTCCATTACTGTAGAGCGATGATAAAAAGAATGTTCGCTGTGCAATTTATTGCTACACTCTTTGAATAACATCTCTTTGGGGGATTCTATCAAACATCAGTTGTCTATGACCACATTTTACAGGCAAGGAATCCCTTTCCAAAATACTTTGATCGATGCCCATAGCCTGTTCCATGGCTTCCATTTCTGACACAGTCATGATGCTAGGCAAAGGTTTTTGAATTTGCCATTATACCTGCAGATTGCATTTCCCTGAACATTACATTCCATGGGATGGCATCTGTTTGAATTATCCTGTCAAATGGCTCATGCGGTGTACTTCTTTCTCCATTTCACATATTTGTGCAGTTTGCAATATAACACAAATACATTTGACCAAATGCGGAAATAAATATGTTGACCATAGAAACAAAAAGTGACGCCCTTCTTCATGATTGATCTGCAAACATCACTTGCCTGTGCGCTATGGTATTAAATCTGTTTCACCATTTTGGGCGTACACCGTGATCATGGCAATCTATGAGATCCTTTTTCTTTGAGGGATGCAGTCAAACAGTTAACGTGGCTTGTCTGCGTTTCCACGCTTTGCATTGATGATGTCCATACCTTATTCCCTATCTCGCGCATTGTTCAGGCACGTGGGAAGGGGTGCTAACATAGGTTGTGGAATTTGGTCCTTATACCTGTAAATTGCATTTGCTTGAAATTTTTAGAGTCTTTTCAGCAAATCAGTCACGCTGCAAAGCATTTCAATGCATTGATGACCATCCGCACCCCACCCCATGGCACATGCAGAAAGGATGCAAGCAGTGGTTGTGAATCTTGCTTTGCACGTGCAAATTGGCATTTACATGAAAAGTTTAAAGTTTCTAAAGCCTTATTGTAAAATCTTTGTGTGCATGTTGCAGCAATCATGGCAATCTGAGACCACCTAAGTGTGATAGGCAAATAATTTCAAAATCATTCAAATTCCAAAGGAATTTGAAGGTGCCAACTTGTACTATGTAGCTTGGCCATACGACACCCCCTTCTAATGGAGTTGGTCTTTGTAATTAGAATGTTTAATGTAGTAGTCTGGTTTCTTATGTAATTGCACCTTGTAGTCAGGTTTTCTGTGTAATTTGGCCTTATATTTGGGATTTTTATCTAATCAGGCCTTTATTTGTATTTTCTCTGTTCTTGATCTGGTCTCTCCATATTTTTTATTTTTTCCTTTTTATTTAAACTTCCCATGATATTGATTTAACTTGATACGAGTTTCTGGAAGCTCTTTGGCTAAATAGTTTGCTCTTAGTACTTTGAGACACAGCATCAGTAATTTTGTATATTTCTGCATTGTTGGATAGCTCATATTTCACCAATGGACTGCATTCATCACACAAACTATCCATTTTTTATAAATTCATTCCTCTGTGGCCACTTATCATCACAAAAACCTTATTCATCTTCATTGATGTCAGTAGCTTCAATAAAATTACAGTCTGACAAGTAATATTGTGTAATCCTCTATTTGCCAATGAAATAGGCCACAAAGAGAATTTGTTTAATCCTCCAAACATGATTGTAAGTCCATGTTCCTTTGTCATTTGGTTCCAGTGGACCTTGATTCTCCATCCATTCATCTCTAGAATCTGAGTCTAATTAACTTGAGGAAGTTATTTCCCTTTTGACTGATTTATTCTTCAAATATTTTGGACACTCATCCCCCTTGGAGATTGTGTACTTTTTTCTAGCTATGGTCAATGTAATGTTCCTAGGTCTCTCTGAAATCCAGAGATTGCCTAAACAATGTGGCCGTACGGTGGTGTACAGGAAGAAGGCATACGGTGACAGGAAAAATGGAGTATGGAGATAGAGTTCAGATGGCCGTACGGTGGGTGTTTAGAAGCTGTCAACAGAAATCGGTATGGTGGAGCACAATAGGAGTCCGTACGGGTGAGTAAATGGCCATACGGTGTCTTATGAATGTTGTACGGTGATGGTATGTAAGTACGGTGAAGATGACAGAGCCATACGGTGGCTACTCAAGACAAAAAGGTCCATACGGTATTGATAAATGGCCGTATGACAATTCCAGCCGACCGTACGGATAGGCAAAAGGTGGATTCAAGCCGTACGGAGCTGTAGAGCAGTAAAGAATGAGCCGTACGGACAATACACAGTAGGGTATCAGAAACACAATGTTGCCATACAAACACAGAGTGTTAAATGATCCACAAATTATTGGAAACATGATAGTGCACAGAATAGGAATTGATCAAACCAACAAATAATAGAATCTTGATTGTGAATTGATTTGCAGAAGAGAACATTTGCAAATGAGAGTACTCCAATTTGCTTGATACAAACCAGTTGAACACCGACGGAATAGGGTTAGGGTTGAATCCCACCGAAACCGCACAAGCCAAATAGGGAAGATCTTTCACTTTCGAAATGGCGAACAATCCCGAACTCTAGTAGGAATCCGCAGTACAGAGAAATATAATCCAAAACATGCCTACAGACTACCTATGAGCCATGCTTAAATACCCATTAGGAAAAGCTTTTTGAGGGTGTACAAAGTTAGTCGACGGCGACACAAACTACATAAACATAATAAAAATGGGTCCGAGATAAAATAAATCAATCGGTCCGTTGCAAGGATTAAATTATTATTTATTTTATAATGGAACCGACGGAATAGGGTTAGGGTTGAATCCCACCGAAACCGCACAAGCCAAATAGGGAAGATCTTTCACTTTCGAAATGGCGAACAATCCCGAACTCTAGTAGGAATCTGCAGTACAGAGAAATATAATCCAAAACATGCCTACAGACTACCTATGAGCCATGCTTAAATACCCATTAGGAAAAGCTTTTTGAGGGTGTACAAAGTTAGTCGACGGCGACACAAACTACATAAACATAATAAAAATGGGTCCGAGATAAAATAAATCAATCGGTCCGTTGCAAAGATTAAATTATTATTTATTTTATAATGGAGACATTATAGTCCTCCCATCCCAAAATTTTCTTGTCCTCAAGCAAGTGTAATGCTGGGTGCTGGAGGATGTGCTTGCCTTCCCACGTTGCATCGTCCAATGGTAGGTGTTGCTAGTGTACCAAGTATTCCTTCACAGTGCGGTTTTGTAGGACCTTTTCATGCACTTCGAGAATCTCAACAAGTTTCAGAATGAGCTTCCCTTCCTCGTTGAGTGGCGGAAGGTCGGTAGTGACGGTGACATTTTGCCCTATAGCTTTCTTCAGACAGAAAACATGGAAGACATTGTGAATGCGGCTACCCTTCGGAAGTTCCAATTCGTAAGCTACCTCACCGATGTGATAGATCACGCGATAGGGACCATAAAAGCGTGGCTTCAGTTTCTCCTTACCTGCTCCTTTTAATGAAGATTGTCGGTATGGCTAAAGCCAGAGATAGACCAGATCCCCTATTTCAAAACTCCTCTCTATCCAGTGTCTGTTGGCGTACACCTTTTGTCGATTTTGTGCCTGCTACAGGTTCTCTTTCAAGCTCCTTAGTATGTCCTGCCCCTCCTGAAGCCAATCCTTCGCCCTTGGAGCGCGACTGTCACCTAGAACTGTGTCGATGAAGGAGAGGGGTTCATGCCTGTACAGAGCTTTGAATGGCACCATCCCGATAGACATGTGATACATCGTATTGTAGCAATACTCCTCAAGATGGATCCATTTGACCCACGCACGTCGTTGTGCCGAGACATAATTCCGAAGGTAGCCTTTGAGCCATTTGTTCACAATCACAGTTTGGTCGTTTGTCTGCGGGTGGTAACTCGTGCTCGGTGATAACTCTGTCCTTACCATCCGAAACAATTCTATCCAGAAAATACTGACAAACCTTCCATCCCGATCACTGACGATGTTTCGGGGTAACCTGTGCAGGCGGAAGACTTCTTTGAAAAACAGATCGGTGACTTGTGTAGCCTGAAGGTCCGAGGGGATGGTGAAGAAGTGAGCATACTTTGTCAATCTGTCAACCACCATGAAGATGCAGTCCTTCCCATTCACCTTGGGAAGACCTGTGATGAAGTCCATGGATATACTTTCCCACTTATGTTCAGGAATAGGCAAAGGCTGTAGCAGCCTAGTAGGAAGAGTGTGTTCGGACTTGTTATGTTGGCAAACCGTACATTCTCTCACATGTTGCAACACGTCCCCTTTCAGTCCCTTCTATGAAAATCTCTCCCGAATACTTCTGTAAGTTTTAAGGAAGCCGAGATGTCCAGCCAGAGGGGAGTCGTGCACTTCCTTTAGGATCTTCTGCTTCAATTTGGATTTTGGCACTAGGTATATTCGATCTTTATAATAGATGATATCATCCATCACTCTGTATCGATCATCGTGTGTATGGCCATTCATAATTTCACAGGCAAATGTATTCTTGGAATATTCTACTAACAGTTGTGCCTTCCAGTCAGCTAAAATCTTGTCTAGCGAGCAGATGGTGGGTTTTTTGGACAAGGCATCTGCAACAACATTGTTCTTCCTTTTTACATATTCAATGTCAAAATCAAAAGATTGAACTTTGCTTACCCATTTTTGCTACTGTTCGTTCAAGTCCCGTTGCTCCAGGAAATATCTCAAACTGTTGTGATCTGTACGGACGACAAACTTGGCACCTACCAGATACTACCGGAACTTGGTTAGTGCATGGATGATGGCCAACATTTCTTTGTTGTAGATGGAATGCAGGCGTTTTGCTAGTGTAAGCTTCCTGCTCTCATAGGTGATGGGGTGTCTGTCCTGCATTAGAACCGCTCCAATGCCCTCCTCGGACGCGTCACATTCCATAATGAATAGTTGGGTGAAGTCAGGCAGTGCAAGAACCGGGCAAGTGCTCATGGCCTCTTTTAGCTTCACAAAGGTGAGTTGTGTTTCTTTGTTCCACTGGAAAACACGTTTCTTCGTCAGATCTGTTAAAGGTGCGTTGAGCTGAGAAAAACCTTTGACAAATCTCCTGTAGTAATTGCACAATTCGAAGAACCCTCGTAGATCCGTGAGTGATTTTGGGGGAGGCCAGTCGAGGATTGCCTGAATCTTCTCTTGATGCATTTGAACCCCGTATTTACTGACAACATGACCCAAGTACAATATCTTTGCCATAACAAACTCACATTTGGACTGCTTGGCGAGCAAGGACTGTTCCTCCATGATACTCAGAACTTCATTCAAGTGCTTTAGGTGCTCCTCCCATGTCCTGCTATAAATAAGAAGATCATCAAAGAATACCAATAGATACTTACACAACTGTTTGTTGAAGATGCGGTTCATGCATGACTGAAATGTAGCAGGTGCGCTGGTCAAACCGAATGGCATGACTAGGAACTCATAGTGTCCGTAGTGGCAGTGGAAAGCCGTTTTCTCCACATCTTCCTCCCTCATTCGGATCTGATGGTATCTGGAACAGAGATGTATTTTTGAAAAATAGACCGTGCCATGTAGTTCATCCAGCAGCTCATCTATCCTTGGGATGGGATACTTGTTCTTTATTGTTCTTTTGTTCAACGCGCGATAGTCCACACACATGCGCATCGTTCCGTCCTTTTTGACCAACACTACGGATGATGCGAACGGGCTAGAACTAGGACGGATCCATCCTTTCTCAAGCAATTCTTGGATCGTCCGTTCGATCTCATCCTTGAACTTCTTGGGATGGCGGTACGGTGTGGTTATGACTGGTTTTGCCCCTGCTTCCAGCTCGATTGTGTGTTCAAACCCCTGATGAGTTGGTATGCCAGGAGGAATATCCATGAAGACTCTTTCATGCCTACTTAAAATATCTTAAGTTCGTCATCCTGTAGAGGTGTTCGATGCCCCTTCATAGGTTCCACCGAGATAAAACAATGCGCAACCCACACAACGTCATCGTGTCGCAAGATTGCCTCCATTCGATGTGTGGAAACTTCCTTTGGATCTTCATTTGCCATCCCTCGGAGGAAAACCTTCTTTCCGTTAACCACAAAAGTGAAGTCCATCCGCTTGAAACTTTGAGTGTACTCATCAAGTGTCTCCATCCACTGTATGCCCAGAATGACTTCCATGTCAGCGAGGTCCGCTATGAAAAAGTCCTCTGTCACCGTGTGATTTGCCATTGTGATGCTCAGCTGAGGAACAAGGTGTGTGCAGGGCAGGAAAGTCCCTCTGGCTACCTTGACTTGAAAGCCTGCGTGTGCTTCCGTATGGAGGCTTCTTTGCTTTACCAAGGATGAGTTTATGAAATTCAAAGTAGCTCTGCTATCCAACATCATCGTAACCCTTTGTCCTTGAAGGGTACCTCGTACACAGAAAACTGTGCACCTCGGACTACCAGCCAATGCAATGGATCCTCCGCGATGTACCAAGGCGGCAATCCTCTCTGTATGGTTTAAATTGACCATGTTGGTGTCATTGTTAGGTTGGTTATCTTCCACCGACATTTCTTCTTGTTCGTGTTCATCCTCCTCATCGGACACTACCTCGATGTAATGGATCTTTCCCTTCCCGAGGCATCGGTGGCCAGGCTCCCAAGGCCCCTTGCAATTGAAACACAACTTCTTCCTTCGGAGTTCCTGTCGGGTAGCTTCATCCAACGATGGCTTCTTGGGCGGAGGTTTGTCCCTCGAAAATGTTGGCGGTTTCAGATGTGAGTGACTTCGAGAGGATGAGGTTGATGCCGTTGACGATGCCATCTTCGTGCCTTATTGATTGCTTCTGACAGGGTAGACGGATTGAATCCCTTCACCCAACCCTTCAGTGGTTTTGCCAGTCCGTCCATAAAGAGCACGACCTGCCTTCTTTTGAAGAGGTCCGTGACCAACACAAAAAGTCTCTGAAATTCCGCAATGAACTGATCTACAGATCCAATTTGCCCGAGCTGCACCAAATCTTTGAAATTAAGCTCAGGGTCTTTCCCATCAAATCGTTCTATTAATCTCTTCGTAAATTTCGCATAGTTCTTTATTTGATCATGCCCTAATGTGATGGTGCCGTAGTGCCACCATTCGTGCGCAACTCCTTCCAAGTGCAACGCAGCAAATTTGATAGCTTCTTCTTCAGGCATAGGATTCAGCTGGAAGTAGGTATCAGCTTTCATCACCCACGCCTATGTTGAAATGGAACCCAATCTGTCAAATGGAGACAGATTCACCTTACTCAATTTTCTCTTGAGATCATCGTTAAAGTATCCTCCTTTGTTTCCGCCTCTCGAGTATCTCATCCTCAGATCTGCGTAATCTTTGTAGGAAATGTCCTCTTCAAGGTTTGCATTCCTCCAATCCTCTCTTATCTCTTCGAAAGTTGGTAGTCTCTCTCCGTGATGTGCTTTCGTCCGTGGTGGGAAAGTCGGCATGGAAGGTCGAGAGCGTGCTGGTTGAGGGTGTGGCTTACCTGATACTAAGTCCGCACTATGTCTGTTTTGTTCTCCGCCAACTTCTTGAGGGTTTCCTCCATAAGTCGCTACGTATCCGTGATCTGTGCCTGATTCCGGGCAAGTTCCCTCAGAAGTGCCACAAGTTCGGCACCCGTTGGTTCCTATTCGTCAGCCATTCGATCAACAGAGTGTGTCCTCCTCTTTCGGCTATAAACTCTCATTCATCGTCCATAGGCTGGCAAGATCGAAGAGCTCTGATACCATTGTAATGTTCCCAGGTCTTTCCGAAATCCAGATATTGCCTGAACAATACGACTGTACGGTGGTGTACAGGAAGAAGGCGTACAGTGACAAGAAAAATGGAGTATGGAGATAGAGTTCAGATGGCCGTATGGTGGGTGTCTAGAAGCTGTCAATAGAAATCCGTACGGTGGAGCACAACAGGAGTTTGTACGGGTGAGCAAATGGTCGTATGGTGTCTTATGAATGTCGTATAGTGACGGAATGAATGTCGTATGGCGATGTTATGTAAGTACGGTGAAGATGACAGAGCGGTACAGTGGCTACTCAAGACAAAAAGGTCCGTACGGTATTGATAAATGACCGTATGGTTATTATAATGGCTGCACAGCAATTCCAGCCAATCGTACAAATAAGCAAAAGGTGGATTCAAGCTGTACGGAGGTGCATAGCAGTAAAGAATGAGCCGTACGAACGATACACAGTAGGGTATCGAAAACACAATGTTGCATACAAACACAGAGTGTTAAATGATCCACAAATTATTAGAAACAGGATAGTGCACAGAATAGGAATTGATCGAACCAACAAATAATAGAATCTTGATTGCGAATTGATTTGCAGAAGAGAACATTTGCAAATGAGAGCACTCCAATTTGCCTAATACAAACCAGTTGAACACTGACGAAATAAGGTGAGGGTTGAATCCCATTGAAACCGCACAAGCCAAATAGGGAAGATCTTTCACTTCCAAAATGGCAAACAATCCCGAACTCCAGTAGGAATCTGCAGTACAGAGAAATATAATCCAAAACATGCCTACAGACTACCTACGAGCCGTGTTTAAATACCTATTGGGAAAAGCTTTCCGAGGGTGTACAAAGTTAGCCGACGGCGACACAAACTATGAAAACATAATAAAAATGGGTCCGAGATAAAATAAATCAATCAACCCATTACAAGGATTAAATTATTATTTATTTTATAACTGGGACATTACAGTCAACTTTGGCTGCTACCAACCAACCTTGTCACATCAATGCATTTTATGCTTTCATCTGTAGTGAAATGAACACAAAATTTAGCAAAAATGCTTGGGATACTTACCTTTTGCCCTATCAGAAGTCCAAAAAACTTACTACCTTGTTGGTTTGCACCTATCATTTAAAATGTTGGGGACCAAATGGTTAGCTTGTCTAAAATTTTCCAAGTATCTTCCAAAAGTACATTTACACTCGACTCACAATTAACAATTGTATTGGTGAGATTTCTTCCAATGATCATTTTTGCCACTACTAGTTTATTTGTTATGTTAACTGTAGTAGCATTGAATCAATCACTTGATTGCCTAACAACTGGGCTTCAATTGTTGGATCTTCATTCTCACCAGATTCCTATTGGGCTGTTACATGCACCATGTCCTTCTCCTTGGATAATTGAAGAGTTCAGAAATACTATGTAATAATCTACTATTTTAAGTGGTATGGTAGTTTGAAGTACTTGTCTTGTGATATTTGAAGTAAATGGTAATTCATGTGTTACTGTACTTGCATTTGCATTTGAGTGGCATTGTTTGTCAGCCATAGAATTTTCACTATCCTTCTTTCCTTTTTCTATATGTAGTTTTGGGTATGTAACCATTTTTGCTCAGGCATTAGTAATGGCTAGTACTTCATTTTTCCTTTCAACATAAATTAGGTTTATACCAACCTTTTGCTTCAGACATCCATTGTCTTCATGGTCTCCATGTCAACTCCATTCACACAATAATTGCTCTTTGTCTTCCTTGTTTTGGCAATCCTTCACAATTGCCCCCATTTGCTGAATTGTCGACATTGTATGATGTAGGTTAAAACTGTGGTTAGGTTGAATTGCTATATTGATTGAGATTTGGCCTTGTTTGATTTGCCCAGTTTACTTCTATCAGTTGTCAATCCAGGATTGTAGACTGATGAAAGATATTGTGGTAGTTTGCCGAAAGGATGAAGGTAGCAGGTTAAGTGGGGGATGAAATGCATTCTATGAAAAAGAGTAAATCTTAGTTTGTACTTCTAATTTGTCTAAGTGCATCACAATTGAAATCTTTAATTCTGATTCTACACTATTACGAATCCAGCCTTGTAAAGTTTACGAATGAAATCACAAATCAAATCTTAAATCTATTTGCAAATGAAATCACAAATGACTAGAGACTAAATGAAATCACACACCTAACCTTGTAGATAAAATCACATTTCTATTGTAGGGATACACATCATTGTAAACATCCTCACTCCCAAATATATTTAAACTTCTATTTCAGGTTCAATGAAATCACACTTAAAAGTATCCACATTTAAATCACACTTATCCACTCTTTAGTCCTGCAATGCTTAAGTGGCACTCCTAATTTCCTCAGGAAATATTGCTGAATATTGACAAGGGGAAAGAACTCCGGTTTCAAGGAATCTAGTGAGAAGGGTGAAGGCGAGGGAAGATGGTCTGTGACAGGAGGTTGATTGTGTTGTGATGAAGAATGGGAAGTTGTGATAGGAAGTATGAATTTGTAACAGGGGATAATAGGCTATGGTAGATTGTGAATGATATATGACAGTGGGTTTGAATGCAATGAATGAAGGTAAGGTTTAAGATTAGGTGCACAGTAATTGAAATATAAAAGAGGCGTTCTTTCGAAACCTGAACTGTAAAGCTATATATCACATAGATCTTCTAGTCTGGTTGGATAGAAAGCGTTTAACTCATGGAGAGGAATATATACACATTATCATTAACCACTCATAAATGTACACTCTGCAAAAGATAAATCACACAACTAATCTAAATTAAATAAAATTGATCTCACCTGGGTTCCAAAAAGGGGCCCTTCCTCTAGTTCTCGAGCTGAACGGAAGATAATAAATCGCACTACTACAATCCACGCATAAACATCAGCATCCACGACAAAACAATGATTTACTATGTTTAACACTTCGTATATTATCTATTATATATTTTCGAGTCTTACACATGCAAATCTAGGCATAGTAGTTCAACGCTAATAACCAAATAAGAGGACGGTTTGTTATGGCTGTTTAGCATATAAACATATAAACAGAGTCTTCAATTCGATCGCAGGCCTTGAGCTATTCAAGTATTAAAACAACCTTCCTAAAATAATCTAGAGAAAACAAAACAAGTACCACTTTAATCAATCGGCTAATCCAACTGTGCAATCTATTTCATGTCCACTTGATCACCCTTCTCCTCACACGCAGTTCCTGTAGCAAAAACAATCCAAATGCATCATTTCTTCAAGTGATTGATCACTTAGGAATTATTCTTTCATCTTTGAAGATGTGCTAAATATATATTATTTCACTATTAATTAATTGGCATAAAGGGACTTAGGACTAATAAAATTAAGGTAAAACAGAGCAAAAGGATAATAGAAAACAAGGCAAATTTGACACCCAACATATGATATGGCTTTCTTTGGGGTCACATCGTATTTGATTTCATCTTTTTCTTTGATTTGGATAAGTGTCCAACGATGGATTTCGTGGCTTTGATGGGGTGGATTGCTCTCCCTATGGAAAGAGTACTTGTATACTTCTAGTCTTCAAATTACATGCACACGCTTTTATTGAATTGACCTATAACTGGACAAATCTCGCAAGACATTTTTCTCTATGCTCCACGGAGTTTTCAGGATGGGGACATTTTAGGGATAGGGATGTGTTTTTGGTATGGGTACTATTGAGAGCTAATTTTTAGGGGATGACAAGGGACGAGTATTGAAAATATCTATATATATATAGAGAGAGAGAGAGAGAGAGAGAGAGAGAGAGAGAGAGAGAGAGAGAGAGAGATAATTCAAATATGCATATCATAACATTGATAAACCATTCATCATAGACATTTTAGAAGTTGAATGCATAGCAAATTAACAAAATTGAAAACCCTCTTGCAACTCAAAAAATGAAAACTTTATTGTTCATTCTTTTTCTTCTTGCCAAGAACGGTTTACATGAAGAAATGAAGAAGATTTACCGTTTCAGCCTCCAAATGGGGTTCCATAATTTTTTATTGCTATTTCTACCCACGTTGGGCCCACCCAACTATTAAAAAACAACCATAATTTTTTATTGCTATTTCTACCCACGTTGGGCCCACCCAACTATTAAAAAACAAAAAAAATGACTTTTATAAATAGGTGGATATTTCTTTGGCTGGAAAAAAGGGGGAAGCCGTTAGGTACCAGGGATGGTTAGGGGCGGCTAGGCCGTCCCCAAGTCCTTTATTTTGCGTGAAACACCATTTTTGGGACATTTCATCTTTTTTGGCATTTTTGGAAGGACATTGGGGTGGTGAAATTCCCATCCCTACATCCTTGGGACGAGAGAGGGAAATTGGGTAGGTGACGCAGCCCTGTAGAGCACTGATTTTTCTAGGTCAATTACTTATTGTGTGCCCCCTTAGTTTTGCATTTATTACAACATAGTTTACTATTTTTTGCTGGTTTCTTTCCTCACTTTCAATTTTTTCATCCTTTGGAGCAGGTCCCTCTAGAACATTTGTTCCATTCTCAATTCATGGTCACTTTGCTAAACCTCCATCTTCCTCTATTTTTCTTTGTTATCTACAAACATTTTATTTTTCACTTTTTTGTCCATTGCTTGAGTTGTAGGCTTCCAAATAGAAAGAGGGTGGTACTAACCTTGGTCTTTTTTCTTGACAATGGAATTAGATCTTTGGCGAATCATCTTTTCTTCAGAGCATTGGCTTTTTTCCTCCTAACTTTATAAGTAATTCTTGAAGTCTATGAATATAAGATCATGCATTTTTGTGCTTACGTTGTTTTCTATTGTAAATTTCTACTACTATTTCATTATCATCATAAATCAATTTGTACTATTCTTCAAAGGCTTTCTTTTGACTTCTCATTTGTTGTGGGTGGCTTGGTCAATTTCCACATGCCATTGCTAGTTACATCTCGCGAGATGGCTATAAAAGATCACAACCAAATTTGTTCACCTTCTTGCCCTTTTTTTTGTCTAGGTCATTTTACAAGTTTTGCAATGCCTAACAAAATCCTACAATCCATTGCTTGCAAACTTGGACATTTGTTGCTTTTCTTTAATATGGCTTACTGTGATTTAATTCACATCTAAATCTAGCACTTGGGTTTACCATGATTTTCTTCAATAGTGCACAAGATTTTTGCATCAGTTTCGAATCACAATGCGATCCATCCTTAGTATGAAGAAAGCGAGAGGAACATGGAGTGTGATTTGAAACATTGATAAAAAAATCTTGTGCACAATTGAATATAGGAACGACCTTTTATATACATAGGAATCCTTAAGTCTTCCATTAGATTCAGACTTCCATGCACTCGTTTTGCCTTCAATTTTTCTTTTATACACCCTCATCTCAACTTCTTCCCCTTTGATTAACAACCTTTCAGTGCTTCGAAGGCTATTCTTATATGATTTCGTGAAGGCATCTGACCTTATCTCCCAACTTCACCTAGGGGAGGTTGTCTTGACTTTTCAGCTTGATGACGTTCGTGGGATGAGCTTGAACTTGGGAAGTGTTCTTGTGATGAGCTCTAACTTGGTAACCATGGTTGCATGCTCCTGAAGTGTTTCTTGCAATTGTTTTCTTCATTCCCTTTGCTCGATGATCATTAAAAATTGCCCGATCTCATGGTCTTGACCACTTGTGGCCTCTTCTTACCTTTATTGGTACCTAAGGGCATGGACCACTCAAACTTAATTCTTTTAAGGCAACAACTCCAAAGGTTTACTACTCTATATGGTAAAGTAAATACATGAATCGGTTATAATGCCCCCTACTAGGTTAATTAGGGGTATTTTAACCCAATTTTAAAATTTTTTTTCCTAAGCTAGATGGATAATGATATAATGATTGTCTAAAACATTCAAAGTAAAGAGAATTATTCATTCATCTTATTAGATTATGTTATCTCCATATATTATGAACATTCAGCCGACCTTATTACTTCTTAAAACTCAACAATGGATTAGGCATGTAACCAAGGCGCCTAGGGACGAATTAGAATAGGCTCCTTGAAAGTTTACAGGCCCAAGCCTGTACCCTATTTTGGGCCTTGTCCTCAAAGCTTTGGGAATGCTGACCCCTACCCTGTCTTGGGAGTAATACCATTGATTGGATTTAGGCAAGCCCCTCCTTGGATACATTATAACCCCTTTCTTCTCAAGCAAAAGTAGTAATAAGACTGAATATGGTTTTATACATATCTTTGAGTACTCATTTATATTCAATATTTCTTTGTTCCTTATAATATAGATTGTTACCTCTATGTGTAAAAACCCTTTGCAGGCTATAACTTAATAACACCAATTTCTTTTACTGAATTAGTAGTTTGGCAATTTGTCAAACACTTGGCAAACATTCCCACTCTATGCCAACTCCCTTTGAGCTATAGTGCTAATGCGACATTCTTTGTTTTGAACGACATTCTTTGTTTTGAATTTTTGAATATATAAATAATGGTAAAGAAAAGACAATGCTAAATTTTAACAATTCACTAATCAACCAGTTCTGAAATCAAAATGCTATTGCAATGTTATTTATATGAACTCAATGGACACTCTACGTTAAAATTACATAGTGCGGAACCTGTATAGCTCAAGCATTCTTCAACACTAATTGCAACAGTAAATGTGAGCTGCTCACACGAACACAATCCCCAAATTGAGTTCGTAGGCAACTAATTAATGATCACAGGTCTCTAATTGTTGGTTGCAGGCCTGTATTGATGCCTAATGCTGCCTCAAGAAAGGGACGGCAGCCTCCAATGATACCAAACCACTTCTTAGATCAATCACAAGTGCTCTAAAACCTGATCGCTGACCTCCAATAATTGATTACAGCCTTCCACAAAGTCTGAAATTGCTGCCAAATACAGGGATGGCAGCCGCAATACATTCCTCCTATAACCACGCCAAATAGTAGACAATAATGGCATCCCAAATCACAATTTCTACAGCCGCAATGAGATTCCTAGGTACAATACATAACAGTAGGGAAAAACTATAATTCAATTCAGGCAATTCTCATAACTAATTCACAATACTTGAGCTGTGAGTTACCAAACACTTCTTAATTCCAAACCCTTATATTTCAACAAGGGCACAAACACACCAGAAACTCTTCATAGGAAAACAAAGCAAATAATCAATAAGATGCTTTTCCCATTAAATGAGCTCATATTTATAATCTCCAAATGACACAAAGTTTCCCAAATACAACTTCACTTAAGAAGCTTCCTCAACACAACATTAAACTGTAACAAAGTGCCATATAATATAATTTACTAATTGTTTTTGGCTCAAAAAATGACCTTTTCCACCATAACATAATATTCTGACACACAAGGCCACTGTTTTTTGTGCCCACGATTTAAGACTTTTTATTCGAGTTCCAACGAGTTATGATATTGAGGTGACCAACATACAACATCAACAAAAATAGCAACCTCAACATATTTAGATGAATAATAATAATAATTCACCCGTCTTGCGAAAATAACTGAAGAATCATCATAATCGAAATCTAACAACATCGGAGTGATTTTGATGAAGAAAGACGATGAATGAACTTGATGGGGTGACTTATTATAAAAGACACTTCTTCCAAGATTCTTGGAGCCCAAACCAGAAGCTTGAAATAAAAATTGAAAGCATCACTCAACTCCTCTAACTCAACTGAGCTAATTGGAACCCACAATTTGACTTACTATAAATAGTAAGTCCCTCAAACGGAGCCAAAACACACCATAGGCTACTGGAAAACCTATAACCCCACAACTGAGGCTCTCAAATCCCGCTGTCAGCTCACGAGGGTTGCGATGGTGAACTAACCAAGCCAACTATAGGAACCTACTAAAAAGGGGGACATTACAGTCCTTCCTCCCTAAGATTGCTTGTCGCCAAGCAATCTCGGAGCAAAATGAACTTCACAGTCCACCTGGATCCCAAGGGTAGAAGTGCGTACTATCCCTGTTGTGTACAAGCAACTCTTCTACCATCAACACCCAAATAACTCATATCAATGATATACTCATCTGGAAACTGACAGTAGGCGTTGATGAAGGTAATAACTCATTGGAACTCAATCCAACTGAAATACTAACTCTATCAACATTTATATCCCTATCAAATTGAAAATCACACTCAACTGTACTATGGAGATGACAAGGACCACATGTACCTGAATCACTATCACCAACTTTAACCTTTGATAACTGTCCTGCGTGTGTAGATACTGCAAATGGTCTAACTTGTAGCTGCCGATCCCATTTGCAAAAGATGTTGCTAACTCATCCTATAACGGATGGTACGAAACTGGAGCCAACCCACATTGACGTGAAATCAAATGCTCTTCTCGTGGGTCAAAAGAGAAGTGATGAGCACTCCTCATAGTGTAATGCTGATAAAAACTCCCAATCTCTTTCAAGGGCTCATCAATATCAAACTGGGAATTAGGAGATGGCTCCAAGCTCTGACTCTGAACTACCGGTTGGGTAGGATCTTGGGCAATCTTCTTAGCAAAGCCAACTTTCAAGATCCCTGTCGGGAAGCATAATAGACAGAGTCACTATAATCTTTTCCACCAACCTCCAAATGACATGAGAGCCTCGGATGAGAGTACCCTCAAACACTCTGTATGAATCCTCCCACACATCCAAACTTCCTAAAAGATACTCCATAAAATACTTTGTGTAGTAGAAATTATATGTGGAAACATCAACCTGCTCCCCTGCTACCCATAACTGATCCTTTTGAAAACATGGCACAACAGGAACCACACTGCAGTCCTCAATTGATGCTCTCACCTCCTTTGTACCTACTGCACACATATCCAGGATGGATGTGTTGGCCACATCATCACGTCCATCATCCCTAACCATAGAAGCAAACTCACCACCAACCACAATATACTGTTGAATAGGATTTGGGGTTGGCGTCAATTGTACCTGCTCTAACTCCATGGTAACCCCATCCAATTGTGATTGTGGCTCCCGAAGAGCCAACTGAGTACACTGAAGAGAGTCCACAGTCACCTCAAGCTCCTAGGTGAGCTCAGCCACCTCCTCTTTCCCTAACAACATCTTATAATAGGTGCTACCTCACTCGAGTAGGTAATCCTTGTCAACAACTAACTAAGAGTAACTATGCTTCAAAACATCCTCTCGAAGCGCATGAACCTCTACTAGGGAAATACTACAATCATCGTACTTATTTGATATAGGAGCATCCCAACCAGATGTAGCTAACATCTGACCAATCACATCATAATACTCAGAAGCTGAAGTGATGTCACTATTACTCACCTTCAGTTGATTGACCACATGATGCCTTTGTAACCCTTGACTCCTATGCATACTCTCTATCTGACTAATTGCACTATGATAGGAAATTGAATTAGATTGCCGACCACAAGATCACTCACTGCATGTGTACTACTGACCTCACACACATCTGCAATCAAAGCACAACTACTCGACACCTCAACGAACTCCTCATACAAAGAAATGGAAGCCCTCGCAATATCAATCTCCTCGCATGTCTCAGCTTCCACTTCAATAGTAAGATCATGTAAACATCGATCCTGGGACCCACCCAAAACCTCCTCGGAGTCATCACCTAATGTCTAGCAAGGGGTATCATACCCAATGCAGCTCATAACATCCTCAAATGTGTCCATACTATTTGCATCCACAACTCCTAATAAAGCTTTAATTGTTGACACCTGACTTTGTACACATGACTCAACGTAGGCTATAAATCAATAATACTAGAGCATGAACCCACATCTATTGACTCTGTTGTAACACCTAAATTACCAACATCACAGCTGGGTGATTCCATACATGCTCGGTCCCACCTGAGGAAGCAACTACCTCCTACACTGGAGCAACACTATGACAACTCACATACAAATCTCCAATAATAACCCTCTCCTTGAGAGACCCTTAAGTATCAGTGGTAACAACTGTATCAGCTATCTCTGCATTAACTGCAACAACTCTGGGAGCCTTAGCTTGCTGAAGCTCAATGCTGATATCCTCTACTGCCATTGCCACAACCACCTGTCCCGGTGAAATAAGTTCATCATCAACACTGTGGATAGGACTAGCAGGTGCCATACTCAATATAGGTCCATTTGCATCATAGACACCTATTGGGGAAAACTCAAACCTCCTTCACACCAACCTTCTAAAGGCTGAAACCATATACCTCGCTGCCTTCTCAATCGTCTCTGGATTTGACAAGCTCTCTGCCAACCTCTGCTGATGAAGCTTAAGTTTCTCCATACTCTCTCTCAAGGCATTTATTTTCCTACTATCTTCCTCACTACTTCGCTAGCTCCTGGAAATATTAAGCCTTCTATATCTGTCCATAGCAGGAAAAAGCTAGAGTGCTGGTCACTCCCAAAACAACAACATATCTAAAATAAAAATAACTTTCCTACCCCATAGGATGGCAGGAAATCACTCTGATACCATTGTAAAAACCCTTTTGCCGGCTATAACTTAATAACACCAATTTCTTTTACTGAATTAGTGGTTTGGCAATTTGTCAAACACTTGGCAAGCATTCCCACTCTATGTCAACTCCCTTTGAGCTATAGTGTTAATGTGACATTCTTTGTTTTGAATTTTTGAATATATAAATAATGGTAAAGAAAAGACAATGCTAAATTTTAACAATTCACTAATCAACCAGTTCTGAAATCAAAATGCTATCGCAATGCTATTTATATGAACTCAATGGACATTCTACATTAATATTACATAGTGCGGAACCAATGATAACTCAAACATTCTTCAACGCTGATTGCAATAGTAAATATAAGCTGCTCACATGAAACACAGTCCCCAAATTTAGTTCATAGACAACTAATTAATGATCTCAGGTCTCTAATTGTTGGTTGCGGGCCTGTATTGATGCCTTATGCTGCATTAGGGAAGGGTCGACATCCTCCAATGATACCCATCTACCTCTCATAACAATCGCAAGTGCTCTAAAACCTGATTTGTGACCTCCAATAATTGATTACAGCCTTCCATAGAGTCTGAAATCACTGCCAAATACAGGGACGGAAGCCACATTACATTCCTCTTATAACCACGCCAAACAATAGACAATAATGGTGTCCCAAATCACAAATTGTCCGGCCACAATGAAATTCCTAGGTACAATACATAACAGTAGGGAAAAACCTAACTTATTGGTATTTCAAAAATTTCCTTCAAATGGTGGTACGGTATGTATTAGAATCGGATACGCTGGGAAATCGCCATGGAATCGAAGAGGGTTCAATTTTTCAAAGCCTGAATCGTATGTGACTTTTGCAACTTGTATCCGAACGTTTTTATCCTGACGTGGTGATTTGACTTTGAATTTGAGTGTTGATGTGGTTATTTGAATTTGTTTTTTGACGAATTTGAGGGTGACATGCCATATAAAACCTCTTGTTCACAGTGAAAACTCTAAAATCTCACAGCTAAAACCCCTTTTCTTTCCTTTCTATCTGCTGCAAACAATAATGACTGCAGACGGTAGCTGTTCGAATACATTGCAAAGGGTCGTGCAGACGTTCCCCTTGTCTGCATTCTGGAAATTGTAGCTGCAACGAAGAAGCAACTTGTGTGCGGCAGCTATTGAAAGAAATTTTGTAAAAGTTCTTAGTCTATTAAAGTCTTAAATTGATTTAGGTAATAGGGATTTTTAGGATAATTTAAGATTTTTAAAAATTTATTTTAAATATATAACTCTAAAACACTTGAGGAAAATTAGGAAAAGAAGATGTTACGGGAATATTTAGAATGATTTAGGATAATAGTTAAAATTTAAAATAGTATTAAACTTTAAAATATTACATATATTTGTGATAATAGTATTAAACTTTAAAATAGTATTAAATTTATTTAGAATGATAGTAGAATTAAACACTAAAATACTACATATATTTATAATAGAAGATTATATAATATTATAAGGTTCTAAAGTTTCTAAAACATTTAAAAATTAAATTGTAAGTTTTCTTAATGCATAGATAATATAATATCATATTATTAATAATTTTTTATTTATTGTTTAATATTGTATTGTATTCTTTAATATTAATATGTTTTTTTAATTTGTTGGCTGGTGTAGATAACATAATGGCTAATATTCTACTTTTCAGGCTGTATGCATTTATACATATATATTTATGACTTTTATATTTTTTTGTTCGAACGTACCCAAACCCCCTTCCAAAAAATTAGCATACCCACATATCTGTACCCGTGCCCGTACTTGTACCAACAACTTAGGGAAAAACTATAATTCAATTCAGATAATTCTTAGAACTAATTTACAATACCTCTTGTGAATTATTAGGCACTTCTTAATTCCAAACCGTTATACTTCAGCAAGGGCACAAACACACCAGAAACTCTTCATAGGCAAACAAAGAAAATAATCAACTAGATGCTTCTCCCATCAAATGGGCTCATATTTATAATCTCCAAATGGCACAAAGTATTCCAAATACAACTTTACTTAAGAAGCTTCCTCAACACAACATTAAAATATAACAAAGTGCCATATAATATAATTTATTAATTGCTTTTGGCTTCAGAAATGACTTTTTCCACCATAACATAATATTCTGACACACAAGACCACTGTTTTTTGTGTCCATGATTAAAAACTTTTCATCCTAGTTCCAACAAGCTATGATACCGAGGTGACCAACATACAACACCAACAAAAATAACAACCTTAACATATTTAGATGAATAATAATAATAATTCACCCGTCTTGCGAAAATAACTGAAGAAGTATCCAAATTGAAATTTGACAACACCAGAGCGATCCTGATGAAGAAAGACGAAGAATGAACCTAACGGGGAGACTTACTATAAATAGACGCTCCATCCAAGATTTTTGGAGCCTAAATCAGAAGCCCAAAATAAAAATTGAGAGCATCACTCAACTCCTCTAACTCAACTGAGTATATCGGAACCAACAGTTTGACTTACTATAAATAGTAAGTCCCTCAAATGGAGCCAGAACACACCATAGGCTACTAGAAAGCCTATAAGCCCACAATTGAGACCCTCAAATCCCGTTGACAGCTCACGAGGGTCACAATGGTGAATTGACCAAGCCAACTGCTGGAATCTGCCTAAACTGGGGACATTACATTATGATCTTACTAGATATATCTTTTGTACTATGATTATTATTTGAGTTCCCAAACTCGTTGTGAGTCGAGTGAGTAGAGTCAACTCTATTGAGTTTTGACAACTGGGTTGCTCGGCTTGTCAAGTTTTGGGGCATGACTCGCCTAACTCTCCGAGTTCGAGCATGCATAACTCGGCTGGGTCGAAGCACACGCTTCCAAGTTTACTCTGCAATTTAACATTGGCTTAGGGGTGGGAGGATTTATACAAATATAACATTTAAGTATAAGTTACTTAAAGATATATTTGTATAAATACTTTTTAGGATGTTTGAGATAGGTTTCAGCTTCATAGGAGTTAAGGTACAAAACTCTAGATTTTGGGGTTTTTCAAAAAATTCTAGAATGAGCCAAATTTCTAGATTCGGCACGCCTTCAACACTCTAACCCCTATAAACTATGCTGGCTTTCTAATATCAAATTGATGCTAGAACAATGATTATCTAAAGGTTTTAAGTTTTTAACTCATTTCATCCAAAATCACTTTGGTTTCAATTTCATATTCTTGACAGACTTAGCTACAATTTATATTTTACGTATATAATGGACGTATCATTAATGTTCCTTGTCTATGTATGTGATGACAAATTAGTTTCTGTTTCCTAATATTAGTGTCTTTAAGTTTTATTCAATAAAGGGTGCATGGAACAAGTTTTTAAATAAAAAAATCTCTAAATTTCAAGGTTTTTTTCATTTTGCTGAGTTGTAGCCGAGTCAGCCTTGCCGAATCCGAGTTTGAGAACTATGATTGATACACACACACACACACACACACACATTTTTCTCCTCTCTGCTATTTTTCCTAATAATACCAGATATAGTCTATATACTTTATTCCCCACTTTGAATAACAGATATACATATAGTCTTATTTCCTTTTATGAATGCCTGATTTCTTTCTTATATTATTCTTCCCTGTTAATTCCAGATTACATTGTAATTCTCATATTCGTTTCCTACAGCAGTATTAGATTTGTCCAGACTTCACAAACTAACCAGCAATCTCCAAATAATAGGAAACTGACATTGCTCTTCTTCCGTTAATTGCCATCTAATCTAGATGAGTAGGGCAATAACAAATATTGATTTGTTTTCCCTCAGAAGTCTTTCAGCAGTCACCCACCAATTATCTATTCCTCTCCTCCCCTTTGGAATAAGAATTCATTCTCATATGTACCCAGTGATGCCTCTTGGTGGAGAGACACGTCTCTTGTTTATTAATTAATAGTTTTTCCCTTTGGTCTAAGGCTGAGTACTTCTGTTTGTAGTAATCAGTGATTATATGGTTTGCCTTAGTATATTAAAAAATTAAATATTTAAAATTATTTTATTACAAGAATATTACATATTATATTCATTCCAATTTACAATGATCATATATTACGATATTGATAATTGTATATTACAATTTTAATAATAAATATTAATAATAATAAAAATATTAATAAATTATTAATAGTAATGATTAGAATATTAATTTTTTAAATTGTTAAATAAGGAATATATATATATATATATATATATGTACTATTAGTTCATAATAAAATTTTATTTCAGAAGGGGACATTACAGTCCTTCCCTCCCTGAAATTGCTTGTCCTCAAGCAATGACAAATTTTATATAGATCTTTCAACTCGAGTAGCTTGTGCTACACATTTTGATGTTGACCAATACATTGAAAATTTCAAAGGTTTTCCATTCTAGAAACAAGAGTCAAGGCCATTTTAGTAATGACATTAACAAATTTGAATTGACTAGTGTTAATCAATTAATGCTCACTCTAGTTATTATCTTATTCCGGATCCAAATTAGAATCACTTATGGAGCATACATTGGAAAAATATTAAATATATGTATGAATATGTAAATACATGATGCATACATGAAGTATACACATTATGCTTGAAGACTCATAGCATATGCATAAATGCATGAAGACACGAAGCATACATAGAGTATACACATAAATTAATGAAGGCACAAAGCATACATGAAGTACATACATAATATATCATTTTAAAATAGAAGTAGGAATATTACAAAGAATGATAAGTATCTTTTATTCCATAATGAATCATATTTTTGTTTGGTAGGAAAGCCTTGAGAGAGTGGTTGTAAACTATTCAACCCAACTAAATCCATGAGCACATAGCATCTTACTATTACAAGTCACCTCTTGGCCCACAAGAGCCAAAAAAGTCTTACTATGACAGTTCCATCTCTTGGTGTGGCCTACTTGGTTTGACAGAATCATTAAACTGCAATTAAACACTTAATTCTTCCACTTACTCTGACTGATAACGAGAGAAGACACATATACAAATATAAGCAATGTAGTCATTGTAATTTATTTATAAACTATCCATAACGTTTATAATTTATTTCTTTTCTATAATCGATTAATCACATATGTTTAGATTCAATTTTATCCATTAGAATGATTTCTTGTTTTTCTTTTAGACTATAGAATAGCAAGATCATGCTCTGATACCATTTGTAGTGTCCCCTACTAGGTTTAGGTGTATTTTAACTTGAATTTAATATTAATGTCCTAAGCTAAATGGATAAAGATATAATGATTCAGTCTAAGACATGCAAAGTAAAGGGAATTATTCATTCATCTTATTGGATAAAGTTATCTCTGTATATTATGAACATCCATCATAAATGGTGTTGTTTACCTTTTGCTACTATCGTGAAGTGGATTTTTTAGATAACTTTTGCGAGCTGTTATATCTTAAACATCTTTCTAGATGCAATTGTGTTCACTCCACTTTAATATATTGATACACAACTTGTGTGAGGATTTGGGGAAGTATGTATTATGTTGAGTTTTTGTTTATGGGAGTCTATTGCTTTTTTTTTGATATCCATGTTGAGAATGGAAGAGATTATTGACACTTGGGGAGATCGTTGAGATGGAAAACATGTATTCATGACAGGTTTTGTCATTGATGTCAACATATTTTCTGTGGTTGTAGACAAACTCGGAACCTGTATGTTGCAGGTTATTGATCAGTTAATTAGAAACAATGATTGACAATCCTGAATATGCGATCATGATTTTGTGTTGTAGGATGTGTACGCATTGTCTATGGTTGCAATATCTTATGTGATGTTTTGGATGGGTTAAAGTTGTTTTAGTAAAGACTAGTTGTAGTCTAGTGAGTAGGGAGTTATGCCTAAGGCAGTTGCAATAATTTTTTTTGCAACTTGATGGCGAGCTGGAATTAATGTTTGCGAGCATGAAAGATGTAGGGAATGATGCAAATTGTAGGGGATTTGATAGACAAATCTTGTAGACCTTAAAGATTTCTCTTCAATGAGATGGCTAAATGATTGAGGGTCATTCTGAGGAACACAAGGGGTCTTCATAGAGGATTATGAAGCCCAACTTGAAAGGTAGTTTCAAGGAGAAAGGCTGAATAATTGAGGGCCGTTCCTCAGAACACAGAGGATCCTCCTAGAGGGTCAGGAAGCCCGATTGAAGAACTCTTAAGGATGTGTAGAAATAATTGTGTCCCTAGACACTAATCATTAGAATTGGATTTAGTTGTTTATGTTGCAAATAATTTCTACAGGTCAAATTTGAGGGCACATTACATGGTTAATGTTGGAATGGTCACTGATGTATAACGTGTGATATATTATACTGGCAGTGTTGGGTGGATATGGGCACATTACATGGTTAATATTGGAATGGTCGCTGATGTATGACGTGTGATATATTATATTGGCAGTGTTGGGTGGATATTTTGCAACTGACAGTTTATGCAATATTTAGTGGCAAAATAGGGTAACCAGCCATTGTGTACAAGACAGAGTCTCCTACTTTAAAGGGAAGGCTCCCACTTCTCACTGTTCCTTGGATCAACTCAAGGTAAGCAAGAAGTTAAGAGATGTTGTAAAGGGGTGTTACCTATATTCTTTCCTTTTATTTCAAGAAAGAATCCACTTACTTGCGGAGCGAGTAACTGGAAAGATTTAATCTCTAAATTACACTTCTATCTAATAGTTGGTAACAATGATAGCAATACGAAACACCAACTCAAAGGCTGGTTGAGAGTGTACTGACGTAGATCTATGTCTAGTTCTCCTAATTTATAAGAAAACCTCTTACCATTGGGGCATACAAACTTCCAAAAGTAGAGAATTTCTAAGCTATAATTCTACTAAATTCCGTGAATATGAGACAGTAACATAAGCTACAATCAAAGCTTATAGTCTTTGTTACCACAATTGCTCCTAGTCAAAGCTTTGACTCCAATTGTTTCTTTCTATTCACTTTTCTTTTAACTTTGTATTACACAATCATAGTTATGCTTGCACAAGTTTGGCAGAAAACTCTTGCATAAATAAAAGATGATTTTTACAATGAGGGACACTCCTTTATATAGGAAAAATGAGTGAGAAAAAGGTGGGAGAAACTCAACCACTTTGACTAAGTCAAACTAGGAAATAAGATTTATTGGATTACATGTGCTTAAGGTTTGTGTAATCGGATTACATGCAATTGAATTACACGTAATCTATCTTTTGCAACTACAAAACTGAAAATGCTTTTAAAGAAAAAGTTGAAATTGCTGAATCAATCATGTAGATTATTAGCAAAGGCTTTGTACTTGATGCAATCGTGGATGGTCTCTGAATCGGGAGTTCCCGTATTCCACGTCAGTGCTTTCTGTTTGATGAATTGCTAGTTGTCATTTGAAAACTTGATGTAATCAAACTTTTCCTTATTCCATAGTTTTGAATTCTTCTTTGTTAGGTTTGCACATTTTGGAGTTTCTGACACTTCGAAAACCTCCTCAATAATGTCCAAATGTAAACTTGGAACAACTTTCTCATCAACATTTTCAACTGATCTCTCTCTCGCTCGCTCTCTGAAGTGCTTTGGCACATTCCCACACAAACTCAGGTTCTAGTGCCGCCATTGGGAAAGTGGAGACCAAATGAATATTGCTTCATTTGATTTGAAGCATTTCTTCTTGACAGGATCTCTCAATTCTTTGAAGAAATTCTTACATATCTTGACTTGAAGAGTTCGTTGCAACATGAAGATTTCAAATAATGAAAACATCATCTGATGGGATTGGATCCATGAAAGCTTCAAGATTCGAACAATAATGGTGGATCCATAGAGGGATAAGTGTTCGAAGTATGGATTGGATACTTATTGAACACTTTTGAAGGCTGGAAATGAATGGAACAGCTTGTATTTTTGGGCAAAAATGACCAAAATCGGGGTTTGGATGGTGGATTACATGTAGGCAAAATGGGGCTTTTGCTTTGAATGGCTTGGAATGCAAATGGGAAGCATATGGATGTGTGTAGAATGAGAGAGTTTTAATGTTAAAAAATTTGAGTTTTGACCAAAATCAGGTTTAGGAGATGCAATTACATGTGCTAAAAATCATCATTTTACTTGATGAAAATGTGTAATTGGGTTTTACGATTGAGATTACATCTTTAGGAATATGGAGTTTGGATGTATTTGGATGATGGATGAAAAGGGAAGGTGAAAGCATTGAAATGTACTTGTATTCTTGAGGGAAGATCTCCAACTTTTCACCAAAAACAAACCAAAACAAGCAACAAAGTTTATTTAAAAAGTTAAAAACAAAAGAAAAACATACCTCTTGCTTTGACTTAAACTTGTTAAACTTCAAAACTTCACTTTGCATGTAATTTCATTTTTGCAATGAGAGACCTTTTGCATTTGTAAAAGAATGAAAGTTCCAAACTTTGTTAAATAACTTCAAGCAAAAAACTAGGGCTGCATTTGAACAAATGGATGATAAAGAGCCAAAGAATGCAGCAAAACAACAAAGTGAGGAAGAAATGCAAACAAAACCGGATTCTTGCACTTACTTGGAGAGCAAAGAGTAAACTTTGGAAAAAGAAGTTGGAATGAACTTGTTCTCTCCAAGATCGGGTTCTACAAGTGTGTTTATATGTAATGACCAAATGCCTTTGAAAGGTTCAAGCCTTAGCTTCAAATTGTGGTCTAGAGATGCAAATGCATGTGCAAGATGTTGCCAATGTTGTTGCAAATGCATTGCTAACTGTAGATCACACTTCTTGGAGCAATTTGCATGTTTGCAATGTTCCTCTTCAATACAAATCGTGGTTAGGAGCTGCATTACATGTGCATGTATTTGATGCAAAAAACTTGTTGTAAATACTTTTCCTTTCCAGCTGCTTGGAAATACGTGGTTTGGATGCCCTATTGCATGGACGGTTTTGCCTTGGAAGGGTAAAGTTGGGCTCTCCAAACTCAAACACATGTAAATTTTATTCATTTGGAAAATCGGGGTCAGAGGAAGTGATTGCATGTTTTAAATATGCAATGCACTTGCATCCATTTGGATGCCCAAGCCAAAATTGGGCTTAGAAAGGTTCATTGCATATTTTCCTGACTTGCATTTACATGTAAACAAAATCCATTGGCAAATTGGTGTTACAAGATGCCATTACATATAAAGAGGAAAATTGGGGTTAGAGGCTCTGTTTACATGTTTTGGAATGCAAGTGAAACCACACCACCGAACAAGTGGTTTTGTTGAGAAACTAGTCGTTTACAAGCCAAAAACATGGTTTGGAGGAACAATTTCATGTATTTCAAACAAAAATAACATGACTTGAATTACTTAAGTTTTCTATTTAGCACATGTCTAATTGATTCACTTAAGTAAATCTCACTTATAGGGGGTCAAATACATATTTACACTAATATATTTTATATATCATGTGTAAATATATTCAAAAAGTGATATTTCACTTAAATGTTTTGAATTAAAACATTGAAGTAAATCTCAACATCAAATTAGACTATAAAGTGCTAAAGTCACTTAAGTGATTAATTAAAAAGTAACTCAACATCAAATAATAAGATGAAGTGCACTATAATATGACGTAAGTGATAAATTAAAAGTCACACAGTAACTTAAAAAACATAACATAAAGTGAATTAAGTTATATTTTTAAAACAGTGCAACTCAACATTAAAATATGAGGTCAATAGTTTAACTATGCAATTGAGATTGGAGAACCCACTTTCTGGGCACTTAATATCTTTTGACTAACAACTCCGTTTAAACCCCAAGATATCTCGAATCGAAGGTACGATCAAAAGCAAGAGATTGAAGGAAACAAAAGACAAATAATCTAAACAAACGCTTAAAAACGCAAAAGGGACTTTGAAGGTCTCAAAAATCAAGTATAGGCTAACAAACTAAAAAAATGAAAAAGACTTGATGAGAGCCTTCAGTAAAATGAATCATTATATGAATGGGGAACAATTGATTGATCAATCTTGGCCAATCAAATAGTGAATTATCTTTGAGATTTATCATAGCAGAGCTTAAAGATTGTCAGATGCTTTGAGAAGAGGTATGAGCGGAATCTATCATTCCTAGTGAATTTTTAATGAACTGTTTTGGTAAGTTTGTTGCTATTCAGTTGGTTTATGCATGTTGGATTTGTTATCCAAAGTAAAGGTGGTTTAACCTTTCATCCTTTGGGCAATGTGCTCTTTGGTTCTCATAAACTCCTAACAAGGCTATGAACCTTTTAACATGGGTTTAAGGTCCTTTAACATAGATTAATCCTCTTATAGGGACAATTGTACTAAATGCACTGTAATTGATTCCTTATAGGGTCACGTCCTTTATTAGGGAATTTATATATAGTACAATATCTAGTAGGTACCATCCCCACCAAGGTTTTTCCCTCTGATCAATGGTTTTCCTTGAGAACAAATACCATTATTTTATGGTGTATGCTTTTTTGTTATTGTGCATTGCTATCTTGTTAGTTGCTGATCAGTTTTAAAGTTTGCAATTAATTGTGAGGTGTGGACTTTGCTTATTAATCAAAAATGTTTTTAGCTATCTTTGCTTCATATGGGAGAAATAAACTTGCTAAAATAGGAAAGAGACTTAGTTTATTGAGCTTCTTGTTACAAGTTTCTTATAAAGAAACACCTATTTGAATTAAACTATGTTCAATTCTCTTTAATGAGAACAACACAATGGGTGCAAGAGTTTTGGGAGCTGGCATTTAAATGGGTTTTTGAGATTATATTTGTTGTGTTAATTTGATTTTGTAATCTCTGGTAAAGTAGTAGCTTCAGTTGGATTGATTTGATTTGAGATAAACTATGCTTAATTAGTTAGCTTGATTAATTATTTGTTACCCTTGATTGATAATTATCAGACAATTGACATATACACAATTGTGCATTTATATGTGTGTGTGTGCGTGTGTGTCATAGTAACGAGAATCACGGCGATTCATGCGATTCGGCAATTCGATTCAAGCCAAACAATTTTTTGTGAGTTAGTGAATCAAATCAGTGATAAAAGGTTTAGGAAACAAGTTACTAAATTTCAAGAGTTTTTCAAATTTGCTGAGTCGTGGCCAATTCAGTTCCGATTCACGATTCGATTCGGCCTTGTCAATTCTGATTATCGTTACTTTGTGTGTACACATTCATAATTGTTAATAATATTTAATAAATAATAATCAATAAGTTTATGAGATCAAAACATAAATCCGTTTTACAGCTGTGATTAACCGATTCCTTAAACTCAGATCAGAATTCATATTAACACCCGATAACCTATGTGGGAAAGGTCATAGTAATTGGGTTATGTAATCACTGATTGTATTATGATATGGATATTTAAAACTAGCGATCAATACAGATCACACGTAATACAAAAGGCACCCCCAATACGTAATATAAATCGGTATTTAGTGAAATGTCTCTACATGGGACAGTCCCTATAATATATATATATATATATATAAAACCCGCTGCACTTGGAATCATATAAATCAAAATTAGTGATCCAAGTTGCAACAGTACGTCCTATTATCAATAACTCAGTATTTTTCAATATAGAGAAAATTTGAATTATAACAAAACATAGTATCATTATAAAGGTTATTTTGTGAGATTAAGATATGAGATATTATTATATATGAGATAATTGATTTAATATGAGAGTAAGATCATTCAAGAGATACTATATATTGAGTGATGTATATTATATTCAGATTATATTGATATTGATAGACATCAAATAAGAGATTTGATATAATATCGATTAGGAGATCAATTTATATATTTCAAGATTGAGGATGTTATACTCAAATAAGATTCTAAGTTATCAAGATTACCTTGATTTGATAATCTTATATAAGGAAATTATCTAAGTTATACACAATTTAAAAGATATGCATATCCTGAATCTTATCAAAACTTTAACAATCTCGTTGTATTGAATAGAGGAGATGAAAGCTCCTTACACAGTTTTACAAAGACAATGTTGCTAACAGAAACAATCATGAATTATAAACGAAAATGGAAACTACCTAATAAACTAAAGACTAACTAAGATGGCCATTAAAGAAACATTACAATATTCTAATACCCTCTCTTAATGGTCATTGTCTCACTACCCTGTAGAAGATAATATGTGTCTTGTGGTCATTAATTCTTCTGAACATTTTTCATTGGTGAGACCCTCCTTGGATCTATAGAATGTTAGTGGCCAAGAGTAGCCAAAATCCGTCTAGAAAAGAATAGAGAAGGGTGCCCTCTTCTTCAGAAGGCTCTGCAACAAGAGACAAGACCCTGCCATTGACTCTGCTAGTGAGATGTGTTTGCTAGTGACCCTCCCAAAATCTACAAATTTTTTGACTAAAAAATCCTACACAATTTTTGCGAACTATAAAAGCCAAAAAAGATTTTTGATTAGAAAAATCGGAAAAAACTAGAGATGATTTTTGAGTTGAATAATCAATCAAAACAAGAAAAAAGAATCCGAAATATAGGTAAGAGAATGCAAAACATATTTTTTGTGGAAGTAAAACCCAATAGATAATTTTTGAGGAAAAAATTATTTAAACCCAACAGATAATTTTTGAGGATTTGTTTTTTTATTGAAAACCAACATTTAATTTTTAAGGAATCAATTATAATTTTTTGATTGACAACAGTAGGATATTATTATTGAAAGAGAATCGGGTTTGCAACTGGCCCCAACCAGCGATAGTTACAAAGGAGAACTCCCTGTCAATGTAATCGAGACAGTCAATAAAGGACTTATTAACAAGTGCAAGAATTATGATTTTTTGGATGTTCTATACTATACATGTAGAACTTGAAATGCTAGTTATGAAATGATGTTTCAATATGACATACCAAATTGAGATACTTGAACATAGCAAAATCGTAACGCTAACCAAAACCATTGAACATTTAACGTAGTACATATCTAATAATAACATTCAAAAATCAAAAATCAATTAGAGATTCAAGTACTCGTCTTGACGATGACATGGTTGTGGAATGGTGGAGGTGGGGGTACTCAGTGCGGGGACGTCTCGAGGCCAGGTACTTCGAGGTTTTGGGGGGGTGTGAGTCCTTGGGTTTCAGTGTGAAAACCCCTAAACCTCCCTATCAATCTTGTCTCCATGAAGTATTTCACATTTTAGACCACCTCAGCCTCAATTTCTTTATCCAAGATCACTGTTATTATCTTTGAAAGTGGTTCAAATATTTTTGTATCCAATACCTGGTCCATTTTTGTCAACTCCATCTTGATGCTGGATTCAGGACCCTCAACACCCATCTTTCTGAGGACTTGGCCAGCATTTTCAAATCTATCATTTTTGCCCATCTTTGGAACAAAAGGAGCCTTCATACCTCCTGGCAATCCTTGGGACCTTGTAATACATCCAAGGGCCGGGGCAGCTTCCCCTGCTCAAAGCCTTTAAAATCCTTTTTGTTCAACCAATTTACCAAACTCTTCTCATTGTCTCCATATGGGCACGGTGAAGCCTGGCTTGAACACTGTCCATGCAGGGAACTCTCGTGAAATCCTCGACTGTCGTAATCCTGAATTGAATAGTTAGCAAAAGTTGAGGGGGGGGCACGTTGCTCAAGCACCCTAGCATAGGAAAGTCTGCGCTATCGCGCCAAGGTCCACCATGTGCTGCAACATGTTGTGTTGCAGGCACAGGCAAAGAGTTGTTAGCCTATGCAAAAACCCTAGGGGCACCTGTAGATAGGAGCACCATCTTTGTGAGGAAAAAGTCATAAAAAACCAATAGATAATTTTTTTAGGAAAAATTGCGAAAACCCATTTGAATTTTTATAAGGGAATGAAATCCTATTAGAAAATTTTTGAAGGCAAAAATTATGAAAACCCATCAAGGAAACCTTCATGTGACAAAACACAAGATTTTGCATGGTAAACAACACATGCAAGAGCACATGCAACAAACATGCAACCCTAAAAAATCAGAAACCTCTACTCAAATTGTGAAGTTACACAGCCAAAACCCTTGACCAAGCTCATGATTTCAGCAAAAATCTTTGAAACCACAAAATTTTCATAAAATACCCAAACGATTTCTATTTTAAAAATCAAATTCCAGATCAGAAGAGGCTCTATTTTTTAAAAAAATAAGTACCGAATTCTATGAAATCCCATCGACCTGCTCTAATACCATGTTATGATAAATCAATGTTCTAATAATGTATCAAATAGATGAGATGAAAGCTCCTTATATAGATTTACAAAGATGATGTTTCCAAAAGAAACAATTGTGAATTAAAGATGAAAATGGAAATTGCTTAACTAAAGACTAACTATGATCACCATTAAAGAAATATTACAATATTCTAATAATATCCCCAAGTTGTTATTTTTGGAACATCTTTTTGGATTTAACTTTGTTCAATCCCCTTTAATATCAGATTTATTATCACTAATCCTTAAAGAAATAATAGGTATCCTAAAACTTCAGTGCTGCATGCATAGTATATTCTAATTATTCTAGGATCGATGCTACCCAAAATTACCATTTAGTATTTATCCAATTGTAAAGTGAGAGTATTACTGTCTGCCCTACATGAGATTGGTTGTCCTCAAGCAATTACAACTATGGAAACCTGTTAAAGTAGATCGATTTTTCATTGCTGTAACTTGTATTAGCACTTGTGGATATTTTATGTGTATTTTCTAGTTACTACATGAATGCATATATATGTGACATAAAGAGGCATGTCTCTTGAAGAGACACGTCTCTTTAATATATTAACTTACATTAAGTATAGTTATAAACTTATAAGTAATATACCCCCAATATATTATAATGGTTATATATATATATATATACACTCACTCTTAACATAAGTTAATTATTCCATATATAATATTTGTCATATATTATTTATATATCTCATATACATAAAATAATTTATCCGACAGAATTATAACATTAACAAAACCTTTATCTACATTCTGCCAAGACAGCATAGCACGGAGTTATATTCATCAATCCCAGGCACTACAACAAGTAAGCTGTCTTCTTTAACAATAATACTCACTAATCAAATCAAGGTTTCTGCATCAACCTTGTCAATTTTTTTTCATTCACCTGCATTACTTTGGTATATCCCAATAAACCCCTTATTTGGACATACACATACTTTCATGGACAAAAAGAAACATGGAGTTGAGTTCAATAAGCTTATGCAGTGATACAAGGACGTTTATGGATTAGTTCATCAACATCACAACATTGTTCAAGTTGTGCAGACATGTTAGCTGGGCAACGTATGTACGTCAAAGAGGAAATACTCCAAAATGTCTTTCCGAATCAACTCGTCAGATTGCAAGTTTCTGGTAGTTTTGAAGGCCTCTACAAGTTTAAAATACTAGCGTCTATTATCATGGACTACATTTTGTGCTCCTTAATTACTGGCAGCACCACTGGCATTATTTGTTATAATCAACATTCGTTGCCCCTCTATCTATTTTCTCAAATAACCATCAATAGAAATTTCTCTCCTTTTGCCTCCTATTGCTACTAACAAAACAGGAAAGACAGTAAATGGTTTCATTTCACAGATTATAGTGACTGGTATTCATATCTATTTTTAGCTTATTTGTGTCACCTTCAGTGTTATTTTTCTTAGCAGTTGAAATCTTCAGTAGTTATGCATTTTTTAATGCTTTCCTCGTGATCATCCTGGACACTTGACTGTGTTTGATTCTCATATAAATCATCATTTGAATGGATTAGTTCATTTTGACATCAGTTGTGGTTTACTTTTATTTTTGACATGTGTCATGGGAGTTAGTTTACTTCATGGAGAATTTGTGACAACTTTGTTGTCTCTTTTGTGACAGTTGATTTTGTGTGACATATGACACTTTGTTGATGATTCAATTTTTTCTGACAGTTCTCATGACAGTGAACTTGTGGAAGTGAAGGACTTGTACCAATGAACCTGTATTTTTTGTTTTGTTTGGCACAATCTATGTTAGTGATTCAGTTTTTTCATGACTGTCAGCATGGTGTTCTTTACATAATAGTGATTCTGTAGGATATATTTGTTCTTTAGGTTGACATGATTTCTGAGATGTATTGGAGGTGGTTTATATATTTGACTATTAATTTTTTGTTGAAAGGACAGGAATGTGTTCATGGTTCACAAGTTGCTGTGAGGATATGACAAGTGATACCCGTTTACAGTGAGTTATGCAGTTGACATTTCAGATTACAAGTTTTCTGAAACAACGAAATCATATGATTTAATTCTGTCTAGGAGGATGTGTTGTCTTCCAGTAAAAGGTACTATATGTGACATCATTTATAGACAAGCATTGGTTTAAGGGGGAGAACTTGTGTGTGACTCTCTTGATGTTATTTATTTTGTACCCCTGGTTTCCAAGGTAATAGTGATTGACAGATTCTAAGATGTTCTTTTGATCAATGAAATCAGTTGTGTATCAGTCCCATGTTCTTCACAATCTCTTTGATTTAAATGAACAACACCTGGTATTGTATTGGCTGATAATGTTGATTATGGAAATGATAGTTTACTTTTATTCTGAGCTCTTGTGATGCAACAACAGTGATATATATTCACATGTTGTATTGTGCCATCAGTATATGTTGATTTGCAGTCTTTTCAAACACTCCTGGTCAATTTTTTATAGTATTCATCTATGGGTAGTCTATTTGATAGTATCAGTTGGTCTCACATTGATTCCTTCCAATGTTGACAGTGATTCCTATAGATTCTGTAATCCTATCTTTCTGATGCACAATTCCATAGTCTGTTCAAGCAAGCCTTCAAAATTAAGTACCAAAAAGATAATGTTTTCCCTTTAAGCATTTGATCAAACAACAACCCACATTCCCTGCCTCTGCTTGCATATGCAGATTGTTGATATCAGGATCCTGGTAATGGTGTGACAATTTTTATAAAAGACGGGTTGCCCGGAGCTGCAATTCTCCTGCATTGGGGACCATTGAAAACTATGTACCTAAATCAAAATTTTAACCCAAAAAGTATTATTCATTGAAGAATTAGGCAAACCAAAAGTGGAGTAGACAGGGAGCATGAACTATTCTTCCACGCTATCCTCTTGATGCCGCTGCAACTTGGCCCCTGATTCTTCATTTTAAATTTGGATACCCTCTAACACGTTCTCCATTTTCTCTACATCTTCCTGCACAATGGCTGTGTTCAAATCTGGGATTGGAGCATGCGGCAAAAGACGAAGTTCATGTTGAAATAACATGAACAGGGCAGAGACTTTAGCATGAATTTTTTTACTAGAGTCTACCCCCAAAATTCCCGTGCCTGTGTAAATCGTTCCTTACAAACCAGAAATCACTTGTTTCAAGATAGAGCTTTATGTTATCATAAACAACAGAATGAACAGGATCATTTAGAAGGAACGCCTTGGGAAATAGTACCCCCCACAGACCCATCACCTTTCCATAGACTAGACTGTTGGACCGCTAGTAAAAGGGAATTATCAGAAATAATCCCTTGTTTAACAATTCTACCCACAGGAACTTGAAGATCGGGCAGGGATTGCAGCAAGTCGAGAATTGTAAAGAAATATTGATATCGTTTGGTGGGGAAATATGATTCTTCTTGCCGACGGCGAGAGGAATTTGGAAGCGGCTATGCAGCCACCAAATTGGTTTGTCTTACAAAGGAGAACGCTTATTTTTTTTTTTAAAAGTTGGAAAAAGTCATGTAGGAAAAAACCAATTTCGTGGCTGGATAGCCACCACCGAGGACTTCCTCTTATGAAGAAATCATTGAGGATGTTATCATTTATTTGCCTAGAAAAACACGAGGATTAGACGCCCAGTATTCCATTTTCCTCCTATGGCAGCACTCACAAACCAAGCAATCCCTGTCTTGAGCTTGGTCACCAACATACGAAGCACAGCTGCTCATCCTTGGAAGCCCTAAATACCCAGAAAATGCTTGAAAATGAAAGAAATTACTACTGGCATAGTTGTTCTGAGTACGTACTCACCAAATTGGGTCCTCCGGGATAAACCACAAAAATTAGATATAAGCAATGTTTTTTTGGCAATGATCAACTTGTTTTAAATTTTTTATTTACTTAATCACAAGTTGATTAGTAAGGATGGTGTATATGAAGTGGTGTCTTTGTGTATTTTCAAAACTTTGCCCTTCACACGTATATTTTCAGATGTTTTTGATGCTCATCTTCATACTTGATACCAGTCGTGCTTCTTACAGTGGGTTCCACATTCCATACCTTATATTGAAATCTTCATATTGTCCTTATGCACATATCTGGCAGTTTATCGTTCTACTTGAGATGATTTATTGCTTTTTGGGCATTTTCACTACTTCGTTTTCTCCTTTACCCTTGATGCAAAAAGGGGGAGAGGTGTTAGTGTTTTGCCATCGAGGACAAAAGGAGGAGTTTGTTGCTCCTAAGTTCATTGTCCTTGATGGCATAACACTAACTTGGTCCATTGATGCATACTAATCAGACACACGAGTTACTCGATGACAGATGCACTAATTCACATGATATATGATACATTGCACGCTTTCTTGATGACAATATGCCGCATAACTTGAGTAGTTTGCATAATCAGTTTGAACTAGATGACAGAGTAACATGACAATCTCAGGTTGGTATTGGTTTTTCATGATTATAGCATTATGGTTGATATTCATCAATACACGAGCATCTAAGGTATGTTGTAAGCACATGATCTGAACATACGACATAATTCAGATAGATATATTGTCATTCAGATGGACTATATTACATTCTTTGGTATGTAAGAAATCATTGACTATTTGATCAGTTCATTGGTATTTTGTGAAGGTAATAACATGCTTATTTCATATGCTATATGAAAAAGGTTTCCTTGATGCCTAATGCAATGATTACGGTAACAAGTGAAGACATATTCTCTCTTAAACATTAATATTCTAAAAATAAGAGGATATATAAGGGAAATAAATCCCATTTGAAATGACAAGAAATATACCCCAATTATATTTGCAAATGTAGAGAAAGACATGAAGTTTGGAACTTACAAAAGTTCCATGGCATCAACATCTTGTGTTGGCTTGGAGTTTGTGACATATTGCAAACATTAAATGACTTTTGTCATTTAAGATTTTTGGCAAAGAAAAGGGGAAAATTGATCATTGAATTCCATTATCATTATTTTTGAAGCTTTAAATATCACGCCCGCCCTTGAGCAATTAGGGTTTGAGGTGTTTTGCACAACCATTATAAACCTTTAGTAGTACATTGTTCCAGTGTTTTTAAAACTCTTAATCTCTGTTTTGTTTTGATTACAAACCTAAACAATAGTGAAGAATGTGTTTGCTTGTTTTACATAACTTTTTGTCTACCAGAAGAGTCTTTCTTTTTGGTCTTGTATTGTGATTTTCTTTAAAACCATAGTATTACTTCTTGCTATGGATTTGGTTTATGGAAGTCTGAACCTTTATTGAAATAGGTTTTTTTCTCAATTCACAATGTTTCACTTATCCTTAATATTAATACTTAAGTATATTCTTCAAACCCCAGCATAAGTTGCTCAGGGTAACCTTGGATAGTGTTTAGATTGCTATATTTCTAATGTTTATATGGGTCTTTTGGTCATACAAATTCGAGATTATACCATGATGTCATGTTTAGGGTTTGTTGAGTTTTCTTTGTAGTTTGTCTATTTAAACGAGCTAGTGGATACTAGGCAACTTATATGTTCTCGTATCAAGTATTAAATAGTCTAAAGGACTTATATTTCCATTGAAAATGGGTGCATATAAGTTGCATCGTAGACTGTGCCTTTAAACAAACCCCTATTTGTGTTAAGGGAGTGACAATTTTACTTGAGATAAATTGAATGAGGATTTGTCAATAGAAATTTATTATTTCAATGTTTTTAAGGTTTGTTCTCTTGTTTGATGAAGATTTTAGCTATGGAAGAACAAAAAAGGCGTTGAATTGTTGAGATGTTGGTAAATTTATGATCTTTTTGTTTTAAGATTGTACTGTCGCTCGTTAAGGGACATTTTAGAAGAAAACATTTAGAAAAGAGGCTACATTTGGAAGAGTTTGAGCAGTTATGGTGGCTAATTCTTACTCATTTCTCACATAGAGATCATGAAAAAGAGCCATTGTTTTGATGTGATGAAAAGTAGAATTTGTGAGTTTTGTGTACAAAAGGAAAACAATTTTAGTTGATAGTGACATATAGTTTGATACACTTTGAACATTATTAAAGGAAATGATCTTTGAGTCAATATAATAATATAAAATTGCAAAGCACAATTATATGCAACGTTGTATCGTAAGAATTTTAGATTCTTGTTGCATAAATGATTCTAAGTCATAGATAGTGTGAGATTAGAATATGCTTACAATTGAAACAAAGCGGATACTTTGTATTTGAGAAATGAATGTTGTAAAGTCGTAAAAAGCTAGTGAGGCACATAAATTGTTAGTGAGGCATCAAATAGCCAATGAGACATTTGAAATCGTTAGTGATGTAAAGCAAGATAATTTAATTATGCTAGTGAGACAATCTTTTCGAGTGATTTTATTTCCTAGGAGGGTTTCCACCCAGGACATTTCATTGTATCAATTCTTATGTGGTTATCTTGTTTTTACATAATATGATTTTCAACTTTAGTTGGCTTATGATTAAACGAGCAAAACATAAGTTTGTTTTAAAGTTGACAAATTTATTAAGACATTGATTGATCCCCTTCTCGATGTCTTCTTCACCTTAATAGTTTACACAATTAATATTCCTTTGTAGGTCTATGATCCTTTGGAAGCTTCTAAAATAGAGCAAAAATGGACTAAAATGACTTGAAAGGATAAAATCACCCCAACTAGTAGTGCACACGACAAGCCTTAGGAGCCCATTGTTGTGTAGCAATAGCTAGCTGATTTAGACCATTCTTTGACAAATACAAATGTTTTCTCCTACTACTCTTTAGGGTCTTGATTGGCCAACAAATCTTCAAACACCCTAGCTAGCATTTGTCCTCTCTCATTCGTCTAGCTTACATCACTCCCATGAACCCACTTGGTGCTTGGAGAATGGTGAGTTTATTTTAGAAAAATAGTAGAATGAAATGCTAAGATTTCAATTTGGTTCAAACTTCTTATGGAATCATTACTTCTATTTAGACAATAAGGATGATGTGCAAGATTTTCATCCATGATCTTCCTCTTCTACCTGACCTGTCTAGGAAGCCTTCCATGTAAGGAAGTTAACTAGCTAAACCATTTCACACAGTAACCTTGAGAAAGGGGTTATATATAAACCTTCTCAAATCCTTAAAACATTTATAGAAAATTTATAGAAATAACATGAAAAACATGAATACGCTAACAAAATGATTTATGTGGGTAAAATCTTTACATAAGAAAAATTCCATAATCCAAAAGTGAATCAATATATTAATAAAAAATCAATAATAGATTAGAATAAACTTCTAGAGAAAGCTTTTTTGAGGAGTGTCACCAACTAGAGATCTAGAAGAAATTGAATAACTATACGACTCTTACATAGATGCCCCATATAATTCACCTAATATATGTGAGATACATTATTTGAAACCATCAAGCAATATTACAAAATCATGGCCTAAAAACAACTTATAAAGTGGTGGCCATATTATCTCCAACCAAAGATATTTATTTTATGACTCAACACACAAAACAATATTTCTAATACTTTAAAGCACTCCCATTCAACAATTTTTGAACTTTTGCTCTTGCTTGGTTCTGCTATTCCGCTCAGTGCTCTGCGCTCTGGTCATGGCCTCTCTCGGCATTTCCTTGGTGGACCCTCTTCTTTTTGGGGATGTGTTTGCTTGACTAGCTTCTTTCCTAGTTCGTTTGGGGTTTAGGGCTGTTCCTGTTGGGGGCAAATCTTTTTCAGATGTGACACCTTTTGAGGCCGTAGTCCATGGTTTGGGGATTCCGGCTATGGATCGTCCAATCTTGTCCTTGGCTACGAATCTTGTCTCAGTTAGCATTCCGATCCATTTGGTTTTGGACGATGTTATCACCGATGAAATTGCTCTTACGGCTGAGGATTCTCTCGAAGGGTTGCTATCTTCAGATTTCATGGATTTTTGGCCTTCACTATAAGCTCTTCATGCTTGGATATCTAAGCACTGGAACCTTTTGATTTCTGAATTTGTCCAGATTTTCCCTATGGCTAGGGGTTTTTTCCTAGTAAAATTTGATGTTGCTGATGATAGGAGGGCTATTTTATGTAGTCGCTTCAGCTGGGAGGATTGTTACCCTCTATTGGCCAAATCTTGGCACGAGGGCTTCGATCCTGCAACAAAATCTTTTTCTCATATGCCTCTTTGGGTTAGACTCCCTAATCTTCCCCTTCACCTGTGGTTGGATTCAATTCTTGAAGCTCTGGGAGATGCCATTGGTGACTTCTAAATGGTGGACTCCAAATCATTTGATATCTTGCATGCTACTTGTGCTCACATCCTTGTGGTGATGGATACGTCGAAGGGACCACCTGAGAAGATCAAACTTGAGGTCCCTAATGGTTCCTGGATTTAGACTCTGAAGGAATTCCTTTCCGTTGTAGGGTCTGCTCTGGGACTGGTAATATTGTTGCGCATTGTCTTGCGGAAGTTAGGAAATCAAAGAATAGGCCTTCTTGGTGGTCTGGGGCTTTGGTTCAGCATTTCTCCATCCTTAAAGATGATGTTCTTAAGGATGCTCCCTTGTCTGTGGTTGCTGATGGTGCTAGTTGCTTTGCACCGGCTGAACTAGATCTTGATCCATTGTCGGATATGGCTGTAGTGGTACCCCTTCCTCTGTGGTTTGGGTCCCGTTGGACAAAGTTTCGGATGTGATCTTTCCTAGTTCTCTGGTTGGGTTAGATGGCGAAGCTTTGGTTTGGGAGAAGGAGGCTTCTTGGGTGGAGGAAGGTTGAACAAAGGTTGAACAAAGTTTAAAGGTAAAAAATACAAACATTCCCAACAATCCTCAAATAGTCTTCTTAGATCTCACTCTTTTGGGAGTAGGAAGTCTTAACTGTTTTGAGTTGTAATTGGTGGCAGAAATGTACTGTGATATCTGCAGGGTTGCGTTGGTCACCTTTTGTTGGTTGGTGACTCATTTCTCCTTTTGTCTGTGGTATCTTTTGTTTGGGATCCATTGAAAATCTTTTGTGTAAAGGGTTTTAGGCACCCTTCAAAACCTGTTTTCCTTAATCAAAAATATTTGTAATACTTATACATTTCGTTTTTTGTGTTCAATATGGTTTTTATGTTAGGAGACCAAACTTTTTGTGGCCATAACTTTCAATCTTGGTGTTTGATTGACGAACCATTTGATAAATTGGAAAGATTGATATGTTATCCATCACTTTCTAAATTTATATTCCATTTAGCTATGTCTTGACTCATTTTGGAATTGCTAAATCATCAAACAATTGTATCTGTAATATTTTTCCACCAATTTCAAAGAACAAAACATTTAATATCTCCAAAATCAAACATGGTCTTACAAGAAAAAATTCTAGCATTCTTAAATAACCAAATTGAAACTTTTGGGAAAGAGCAAAAAAATTTATGCTTAGATGAAAAATTCCTAAAAATAGTAACCTTATATAAATGCAAGGTTGGTGCACATTTCCCAAACAATATCTTACTTGTTAAGCACATTGCAAGAGAAAATGGAGCAACTACACCATAGTTCAATTGCTAGGAAGCATGAGGCTCATAAACTCTAAACACCATCTAAAATTATTTTTACTCACATAATTTGTTAATAAATCTATAACATTTTATCGAAGTTTCCATGTTAACCAATTTCATCTCTCCATTCTCGAATGTATATCTAAGAAAATTTTGATTTTGAACATCAATGTTTTTATTTCTTGCATGTAAAGATGAATTCTTTGCTAGGTAGATCACACTATAGCTATCGAAATAAAATATCATTTCTCCTTATTTTATTCCAATATCTGATTACAAATTATTTAAGCAAAATTCCAAATCGCTTCTATACAAGTATGCATAGCTTCAATAGTGAACACAAAAATAACAGCTTGTTACTTATCCAATTAATTGCATCATCAAATAACATAAACATATAAGCACTAGTGCATCTTATGCTATTAATGTCATCTGCCTAATCCAAATCAACAGAATGATGAATATCAAGAGAAATCTAGTCTCATGCAATAGGATACTTGACTCATGTATTCCATCTTTTATGGGGTTGCAAGACAACATAAAGCAAACAACTTTGTTCCAACTATAAAAGGAACACATAAAGGTCTACAATCTTGCATGTTGAACTGTTGTTAAAATGAGTTCATATATGTACTTTGGCTTAGTTGTAGCTTTCTGTTCATCCCAACATTTCTAAATTCCATCCCAAGAACATGTCTAGTTGCACCAAACTATTTCATAACAAATTCAGTAGCAAGTTGAGACCTAAGTTCTATAATCATAATGCTATGCATAGGAAACGACTGACATTAAATATAATGATATGATTCTTAATGCTTGAATTCACTAAACCCTAGAACTCTGCTTGAGGCCATAAACATATGTACTCAATTTGAAAACACAATTATAGTCTCCTTTTACAATACAATGCTCTTGCTGTCATGTAAATATCATCCTCCAAATTAGCATGAAGGAAAGTAGTTATCACATTGTACAAGGTGAAAAGGAAAGCAATGAAAATAAGGTAGTTCACCTCTCTTTTTCAAGATTGCACATTAAGGACGAAGATGCGACAATATGATCAAGTGGTTACTCAAGGTTGAATGGGACAATGATCCTTATCTTATTTTTAGCTAGGTATAGAATGATTGAGTCACTTTATACCCTAGTTTTTTGCCCAAAATCGACAGGGATGTTTTGATTTTTTTTTTGATTTGCCAAAAAATGTTTTGAAAGCTTAGTAGCCTATTCCTACACATGAAAAACGAGGAAAAGGTTGGGTAAAATGGGGTTTCCTTAGTCAAAGCCCTGTTTAGGGACCACCTTTGAAAATGGAAAGAAATATCATAAAAGGTAAGTATGTAGAAAGGTAAATGTTTGATTCACCTAACTTAACTCCTAATGAATGGATGCGGAAATCATTCATAACCATGAAGATGCTTGAATGTGGTTGAAATTGAGGAGTTGACCTTGATTTATAGAATTAGAATCAATAATCCCTAACAAATGGATGGATCTATGAACATCACCCCTAGATCTTCAATGCATATATACTTGACAATCTCTTGCGATGAAGGAGAGATGAATGAAAATAGAAGGAAGAGTTTTCTTTCTCGCTTAAAAATTCCTCTTCTTGGCAATCATGGGAGAGAAACTTGATTCAATAAATAAGATTTCCTTGGAATGAACTTATATGAATTGGATAAACTAGATCTTGGATGTTTGCCTTCAAATCTTGAATTTAATTGCTCAATTAATCTTGATTACTTGAATGCTCTTAAGGGTTGATTGCACAATTATAGACCATGAAAATATATTTATGGATATCAAAATGATATTTTTATATCTCACCCATGACTTTGGGATTCAAAATTAATCCAATCCAACCATAATTTTTTTTCCCATTAACACTCTGTTAAAGGGCTTTGGGCCAAAATCCAAAGGTACAAAATTGTTGAGCCATTCTACACCTATAAATTTGGTCCCAAATTTGAATTGGGTATTGGAATGGTAGAGATGAAGTGGGAAAAGAGGAATAAAGTTTTGATGATAAATCATACTAGAAATATGATCTTGAAATCAACAAAATAGGGCCTAATAGAAAATCCAATTATTTATGATAACTTTTTAAGGCAATACATTTACCCCCTACTTTAGTGAGAGTATGAGAAAAAATTCATTCTCTCATGGTAAAGTAGATCAATGCATAAGAATGACCTTATCAATGCCATGTACACAAGGAAACATCAATCGTCCAAGTGACTTAAGTTTTCATCAAATATAAATCCAAGATAAAAGAAACATCATTACAAGCAGAGAAAAAAGAAAGAGAGAGGAATGACCACTAGCCTAGTAAGGTAGTGCCTTACAATTGATCATGCAAAGAAGAATCACTACATTAGAAGATAGCATTGATAATATAGAAATATATGTTGCACCAGTCAACTCATCAAAACAAAGGGATCAATCCTTAAGAAAATTATTGTCCCCATTAAGGTATCTTGAAAAGGTGATCGATTGTAAGGAAATAAATATCTCCAAATAGATCTTTTTAAACGAGCATCAATCCTTAAGGAAAACATTGTTTCCAATGAGATCTATTAAAGTGAGGATAAGTCCTTAAGAAAAAAATGTCTTCATCAAGATATCTACTGAATAATGCACATGGACATGGATATGAGAAGACAAAAGTAGGGAAAATATTGTCTCCTTATCCATCTAAGTAGGATATGTTACATTCAATCATTATTTGTTTGTGCAAAATTTGAAACAAGGAGAAAAGTGTATGCTCCCACATTACAACGATTCCAAATGCCTTAACAAGAGCAATAGATTTAACAAAGCACGTACACACATGTGGGCACGCGTGCGTGTGCACACACACACAAACAAACACACACACATGAGACATTTCCATGATGAGATGCCCCCAAGAAAGGATAAACAAAGAAAAATGATCACATGAAAAAAGAGAGCCAATGTAGAGGTGATGAAGGGTGCTCCCCTTAATACCATAAACACATAACAAAAACAAAGAAACAACAACAAATGTGAGATCAAAATACAGATCAAAATATGGGCTTCTTATTTTCGCTGCAAATGTGGAATTACAAAATTCACAAGTACACTATGCTAACCCATATGGGGGCCTTTATTACAGTAATATGCAAGACTAAGCTGTGAACTACCACCTAGAGTTGTTCTAGACAATGTTCAAGCCTTTCTTAAATAGGCAATGTTATGTCGCCTTGGAAGGTTCTAGCTGATCAATCTTAATACCTAGGGCCAATAGACCCTAACAATACATATAGAGTCAGCTAAATACATCTTTGACAAATTATTTTATAAATTTTGGGTAGCCCAACTTCGGAGGGCCATAAATCTCAAATTGTTACTCCGATTGGCTATTATAACCACTTTTCGAAAATGCCAACTTCTGATCTATAGGCTTGGAACTGTGCAAGTGCCCTTCTATCGAGTTTTCAGACCTTATCCGAGCACTCTAAAGGCCTCCAACGATGAGCCTAAAGATTTTTCTTTTAAAATTTCCACCAAAAATCCACAATAACTTCTTTGATACTTAAGCTGGAGTAATGATATTTTTATGGTAGGCTTATAATTCTAAAATGAACCTTCATGTAGAAAATGAGAACATTCTGAGCTCGTATGAAAAATTTACTAAAAATAGCAAGTTCCCAGAAATAGAAACCCCTTGTCTTCTAGTCCTTATTAAAGTAGAAAGACTGAAAAAATTATATTTTTGGGTGATGCAAGATTGCTCTTACAACTAGGATGCTCCTGCATCAGACACCTAGGGTAATTTGAGAAGTGACTCTGTTACGTCTCATGTGTTTAGAGGAAAATCGAGACAGTTAACCTCCTCCCTTGTTATCCATGATGAATCATCTATTGGCCTCCCTTTCCATTTGCCCAGGTATTCTTCATAAGTTTTGTTCCTTGTACTTTTGCCAACACCACTGTCCAGTATCTGCCCAATCTCCTTTGTAGCTGAACTAGCTGCTAGAATACTCCATTACGCTTCTGCAACTTCATCTCCATCACCTCCTTCATAATACTCTATCAAATTTGAAATGTTTTTGATTAAGTAAAATAGGTTTTGAAGGGTGCCTAAAACCCTGTACAAGTCTAAAGATTTTCAATGAGTGCATAAACAAAAGGTACAACAAACCAACATAGAACTGGTCACCCTCCAAACTAAGGGTAACCAAGGAGACAAAAAGCCAGTCACTAGTCAAAAGAAAAGATCCAACAAGGAGGTAGGGCCAGATACATCATGATTTGCCCTTTGATTTAGAACCTCCCTTGCATGATTGTAGATTCATTTCTAAAGGAGGAGTACATGGCCTAGTTTTCTTTCTTTTACAGCAGTCCAACCATCCTCCACCTTAGTTGCCTCAACAATCCAATCCCCTGAAGAAACAAAACAATGGAGCCCAGGAGAATCTGAGAAAACAACAATCTCCCTAGAAGAACCCAAAGCCAATTGGCCCCCACTGAAACAAGAGGAAAGTCTAGTATAAGGGTGGGGGCAGGAGAGGGAACAGGGTCCTGGCTCCCAACAGAATCAGGAGGAACATCCAAAACAGGGGAAAACTCCTTCTCCACCGAAGGATCATTTGTAGAGGAAACATCCACAGACAAGGGTAGAACAGAGGAGGTCTCCAACGAAGGGGCAACAGGAGAGCCATCCGGGACAACAGTCATGGCAACCACCAGAGTGTCTTGAGAAGAGTCACCATCCCCAATAGAGGGGGCTTTGAGAATAGTATAATGATCATTTGAAACATTCTTCCACCAAGAAGGAGTCTTCTTCAGTCTAGGTTTTTTAGAGGAGCAAAAAGCAGCAAGGTGATTGGTCTTATGGCACTTCCTACATCGGAAAGGGATTCCTTCATAATCAAGACACTTGATCCAAGATCCAATCAGAGAGGCCAAACAAATCATTGCTGGGAGACCCTTGGAGATGTCGACCTCAACTAGGATCCAAGCATATGTGGTGTGAGACACATTGGACGAAGCATAATCTACTAGCAAGAAATCCTCGAGGGCCTCCCCCACCACCTCCAGGATAGAGTCCACCCAAAGGTGAAGGGGAAGATTCGACAACCTGACCCACAGAGGGACCTTGTTAAAGGATTCTGTCAACGGGTCAAAAATTTTGAACTAGGGTTTAGCCATTAAGGGATATTTCTCTTCCCAAGAGAAACCCCAACATAGAATAACCTTTCTATCTTTAGTAGAATCAAACTTCATAATGAAAACCCCCTAGAAACAGGGTATATCTGAGCTGTACTTGAAATGAAGGGTTCCCATACACGACCAATCCATGCGTGCAAGTCCATAAGGGAGGGCTAGAAACCCTTAAAGCGAAAAATGGTAGCAATAGAGGAGAAACTACCCAACTATTCAAAAATATCCTCAACAATGTTCGGTTCTAAATCCAATACCAACGAGTTGCCATCAACAACAGGCTCAACAACTTGGGGCCCCAACCTTGCACTCAGACCACCAATGCCACTTGGGAAGCCTGTCCTCACATTCTGACCACCTAAGGTAGCCTCATAAGCTACAACATCCACATAAGATAAGGTGGATCTACGAGCCTCAGCCGCCGACCTAGCAGGAACAACCAAAGGAGAGGTTAGGGCACCACCGCGCAACCTAGAAATTGGGGCAGAAGGAGATATCAAGGTAGAGGCAGCAGAGCCAGGGCTAGGAGTAGGCAAATGATTCCCAGGCTTCAAAGACCCATGCATTGGCATCATTAGCATATTAGGCCCATCCACATTCTGTGTAGGTGAAGCAGGTGTTGAGAGAAACACGGGGAGCTTCTTCGCCATGTCAAATTTGAAATGTTAAATTCTAGTAAAATATTCAATTCAACAAACAACTCCACTTCATAAGCATTTTCAAAATCATGCCTTTTTGCTATCTTGCACGGTCCAAACTTCTTCATCTTTAGCTTATTATATGTACCCATTAGAAGGCGCTTCTTTCTCAAATGAACCATGACTTCATCTCCAATCTGAAATTCCTTATATCTTCTTTTCACATCTTCCTTAGCTTTGTACTGTGTATTCATCTTCATGATGTGCTTCCTCACCTCCTCATGGATGTTCTTCAATGTTCAACAAATTCTTCTGCTTCAACACTACTTATCTCTCCTTTATCCAACTGCCATAATTCAGAAACATTTCTGGGACTACTCCCATATACAATCTATATTGGTGGTGATTTTCTAGTACTCTTGTTGATAGAATTATTATATGTAAATTCTGCCTGTGGTAAAATCACATCCCATCCTTTTGGCTTGTCTCCAACCAAACATCTCAGCAAGTTTCCCAAACTAAATTCACAACTTCTGTCTATCCATCAGTCTATGGATGATGTGGTGAACTGAACTTCAACTTTGTCTTCAATTTCTTGAACAATGTACACCAGAAATACCCAAAAAATTTGGCATCTTGATCTAAAACTATACTCTTTGGTAGACCATGTAATCTTGCCACTTCTCTAGAAAACAACTCTACTACATGAACAACATCACTAGTCTTCTTGCAAGGAATAAAACGTGCCATCTTTGAAAACTTATCAACCACCACAAAAATAGAATCATGCCCTTGCTGTGTCCTCAGTAATCCAAGAACAAAATTCATGCTAACATCTTCCCACTTCTTTGGTACATGTAATGGCTGATACAACTCTGTGTTATGCTTCATTCCTTTCGTCATCTGACATACTCTGCAAGTCTGTATAAACCTCTTCACATCTTGTTGCCACTATAGCCAGTAATAATTCTCAGCAACCAAAGCAATGGTTTTATCTCTGCAAAAATGTCCAGCTAATCCTCCACTATGCTTCTCCTTGATGAGATTCTCTCTCATTGAACTTTTGGGAATGCACAATTGGCTTCCTTTGAACAACATACTATCCTGGATCATGAAATCCAACCACTTTGTCCTGTCAAGTGTAATAGGTTCTGTACAAGCCTTCCACACTTCACCAAAATCAGGATCATCGAGATACAAAGTACTGAGTTCCTTGAACCCAACCACCTCTATCTACATTTTTGTCAACAAATCGTCTTCTACTAAGAGCATCTACAACTTTGTTAGACTTCCCACTTTTGTATTTAAAAAAAATGTATAACTCTGCAAAAACTCAACCCACTTCAAATGCCTTTGGTTTAATTTTCCTTGACTATTCAAATATTGCAAAGCTTGATGATCTGTATACAAAACAAACTCCTTAGGATGAAGATAGTATCTCCACTTCTTCAATGCTTGAACTATGGCATAAAATTCTTGATCATAAACATAATATTTTCTTTTTGCATAATTCAATTTCTCATTAAAATAAGCAATAGGTTTACCTTCTTGGCTCAAAACAATTCCTATTGTAGTACCACTACCATCACAGTCTACTTGAAACACCTTGTTAAAATCAGGAAGTGCTAAAATAGATTGCTTAGTAACATTTTGCTTCAACAGATTAAAACTCTTATATGCTCCTACAGTCCACTTAAATTCTTTCCTATCCCCTCTCATTGTTTTAGTCAAGGGTCCACAAATACTACTAAAATATCTTATGAACTTTCTATAAAAACTAGCTAGTCCACGAAAAAATCTTACCTCTGTCACACTCTTTGGAGTAGGCCATTCAAGGATAGCCTTTACTTTTTTTGGTTCCATTTCTAGATGTTTTGCTGAGACTACAAATCCTAGGTACACCAACTCCTTTACAAAATTGCACTTCTTCAGGTTTATCAACAACTTTTCATCCCTCAACTTATCATATACTTTGCAAATATGAATCAAATTCTTCTCCAATGCCTTACTAAAGATCAAAATATCGTCTAGGTAAACAATGAAAAACTTACTGAGGAACTCCTTTAGTACCTCATTCATGAGCCTCATGAAAGTGCTTAGTGCATTGGTTAGTGCAAAAGGCATGACTAAACACTCGTACAATTGTTCTTTTGTCTTGAAAGCAGTCTTCCACTCATCACCTTCTCTGATACAAATATGATGGTACCCACTCTTCAAATCTATCTTTGTGAAATACTCAACTCCACTCAAATAGTCCATAATATCATCCCTCCTTGGTAATCAAAATCTGTACTTGATTGTGATCTTGTTGATAGCATAAGAATCTGTGCACATCTTCCATTCTGCATTCTTCTTTGGTGCTAATATTGCTGGTGCAACACATGGACTCAGACTCTCTCAAATCAACCTCTTTTGCAACAACTCATGAACTTGTCTATTCAACTCTTCACTTTCTACTGCTGTCATTCTATGTGCGACCTTATTTGACAAACTGGCTCTTAGAATCAAATCCATCCAGTGACTGATCTTGCTCATTGGGAGAAATCCATCAAGTACATTATCTGATACATTATCAGAAAACTCTCCCAACATACCTGCAACTTTTGCAAGTACTTCCTCTACTTCTTCTTTACCATCTTTTGGAATTATAGCAAAACATATATGGTCATGCTTCATACATTTGAGAAACTCTTTTCCATCAACAATACATATTTTGGCAACACTACATACCTTTTCTTCTTTCTCCTTCAATGACTGCAATTTATGCTTCACTCCATCCTTGGTTAGAGTGTAGGTATTGCTCGCTCATCATGTACAATAGGCCTGTCAAATTGCCCCAACTTACCCAACAACATATGACATATGTCCATAGGTACGATATCACAAAGTAGCTCATCTTGGTAGCTTCCAATCTTGAACTTCACTAAGCACTACTCATTGACCATGACCTTGTGGTCATCTTTTACCCAAGAAATACAGTATGGAAGCGAGTGTTTCTGTCTCTTGAGCTTCAACTTTGTTCATTCGCACCACTTAGCAAGACTCTATGTTAACTAGGACTTCTCCTCTTTCAACATCTTCAGAATGTGAGGATCCGACATCTTCATCAACATGTGCAACTCTGGCTGAGCCTTCTATTCTTTGATCTGTCCTTCCTTGGCACCGAGAACATTCAAATGCTCTATGCCCTTCTTCTCCATAGTGAAAACATTTCCCACAGAAACCTCCTCTTCCAGATCCTTGTCCTCTGCCTCTTCCTCTCTGATCTCTATTGTTCTGATCATGGACACGATTGGAATTGTTTCCCCTCTGGTTCTAACTACAACTTCTAGCCTCATCCTTGTTCTTCTGATCAACATTATGGCCTTGATAAGATCGTTCGCTTGATCTTCCATTGCGACCTCTTCCACTATTTTTGTTGTCAAACTTTTTGCTTAGTTTCTCCTCAACTCTTAGGGCAAACTGGTATGCCTCCTCAATACTGTTCATTTGAAATAGACTTAGCTCATCCTTAATACTTGGCCTTAACCCATTAAGATAACATGCCACTTTTGCCTTATTAGATTCTACATGGATGGTTCTAATGAAAACTCAGTAGAACTCTTTAGTATTTAATCTTGAATAGATTTTCCTGCTTGCTTCAATCCTTGCATTTTCTTCAATAGATCAAGCTCATAATCCAAGGGAATGAATTATTGCTTTAGCTTAGCTATCATTCGATCCCATCTGGTGATTTTATCGTTTCTCTTTCTATTTCGCTCTAATTGAACCTCGTACCACCAGATATTTGCATGTTCTTTCAGTTTCACTTTCGTAAACTTGACCCTATCAAGATCCTCAATATCTTCATACTCAAAGTACTCGTCTAGTTCACTGATCCAATCAGTAAGCTCCTCTGGGTTAAGATTTCCCCAAAATGTGGGAACTTCAAACTTAGTTCTTTTTCCAATCTTGGAGATGGCTTTAAAAAGCCTCTCTTTCTATGGGTTTAGAACTGCCTCTGCTTCAGCATTTTCTTCTACTTTGTCCCCATCCTCGCTTTTATCTCTTATAGGAAGATTTATTCCTTTACTCATTTGTTCTTCCAATGCTTTCATTTATCTTTGGAGGGCTCTAAAATGCTCAGGTGTAACACCTACAACTCTTCCATCACACTCTCTTCATGGAGACATTTTTGCGCTTTCGTTGAAACCCTAGTGCAAATTGCCTCATAATCAGTGATCTGTCTAGACACTTAGTCCAAACCACGGTCTTGGTGCAAACTACCTCACAATCGACGATCTATCCACACACTCAAGAACTCTACCTCTGATATCACTTGATGAAGGTTGCTCCCCTTAATACCATAAACACACAAAACAAACAAAGAAACAACAACAAATGCGAGATCAAAATATGAACTTCTTATTTTTGTTACAAATACATAATTATAAAATTCACAAGTACAATATGCTAACCCACATGGGTGCCTTCATTATAGTAATCTGCAAGACTAAGCTACGAACTACCACTTAGAGCTATTCTAGACAATGTTCGAGCCTTTCTTAAATAGACAATTTTATGCCACTCAGGAAGGTTCTAGATGCTCAAACTTAATACCTAGGGCTGACAGACCCTAACAATACATATAGAGTCAGCTAAATACATCTTTGACAAATTATTTTAGAAATTCTGGGTAACCCAACATTTGAAGGCCATAACTCTCAAACTGTTGCTTTGATTGGCTATTATAACCACTTTTCGAAAACACCAACTCTTGATCTACAGGCTTGGAATGGTGTAGACACCCTTCAAAGGAGTTTTTAGACCTCATTTGGGCACTCTAAGGCCTCCAACAGTGAGCCTGAAGATTTTTCTACAAATGTTTCCACCAAAAATCTGCAATAACTTCTCTAATACTCAAGCTAGAGCAATGAGGTTTTTTTGATGGGCTTATAATTCAAAAATGAACCTTCATGTAGAAAATGAGAACATACTGAACTTGTATGAAAAACTTACTAAAAATAGAAAGTTCCTAGAAATAACAACCCTACTGTCTACTAGTCCTTATTAAAATAGAAAAGATTGAAAAAAATATATTTTTGGGTGATGCAAGCTTGCTCTTACATCCAGGAGAGGTGCTTGGTAGACCCAACAAAAAGCACAACTCATTTTTTTCACAAGGTCCTACAACCTGTAACTCAAACATGATGCCAAGTTACTTTCAAGAACACGAACATGATAAATTGGAATGTTTACAACTGTTGGACACTCAAATCTTCTCAACAAAATGTTTTTGCACAATACAACTCTCGAACCAAATTCATTTGCTCACATGAAACCATCTTACCAAAACACTTGATTCATAAGGGTGCATGAAAACTATATTAGTCATTATGGAGATACTCAAAATGATATACTACCACATTAATAGACTAAATGCAACATTAGGGGATCACTTAAACAAACCCAACAAACTATGGTGGTCAAATTAGGCCTTATAACCCTATTGAGTGAGTTTTTGGCCAGTAAATTTTGACTCCCCTATGAAAAAGAAAAAATTTTCTAGACACTTTTTTGGGAACTTCAAAACATATCACAAAATAATTATTGAGTCTTTTGGAAGGATGTGGTCAACTGAATTTGATCACCAAGACCTAATAGGATAATTATGCCTAATCAATGAAGCAAGTACTATTTAGCTGTTGGAAATATAAGAGGAGCAACTGAGAGGGGAAGGGTGAATCAATTACTTCTAAAATAAATCCCAAATTCCTTAGATGTCAGTACAAAAAAAGGCAAATTGAAAACTAATTATTGCTAAAGCTCAGTAAACACATACATAATGCTGTAACTCGATAAATGCTTGGCATATAAACTTTAGATGTTATCTGTGATTACCACTACTTTAACTTAGTTGCAAACACATACAAGAAAATAGCTTGAACACATTTGACACCAAAATTTAACGTAGAAATCCAATTTGGAAAAAACAACTAATTGCAACTAGTTACTATTTTTCACTCTTCTAAAGTGAGCCCTGTTAAGAGCCAACCCTGTTAAAGGATTTAATCACCTTGTTAGGAGTGGCCTTGTTAGAGGTCTTTAGACACTTTAATTTATAAATGCCACCTTGTTAGAGCATTTGCAAATAGATATTAAGCCAACTCTGTTAAGAGATTTAGATCACTGCTACAATGGTTAGAGAGTAACAATGAGATGACCTAATTTGAATGCAACTAATTTTTTGATTACAGATCTCAGTTCTGGCTTGTACTTCATCCTTCCTGATCGAATATGTCTTTTCTACTTCACAAGGATACTCTACTTATCCTTCAAATTCACTTCCTTTTCTCATCATTATATCTTTAATAACATCTTCATGCTTTTTACATATACTTTGAAATCATAGATTGACCTTATATTTATATCTTCCATTTTGTCAAGTCGGCTCGAATACAACTTAGAATAATTAATATTCATCACCATAGTTGGCTGGAATCAGTAGATAAATCAATTAAGCTTAATATGTCAAAATAAGAAAATCCTTCATTAGCCGACCCAACTCAGTAGAAACTAACTCAGAAATGATTTCCTTTGTTAACCAATAGAAGCTCAGTTAACATTGCAAACTTGCAAAAATCTTTTGGCAACTGAATGAGCTTGGTTAGCACTGGTTCCATCCAACTTTCCTTCATTAACCAATTGAGCTTGGTTAACAATCATCTTCTGCATATTTTTCTTTGATGCTTGAGTGAACTCAGTAGAAACTGCCTTCTGAACTAGGAAAACATAGGAATGCTCGGTAGACACATAAAATTATTTTTACTACCCAAGTGAGCTCAACATATACTGACTGATAATGATATGAAATTTGTGTAACATCAAAGGCAACACACAATTAATCAATTTTATCCAACAATCTCCCTCTTTGGCATTGATGGCAACACATGTCATAGCACAATGAAATTTTGGATTGGTTCTTTGAAAACTCCCTCTGTTAGTATGAGCTCTTTCTTTCATTGGATTCTGTTTGCAACAACTGCTACCAAGTTCATTCAGAATTTTCTCCCTCTTTTAGCAAACTTCTTCTTTGGAAAACTTCTCCGTCTTTGGTTCCTTACTTTATTCTGGTTCCTAAAATTTCTCAGAGATATGATAGTAAAATTCTCCCTCTTTGACAACACATGCCAAAGATAGCAATTCTGTTAATACCAATGTACCTTAAGTACTGATTCATCTAAAATATGCCCTTGCTAATTCTGCACCAACTAATTGATCTTCAACAGGTTCTTGTTGATGCATTCACTAAACTTTATTTAGTGAATTTCAAATAGGGGAATGACCCCTAGCTTACCTCTTAGATACAAAAATGCATCCTTAGGTAATGGCTTGGTGAACATGTTTGCAATTTGTTCCTTTGTATTAACATATTCCAATATGACTTCTTTTTCTTGCACCAATTCTCTTAAGAAGTGATATTTTATTGCAATGTGCTTTGTTTTAGTATGCATCACCAAATTTTTTGATATGCTGATTGCACTAGTGTTATCATAGTATATGACTATTGGATCCTTGATCTCTATCTTCATTCCTTCCAACAATTGTTTGAACCAAATAATTTTAGAACAATTAATTGCTGCTACCACACATTTTGCCTCTGTTGTGGATTGAGATATACAATTTTGCTTCTTGCTTGTCCAAGACACTAGTCTTTTACCAAGAAAGAATGCTCCACCACTAGTGCTTTTTTTATCATCAATACTTCCTGCCCAATCAATATTGGTAAATACTTTCAAGTCCAAATTGCCTCTAAGTTTATACCTTAAACCATAGTCTTCAATACCTTTCAGATATCTCATGATTCTTTTGATTGCTATCATATAACTTTCCTTGGGATTTGCTGAGAATCTTGCCACTATTCCAACTGCTAGAGCAAGATCAGGCCTTGTGTGTACTACATACTACAATTTTCCAATCATTGATTTGTATGTGGTCTAATCTACTTCTTTGGAATCATCATTTTTGGAGATCTTATGTCCAATAGACATAGGGGTTCCAACTAGTCTTGAATCTTCCTTTCCATCTTTCTTCAGTATTTCTTTGATATACTTAGATTGAGTGATGTAGATACCATTTTTGTTCTGCTATATCTGCAATCCAACGAATAATAATATCTCACCAAACATGGATATCTCAATTTCTTTACTCATTTCTTATGAAAATGCTTTGCACAAGTCATCATTTCCTATAAATAGAGTATCATCAACAAATATTTCTGCCAAAACAATCTTCTTGTCTAGTTCTTCCTTGATATACATACTATTGTTATCATTTGTCCTTTGAAAGCCAATCTATACCAAGTAATTATGAAGTCTTTCATACCAAGCTCTAGGAGCTTGCTTGAGACCATATAATGGTTTGTGTAACTTGCAAACCATGTCCTTTTTGTTAGGATGTACAAAACCTTCTAGTTGTTCAATGTAGACTTCTTCATCAAGAATTCCATTCAAGAATGCAGATTTGACATCCATTTGATATACTTTAAATCCTCTATGTGCTGCATATGCTAGTAAGGTTCTAATACCTTCTAGTCTTGCCACAGGAGCAAAAGTCTCACCATAGTCAATACCTTCTTCTTGAGAATAACCTTTGCACACCAATCTTGCCTTGTTTCTTGAAACTTTTTCATCTTTATTCAACTTATTTCTAAATACCCACTTTGTACCAATTACATTTTTATCCTTGGGTCTAGGAACAAGAGTCCAAGTTTTGTTCTTTTCTATCTGTTTTATCTCTTCATTCATTGCTTCAATCCAACTTTCATTTTTCACAACATCTTTAAAATTTTTAGGTTCAAATTCAGCTAGTAAACATGTACCTTTTAATTTGTTTCTTGTCATTGTTCCATCAGATTTGTCTCCAATGATATGATCAGATGCATGATGCCTTTTGACATATCTTGCTAACACAGGCTCTTTGGGCTTTGAATGAGTTCCACCATCTTCATCTTGAATTTTAGTTTCAAGCTTGGGTGATTCTGTCTATGACTCGAGTCCATTAGGCTTGGTTTGAACTGGCTCAATAGTCTTTGATTGTGACTCAGGTCATTCAGACTGTAGCTCAAGTTGCACTGTCTGCAACTCGATAATTGTTGGGGATTCTGGGGACTCGGGAGATGAAGCTTCTTTTCTTTCAGATAGACTTGGTAGGGTATCAGGTTCATAGTAAAAAAATCTTTTGTAATCTTCTGTTTCCTTGTTGCTTTCTTCTTCACTCTTTTATGCAAACTCATCAATTCTAACATGTGCATTTTCTATAATATTCAAACATTTGTAAGCTTTACTTCTATAGGAATATCCTAGAAATATGCCTTCATCAAATTTTTCTTTTCTAGATTCTTTTAAGATATAACATTTGCTGCCAAATACTTTCAAGTAACTTATATTAGGTTTGTAGCCATACCATAGCTGATAAAGGAGTTTTGTTTGAATCTTTGCACACATTCACATTGCCAGTCCTAGACATGGAATAGCTCAAGCAACAAGAGTGGTGACTATCACAAGGAACTTCCAATGTGGTGGTCTGCTAAGTTTGAAAGGTGACAAGTCTCCATTGACGCCCCTCATTCGATGGAAGAAATATGTATGCCATCCATCCAATATTATTGCAGCCATAGGTGCTAAAGCCAAACAAATTCAAAGCAAGGTTAGAAATAAAATCAACTTTTGTTTGTTTCAAAGCCAACAAAATCAAATTTGGTCTATGTGGAAGCTACCGATTTCAAATTTAAAGCAAGTTTGGTCTATTTCAAAGCTGCCAATAAAAAAAGTGGAGGTAGATGACAATAGAGCAAGCCATGAGCAAGGTGAAGGAGGACTAAAAGTGGTAGGTTGAGAGCTACTCATAGAGAATGGAGATTCCTACACTTAGGAAAGGGGAGTTGGAGATTGAGGGACATTTACCGTGGGCATGAATCTTCCAATGGTCCTCAAAAAGGTCTAGTGTGTGTAACCAAGACGGATGTGAGTTTGTGATTCTAAATGTGGTCAACAATGACCGTTTCTATGAGATGGGCAACTCCTAAAGCTCAACCATTTTTTCTTTTTTTGTCTTTTTTTTCAAATTATCCCCAACAAGTTGCCAAGGAAACCCCTAATGTTGAGTTGATCTCATCCTATGTCAATGTTAGTTGACAACCCATATCACAAATTCTAGCAAGCATCTAGAACACTTGAAGAAAGGGTATTATATTGAACCTAAAATTTTAAGTGTGAATCCATCAATGTGAATTTGGAAGGAGGAGGTTATGATGCTTGGTGAAAGACAAGCCATCCAAAGGAGGGCCATTAAAAAAAGGAAAAACCCATAGGAAATGGGGAATTGTTAAAATGATTAATCCCATATTGACGCTACGAGGAAAGACTCTAGTTTTTAAATACTAAAACACACTAGTCTTAAGTGTCTTAAGAGGCACCAACCTTTTGAAGCCACAAGGCTCATGTTAAGGGCCCCACCTGTGGTTAGGGTACCAGTTAGAGGTGACTATGCAAAATTTTTGAATGACCATGCTGATGTCATCAAATGATATGGAATATTTTGAACCAATCAAAAATTGACACATGTTAGAGGACATTCCAACCTAGCACAAAAATTGAGGTGCCATGTGTCATAGTGGACACAGCAGTAGGGTGCATTCTCGCATTGCAAAGATGCATGAAAGTTAAGAAATACAGGGAAGCACCTAGCTACTACATGGCAGTGGGCCTCGATCAAATGTGACATGATAGTATACACTTCCAACCAATGATATGGTGCCATGTGGCATGTGATGTGGTGATGTATCAGTTAGATGGTGATGGGGCAGTCAGGCAGCTAGTGAGATGCTGACATGTGGCAGTGATGTGTCAACCTATTAGAAGGAGCCATGTGGTGACAAGTGACATGGCAGGTGCCAAATAATGGCATGCTACCATGTGGCACAAGGAGTCAAACAAGTTTGACTCAGATTCATAGGTGAGGGAAAAATAAAAGATGAAAAAGTAATATTTTTCTTAAAATCTGGTACAAAGCTTTTAAAATTCAAAAAGGGATAAAAGCTAAAGTTTTAAACTTTAGAATTTTTAAATTTTTGAAAAATGAAATTCAAACCAGAGACCCTTGCCAGGAGGCATGATTTTCAAAATAGGATTCTGGGTGTTTCTAGTAAGCAAATATAGTAATATTATATATTTTTAGAACTAGGAGAGAACAAACTTTCCATTTCTGGAGTTTTTTTTTTGTATAGGAAGCCATCTACTCAGGTTGTACAAGGTTTTGTACCAGATTCTTAGTTTGCAACCACATTCAGGAATTGAGGTTCAAATTTGTTTTCTAGCAGGGTGATGAACTGAATGTGTGTAAACAAAAGTAAAAATGTAGTTAGGGTTGAGTTTGGTCACCTTCAAGTTAGTTGAATCTAGATATTATTAGCATTTTTTGATGCATTTCATATATTTTGGTAACACAAGGGTTTTCATCATTGAGGAAGAGATATTTTGGGTTTGTTACAAAACAATGATGAAAATTATATCCGATTTCATGGGTAGAAAGAGGACAGATGTTTTACAATTGTAAAGAATGAGGATTCAAGTGGACACATGTCACTTCCAGATTAGATTTGGGATTTCATTCTTTTCCTATATCTCTCTCTTTCTGATTCATTATAGAGGTTCTAGTTTTGGAAAAAAATTCTCACTACTGTGATACCATGTTGGTTCCAATCTTAAGTTTTCTTAATATTGTGAGACTAGGGTTGCAATCTGGGAGAAAATTTCTCATTACTGTGATACCATGTTGGTAGTTTTTGGTGTGAGATCACATTGTTGGTTCTAGTTTTGTCTATGAGACCACATTGTTGGATCTAGAGCTGTGATTCCACCACATTCTTTAATATATTTCTCTTGTATGAATAGTAGTAGTGGAGATAATACGAGTAGTTCTGATCTATTTAGTGATTTTGTGAGTTATTTTACATGCATATGAATGTATAGTTTCAAAGAAATGAATACAAATGAGCAGGAATCTCTTAGTTTCATTTTGATTCTTGTCTCCTATCTCTGTAATATGCAATCTTATGTTATTTAGGGACAAATAACTGAGACCCATTTACATCCCATTAAGGTTGTATGTTTGATATATTTTTTTGTTGGAACAAAGGGGCAAGTAAATGCTTGATGTGTTTGACAGGGTTGCTGGTTATTTTGAGAAGGATACTTCATGAGAATGAGGTCTTTATGAACATTGATGTGTGATTCACAAAGTGATAAGACATATCTGATACCTTGATGTATGGAATATGTCACTAGTATCAAAAATGTATGTGTTTCATTTGTGGAATTGTCCAATAGATAAGGAACTAATCAGCTATAGGATCAACTTGTTCTTTCTACTGCATATTTTGGATTTTGCTAAAATCAACATCATTAATCAAATATTTTTCCCTTTAATGTTGAAGAACTGAAAAGGATGCCTTCACTTAGCTTAGCAATTTCTTTGACCATGTTATTAGTTATTCCATGTCTAAGATCTTTGCATAAGTATGAGAAGATTAAGGGTTTTATCTACTTTGTTTAGATTTAGTGTATGCTTTTGACAACTGGTACCATATGAAGAATCTACAGGTCCACTTGCCTAGGTTTTGCAGAGCCTAAAGTAGAAGAAGGGTCTAGCCTTATAGTTGGCCCAATGTCTAAAAGGTTATGTTGAAGATGGGAAGTAGCTTCCCCTAGATGTATCTCATTCTCATTGGGGTAATTTGAAACTGTAATGTTTCAAAACACCAACAGTTACCATCAATTCCAAAGGGTGGTATTGTTAGCATGGATGCTAATGATACTACTTTGGGGGGAGTATCCTAAGAATTTGAGAGTATTGACATGTTGCATTCATGATTGTGTTTGTCATTGATGTCAACATAGCATGGTTTCTGTAAAGACTGGTTGAGTATCAGACAAAGATTTTAATGGTACAAATATTGGTTTGATTTTCGAGTGATATGCAGCCATAAACATGTTCTAAACTATGTCCTAATGACATGGTCAAGTGCGTCGAGTCTAAGTCAAAGGTGTACGGAGGTTGTACCTAATTTACAGGGAGTAGTTCAAAGATAGAGTATTAAGAAAGAAGTTCCTAATGTTTGTTCGCTATCTTAAATCTCAGATGTAGTAAGAAGATACACATTCAGGTAGTGATAGAGGATAGTCTATTGATAACATTAGCAAGTGCACAAGCCCTAGTATCGCATGTGTGAACTTTTATATAGACTATGAGCCGACAACGCTATTGTAATTGTAATTAGTCAATTATCTTATAATTAATTAGGAAAGCCTCAAGGTGGACTCTAGGAATTATTTTGAAGATAATGTATAAAGGAAAGATGTTTTCCTTGTTTTTAATGTGTGTGGAAAAACCATTGAACTGTGAAGTGTGAAAAAGGAGCAGAGTGCTTACTAAATGCATGTAAGCGATCTAAGGGATTATTGGATGCAAGTGTTGTGATCTGGTTACAAGATTAGAAGGAGTAGAGATCTAGTTGAAAGGACAGAGGAAGAAGAAGGAAGTACATTTCATTTCTATTATTCTATAAGGAATAATACAAAGCATTTGGATAGTGGGTTCATTTGTCTTGCCCTTGAAGCTATTTGGGTAGTGTGTCCAACTTTCTTCCACAACTCTTAATAGGGTTGGCACAACTCCTAATAGGGTTGGAATCTCCTAACAGGGATTCAAAGTCTCCTATTAGGGACTCATATGTATTGAATGAATTCATAGATTCCTAACAAAGTCCATCCTCTAACAAAGAATATTTATATATTCATACATCATTTTGTGGGCACCATCCCCATTAGGGATTTCCCTCTAATCAAGGGTTTCCCTAGTGAACATATCTAGTGTTATTGTGTATGAGTATCTTGTTATGGTTTTAGTTTATATAACTCATATGGTTAAGTTTGTTTAAGGTTGACAATTGTGATAATACTTTGATAACTGATTCACCACCCCACCCTCCCTCTTAGTTATATTAGTGGACTATATATTCTAACACATCTTCCTTCTACAACTCCTAACATGGTTGGCTCAACTCCTAATAGGGTTGGCATCTTCTCACAGAGTTTCAAAGTCTCCTAATAGGGATTGATATGTACTAAATGTATTTCATTGGATCCTAATAGAGTCAATCCTTTTACATGGAACTTATATATTAGTACATCATTTTGTGGGTGCCATCCCCATATGGGTTTTCCCTCTAATCAAGGGTTTCCCTAGTTAACATATCTAGTGTTATTATTGTTGGAGTTGATGAAATCCAACTCCAAAGATACCCAAGATCATCTGCATGCGAAAACCTGTCAAAGGGAAGCCAAAGAAGGAAGATCGTGGAGCAAGAGAAAAACTCTAAACAAACATGAGAGACCACAAGATATTGCAACACAAGAAAATATGTATTTACAATATGCAAGAAGTGATGTGAAAATAAAAAGAGGGAGCCCGAATATAAAGAGCTCTAAAAATCTTCCAGAACAAGCTAGAAGATGCTAGGAGATAAGCATGACAACTAAGCATACATCCACATAAAGTGAAAAGTCCTCGAACAATGTGAGAGGATAAGTATGACTTAGGAGAGAACAAACTCCCATATTGTCAACAACTTATAACAAACTCCTAGACTAAAACTAATAAATAAATGCATTTACCTATGGAAGCTTAAGTAAATAGAATAAATAATTAATAAATTAATTATTTACTCTAACACCCCCCCTTAAGTGCAACTTAGGAAAATGCCTTAAGCTCAAAAAAATAAGAAATGCAGGAATGGGTCCCAACAACGAGGCCATGTTAGGTACCCATGTACAATGCAAAATATGCAACCTCTATAAAATGGGGAAAGAGAGAAAACCACGTGGGAAAAACCCTCCCCCCAAAAAGAGGTAACCTAGTGAAGAACTGAAGAAGCCTCCAACTAGGGAAATGTCCCCTAAAATAGGAATAACGAGAGATCATGAAAGAGCATCACTGAAGCACGAAGAAGTCATAAATCTACCAAACTGCTGATCTGAAGAACCTCCATGGAAGCGGAAGGCACAAACCAAGCATGTCTATATGGTAGATGATCCATCTTACTGAAATGCATAGGTAGCTAGCCATTGCAATCACCTTGTACATAAGATCAACCACTAAATTCATAGTTCACACTATCAAACCATCGAACCAAGGATGCATTAGAATAATAGCATTAGAACAACAAAATAACCCATCCTTAATGCAGATGGGGTGAGATGACAGGAAACTAAGAAGGAGGGCCAAAGTCTCCTACAGACGAACCAAGAACGACGAGAGAGGGAAAGAAGTACAAAACACCCATAAAGACACGGTCAAACTAACTCTACATGGGGCTAATGTTGTGGAAGGGACACTCACTTGACAAAGGGAGAATGCCTAAATCAAAAAACAACTATCCCCCCCATGGTGCTTTATGAAAATAGTGCATGTACAACTGACTCAAAACAACGTTCATGACCTCCGAAATGCAAAAGTGACACCTTATCTCAGTGTGATACATAAAAGTGCTTCAAAATGATAGCTACAATGATCAAAACTAAAAACAAGCTAATAAAAAAGAAAGTACAACTCAAAACAAAGGAAACCATGCCATAAAAATGATCCTTGGGCCTAAAATACTGAAGATATCCACCATATAGCAAAAATGCCAAAACTATGATAGAAAGAGCATGGGCCAAAATCTAAAAAAAAGGACCACATTTCTGAAAAGGTGACAAAACCAGCTTTCCAAAAATATAAAGTTTTCAAAAAATGGGCATGGGATGCAAAAGATATGCATGCCGAAGTCAACTAAAAAATGGCCAACAAAAATGCATTAAAACCTAAAAATATCTGCACCAATTTCTTTGTCTTAGAACCAACTTTTTGGTATTTCTTTTGGATCGAAAAAATACATCCGTATGCTCAAGTTATGGCCAAACAATTGCGAGTAGGTCCAAAATGACCTAGAAGGAGAGTGCAAGCAAGGATGATGTAGTGTTAATGTCATGCTGATGTCAGCATTTCATTGGCAAAAATTTGACGGCCACATGGCCTGTCATAGCAAAAAGAGCCACGTGGCAATGCTACATGGATGCCACATGGCAAAGTGCTGAGTCAGTAGGGTGATGTGGCAGGTCCACGTGGAAAAGTGCCACATGGCACCTAGGCCACATGTCACCCCTGCACACTGCCGAGTGGCAAAAGAATGCTGAATTGGCTGATGACTCAGATGAGTGGCGACGGGCCTGAGAGTAATGGTAGAGCGGAGGAAACCAGGAGGCACTACTTGCAGAGCACTGCAGAGGAGGAAGGGTAGAGCCCAGGTTGCGCATGAGCCACAGAAAAGGCTGAGCTGCCTGCGATAGGGGAGGCACCACCAGAGGAGGCACTCAGGTAGATCCACCGGTGACTGGGGAGGTGTGGACAAAGCGTGAGTCGGGTGTAGGCGGCCCCACGGTGGCTGCAGCGGTGCACCTGTTTTAATTATTTTTTATTTTTTCATCTCAAAAATCGTCTGTACAGTCCGTATTGAACCTTGCAACTAAATTTTTTTTGCCTCCTGGAGCTCTATATCCAAAATTGAAAAGCTTTATATGAATCCTAACTGCAAACAACCTTCCGGATCGAATGATAGTGTCCATTTTGGCTAAAAGTGCTCTAAAAATTTGTTGATCCCCTAATTTGAAGAAAAATGCACAAACAAACTAGGGTTTATGACTCCAAATCACGGCTTCAAAAAATTTTCAACGAAGCAGCAACAAGAAGGCTCTGATACCATGTTGGAGTTGATGAAATCCAACTCTGAAGATGCCCAAGATCACCTGCATGCGAAAACCTGTCAAAGGGAAGCCAAGGAAGGAAGAGTGTGGAAAAAGGGAAAAACCCTAAACGGACATGAGAGACCACAAGATATTGCAACACAAGAAAATATGTATTTATAATATGCAAGAAGTGATGTGAAAATACAAAGAGGGAGCCCGAATATAAAGAGCTCTAGGAATCTTCCAGAACAAGCTAGAAGATGCTAGGAGATAAGTATGACAACTAAGCATACATCTACATAAAGTGGAAAGTCCTTGAACAATTTGATAGGATAAGTATGACTTAGGAGAGAACAAACTCCCATATTGTCAACAACTTATAACAAACTCCTAGACTACAACTAATAAAAAAATGCATTTATCTAAGTAAGCTTAAGTAAATAGAATACATAATTATTAAATTAATTATTTACTCTAACAATTATGTATGTGTATTTTCTTATGGTTTCTATTTTTCTTGATCACATGTTTAAGGTTTATTAAGGTTGATAAAAGTTATATTGATCTGATAAATGATTCACCCCCCAGTTATCTTGGTGGATTTACTTTCTAATAGGGACTACTCCATATGGGGAGTAGTCATTGAGACAAAATATGCACCTTTGGAATTGATTTCAAAGGGGAGAAGTAAATTTAGGTAACTGTTTCCCAACATGAGGAGATAGATGCAACACAAAATAAGAAAAAAGTAGGAAGAGGAAGAGAAAAATAATGTACATAGAGGTAGCCAATACATAAATGGAAAGATGTAACCTTGTATCAAGTGGCATCATCCTAAAGGGAGATATAAATCAAGAACAAAACTAGGTAAAATCATGATATTATTTATTAAACATGAAGTAGTCAATTACATATATGAAAAGAGATAGTTAACAACATATAAGTGTTGGAAATGCTAGGTATTGCCATCAATGCCAAAGGGGGAGATTGTTGGCATAAGTGTGCAAAGACTAAGGAGAAAGACTAGTGGAGCTTACCAATGTGACTAGTTATATTATGGTTTTCATTGATTTGTCATAGACTGAGACAAAGTATCAGTTGGTACAAGGTTGTGACTAGTGATGTAGTGTTTTCACATGACTGGATCTCCTGTCTGTAGGTTTACCAAATATAAGGATGTGATAGGTGGAAGAAATCATAAGGACATTCACACTTAAATAAATTGGGATAATTATGTTAGCACATGTTTCAATAAGTCAAGGGAAAATGAAGCATGAATTGACTAGTGATCATGTAGATAGGTTTGAGCTAAATCAACTAGATGGAATGCAAAGGTAGGATGTGACTGACACATCATAAAGCATGTGGATCATGCCTAACATTTCAATTAATGGAGTTAGTACTATCAAAACAACTGGAGATAAATTTATTTAAATTTTAATTCTTTCCTAAAAAAAAAAAAAATATCAAAATCATAAAACATCTGTGACTTCTATTCGTACAAGGTACATCTAACAAGAATGATGTATGATAGTAACAGGAGTACAAGATAAACATAGGATAGTGAATTAAAAATTTGAATTCTTAAAATAGGGTTTGAAGTAGAGTGATTGGCACTCATATAAAAGAATTTTATTTCAAGAAAAAAGATGAGAAGAAAAATGCTAAGAGAGTTGAGGACTAAGAGTAATCTGAAAGAAAAAGGAAAAGAGGAAGACATAGGACTAGGGAGTGAAGGTGAAGTGTGTTAACAAGAACCAGTGTGTTGGATAACACAATGACAAAGTGTTCTATGGATAGAATAGCTAAACACATTAGAAATTTTGTCTAAATTTTAGAGTCGAGAGAGAGAGAGAGAGAGAGAGAGAGAGAGAGAGCATATAGTAAGTTGTAGATAGGTCCAAGGACATAAAAGTGATCTACATTAAGCTAAGTGAAGTAGCTATTCTACCTAGGTCAATCTTTCTATTATTCTCTAATCACTACAATAACAAATCCTATCGAGGGTGAACTTTAACAAGTTCTTTGTATCAAATCCTCTATAGGGTGGCACATTACTTTGTGTGTTGGTCTCAGATTGGTTTTGACAATGGAGTGTCAACACACTGAAGAAATTTTCTTAGTTGATGCCGAGTATAATATAGATGCTAAGTTACAGTATGTGCTAAGCTAAAAATTCAATAGGTGCTAAGTCATTCAGATGCCAATTGAATAATAGATGTTGAGCCAGTATATGTGTCAAGTAAACTATAGGTGCCGAGCAAGATAGAACTATTACATGTGCCAAGCAAAATAGGACTACCATATGTACTGAGTAGAACAAAACTACTATAGGAGCTGAGCAAGATAGAATTTCTATATGTGCTGAGCATCAGTAATCAGTAAGTGTTGAGTAACACAAAATCAGAATACGAGTTTGTGCCCTCACAAACTCAGATGTAAACCATTTTTGAGCCGACATAAGATGAATCTTGAAGGATTCAAAGATAAGATTGAATCTATTTCATTCCCTATGCAATCAACATGCAACCAATCAGAAAAATGGAAAGATTTGAGCGAGAAAGATGGATCAATATCAATCAAAGATTCATACCTAACCCTAAGTCTTGAAACCTTTTTAAGGAGGTTGAAACCCCATAATTCAGTAGTGTGTGGAAGTATATGAGAGAGTATGCAAAGAGAATGCATGCAAGGAGTGAATACTAGTGAAGTTTGAAGGAAGTAAAAGGGGTGAAAAGACTTAGAGGAAGGACAATATTATAGTATTAGTTAACAAAACTGAGTATCAACACTTCATATAGAGTCATATTAGATCAAAGAGGATCAGATCAGATTGGACAGAACAAGGATCTAAAATCAGCAATTGAAGATTAAGTAAATCTTCCCACTTGTAAATTCCAACAATTAGTATCAGAGCCAAGTTCTTACAAGGAGAAGCCTTACAACTTGAAGAAAAGATCTAGAAATGGAAGTCTACAAGCTTGGGAATATTATAGAGAATTAGGAGATTGAAATACATCTCATTCTACATTATTTGGAAGAAGCTAGGGAAGAATTGAGGAAATCCCTAAAGAGAAGGAAAGAAATCACCATAGCTGAAAAGGATACATAGTACAAGGAGATTGACACCTCAAAAGTGTTTTCCAATGGAGATTCCAAGGAGTTTGATGTAGTCATTATAGACCTAATGGAGAAGAATAGAGCTCAAGTAGAAGAAATTATAACTCTCAAGATTGAACAAGAATCACAAGCCATGATTCTTTGTGAAGTGAGTGAATAGGAGAAGAAAGCCATTACAGATAAAGCTATGATAGATAATGAAAAGAGAAACCTTGTCAATAGATTGGAGGAGAAGTCAAATGAGCTTGCAAGAGTTTCCAACATGTAGCTAGACACCCTAAGCCAAATGATGAATGCCCATCATGAGATGAATGTCAAGGACATTGAGATCTCCACACTAAAGATGTAAAATGAACAACTACAAAATGACTTGAGAAGAGAGAAAGAAATTGTAGAAAGCTTCAACAAACCTAATGAAGCCATCAAGTACTTTGAATAGCTACTAAAATCACCAAGATCTAGTAATGAAACTTCACGACTAGGATACACCAGCACTGAAGAAGGAGAGTCATCAAAGACTGCAGAAGAAAGAAATAACAAAGGTAAGAACACAAAATCCACTTGTCATTTTAGTGGTAAAAGGGGATGTACCTCTAATGTATGTAGGAGCAAGAACACCAATCAACATGAACAACCTAAAAACATGGGTCACTATCACAAGTACAACAAGCAAGGTCATTAGGCATATGACTGCAGGATTAAAACCATTAGGACACCAAGATTCAAAGGTCACTCTACAATTGCAAGAAGTATGGACATAAAGCTTTTGGATGTAGATCCAAGCCTACATGGTCATCAAACAAAGGAAAAAGCCATAAAAATTCCTATAATTGGGACTACAACACTAGGCACAGCTGTCACTACTATCAAGAGTATGGATACATCCCTAAAAATTGCATAAGAACACATTTAAGTGGAAGCTACAGAAGATGGCTGAGCCAAACTACATGCTTTAGTTGTTTGAAGACTAGTCACATCAGCAAGAATTGCCCAACAAGGTCCAAGGCACCCAACTCTGAGTTCAACAAAGGAAAGGGTAAGGTGGATGTTGAGCATGTCAAAGGAGAGATGAATAGAACATGAAAGAGGAAAGATGGAAGTAGCACATCCAATGGATAGATCACTTCACCTAAAAGGTCAAGTGGTCACACTTCATCCAACTAAGCAAAAGATGGTATGTGGGATTTATACTTAATGATTTATCATACATCAACTCCTAGAATGAATTAACACTGAAAAGGTTAGATCAACATGAATAGAGATGCAACAGGAAAGAGGAAAGATGGAAGTAGCACATCCAATGGAGGGATCACTTCACCTAAAAGGTCAAGTTGTCACACTTCATCCAACTAGCAAAAGAGGTATGTGAGATTGATACTTAACGATTTATCATACATCAGCTCCCAGAATGAATTAACAGTAAAAAGGTTAGATCAGCCTGAATAGAGATGCAAAGTTAAAACTTCAAAATTTTCACATTGTTGCCAAGTAAGGAAAGTTGTCCTCAGATGTCAAGTAAAGTCCTAGTATATGTTGAGTTGTCTGCCAAAGTCAGTAGAAGTTGAGTTAGTAATAGATACCGAGTGAAGGGAAATTCTTATTGATGTCGAGTAATTGGAAAATCAATGGAAGCCGAATGAAACAAAATTGCTTAAGGAGCCAAGTGGATAGCTGTATGAGCACTAAGCATTTAATGATAGGTATTGAAGGGTATTAGTTTGATTTTTCAACCATTTTTCTTCATCGCGAACATAGAGCAAGAGCAAGAAGAGTGCATAAATATTTTGAAGTAGAGATTGAAGCATTTGCAAAGATTTCAACCAAGATTCAACATCATTTCGCTGATTTAAGGTATTTACACTAGTGCCAAGCTACACAATTACAAAATTTCTACGTGTTGAAACCCTAGTTTTCAAATATGGCATCTAGTTCTAGGAAACCCTAAGACAAGGAGTTGTTTGAGGTCCAATTAGTCAGTAATAAAGTTAAACAACTAGATTTTAGACCAATTCCCAAAGTTGCATACAAAAACAACCCTGTCGGAGCTTTATCCTTGATTCCACCTAAAATTGTGATGGTGCAAGATGTTAAGAGATGTTATCACTATAAGATTGGTGCTATTGGGGACATGGAGATTAGGGAGGCATACAATAAACTTGGTCAGAATGGAGTTTTGAAGGAAGAGTTTCAGATTGTTGAGAGGAAGGGCTTAACCTGTGCCCTAGATTTCCCTATAGTATTTAAAATAGAATGGGTAAGAATTGTGCTGAGTAGAATCCATTATGGATGCCTATGGTTGGAGGGTGGACTGATCAAAATTTCAAAAAGAATTATACATAGGGTAACCAGGTATCCAACCCTAGAATGACCAAAAACCCTACGGAGTGATTCCAACGAAGCCATAGAGAAGAATACTGGAGCAAAGTGGAACAAGAGAGGGATGAAAATTGACACAATTAAAGATCTTCTTGTAGAATTTTCTATTCGGGCCATATCCCATAAATTCTATTAGTCAAGCTCACTGAACAGTGTACCTTGTATTGTAGTGGATGTTGGATACAAAATTGTTAAGAAGGATCACACTTATGATTTGGCCGAACTGCAGCTACAACAGATTATGGAGAATTTGGGAGCCATAAGAAGGTCCAAGGGAGCCCAATGCAAATCTGGATCAATTTTGATATGATTCTTTTATGTTCAAAATGAATTTCCCTCTTTTGGAAAGGTAAGCTGGAAAACAAGTAGGTCAATAGCAATATAGGTCAATGAATACATAGAGTAGATGGGGGCAAATTTTGAAACTATAATGATCAACTACTTTGAAGACTTTAAGAAGTCTATGAAACAAAGGCTTAGGATACCTGTTTCACTAGTTGAGCAACAATCAATGACATTTTCTTCTTAGTGAACATTGATTATACATAAATTCAAGTTGTAATACCAAGGGTAAGATGGCTAAGGCCACTTGGATACAAAATCAACATTGATCAGGCTTCTGCAGCAATAATTGCTCTACTTGCAGAGGAAGTAGATAAAAGTGCCCAACCATTTGGCACCTATGATGTTGTTAGGTCCAAGGTGGAAATGGAATTGAAAACTACTTCTACCCTAAAGAAAAAGGACAAACTGGTGAAAAAGCTTAAGGATAAATTTGGTGAAGGCACAATAGAAGTAGAGGAAGAAGAAGATGAAGATGATGAAGAAGAAGAATAGGGCTAGGAGCCACTTGCATTGACCCAAGGCATGGCAGAAGATGTAGAAGAGGAAGCAGGTGCCGAGGAGGAAGAGGGAGCCAAGGAAGCACCTAAGCCAAAGCAAAAGAGGAGAAATGCTCAAAAATAGTCTGCAGCTCAGCCTAAAGGCAAGAAGACAGCTAGGCTTAACCTAGCAAAGCCTACTACAAGGGAAAATACAAGAGCTACAAAAGAGGCCAAGGAGCAAGAAAAGAAGAAAGCTACTGAATAGGAAGTTCCAACCAAGAAGAAGATGAGAAGAAAGTATGTAACACCTCCTTAATTAGATGAAGAAAGAATAGAGTCTGATGACAATGGCCAATTCAGAGTGGTAAGTCACACCACTAAGTCTGATTTAGAAAATATTTGTGATAACATTAGAGATAATGCAGATTTATTAGGCTTGAAAGGCATAGATTTTAATAAGTTGACTAGAGAAGAGCAAAACATAGTGGAAGAATTAGTCTACACTATGATGGAAAAGTTCAAGAACACTCCACTGGAACTTGACAATACAATGCCTAAGGAGTTATATTCCATTGTAGAATATAAGTGGCATTATTGCCTCAATTGGAAAAAGAAATAAGAGAGTCAAAATTGGCTCGAGTAATGCCTAAACTCACAAAAGAGAAAATTAGTAAGGGGAATAAGAAGCATGGGAGAAAATTGGCACCCAAGTATAGAGCCTTTAATATTCTGCAAAATAAAATTGAGGATGTTGTGAAGAAGATCAGTCAAATGTGGAAATTAATTTATGCCTTGACAACTGTGAAAGAAAGAGAGGTAGATCCCTTTGTAGGAAGAAATAATGAAGAAGAAGAGGAAAATTCTAAGGAAGATGAAGGCGAAAGGATAAGGAAGATGATATAGTGGAGAAGGAAACAAAAAAAGTTGGTATGGCAACTGCTAAATAGCAACAAACAGAACAAAGTGTGCAAGACACATAATTGCCACCACCAAGTCCTCCATATGTAACTCCCACACCTATAGATATAGTAATTGTACAAGATGTTCTTGACACTTTTGGTCAGAACATAAATCCACTAACTATAGAGGACCTTAAAAAGATCCTTCACCAGACTACACTACAAGCTCAATTGTGTACAAATCCATTCTTGGTGAGTGTGGAAGAATTACAAAAGGCAATAGCTAACATCACAAGGGATAAGGTGAATCCACAAGAACCACCTTCACATATTCCAACAACTACAAGTGGAAAACCCCAAGAGCAAGCTGCACAAGATGTATTAGCTAAGGTTGACTCCACAGATTTAGTCACTACAATTGTCGAGGAACAAGCAAAGGATCAAACAAGACAAATGGATACCTCTATCTCTATAGCACAAGAACAAGGTGCACCCCTATAGATCAAATAATTGATTAAGGAAGAACGGAGGTGGAGACCCCAAAGGAGAAGGAGCAAGAGGCAATACAAACATTGATAAATTTTCCTACAATAGGGACTTCAAAAATGCCTCAGAAGCCAAGCATTATTGCTATGCCACTGCAAATTTCAGCACCAGGCTTCAGCTCTACAAAGTTTTCAAGGGTACTTCACTATGGAGACCCTACTCTAGATGAAGAGATAATCATTCCTAAATATGACTATGCAACCATGAACATAGATCAAATAAATGAAGTGCAAGAGGCACTAGAGAAGAAAAAGAAATAGGAGATACTCAAAAATGAGTATAAACAAAGGCAAGCTTTGATTGAGATAAAAGACATCTTTCTAGATGCATTTAGCTTGCAAGTACCTGATGAAACCAAGCCAATCATGGAGCAACTATCCAATATAGTGGACCAGGTACAAAATGAAGACCTTGATAGTAATGCCAAATTGTTAGAATGGTCAGAAAAGAAGTTCCAAATGAAGGTGAATGAAAGAATATCAAGTGAAATAGCACTATCTCAGGTGGAGCTGGAAAAGAAGATTGAAAAGGTAAAAGCAGTACTTGAGAACATATTCTCATTGTACTCAAAATTGTGTGACCCATCAATTTTCACACAAGAGACCAGCCAACGAATAATTAGCTTGGAGAGGAACCTAAATATATCAAGCATGCAGCTACCCAAGGATCCAACTTAGAGTGAGAAGCATTTTCAAACTATGCTTCACACTTAGAAGGAATTAGCTATGTTAATAGCAGATGAGGCAAATATAAAGGCCAAATTGCTACAAATTCAATCTACCATAACCCCACATATGGAAGTTTTGTAGAAAGAGCTGGCCTATACTGAGAATGTTTTAAAGAAAGACTCCAATATTTCTACTTTGGAAGGCCTAGTTCACCTTGTAGTAGAGACAACCATCCAACTTAAATCACTAGAAATTGCACTAGACAACTGGGATGCTACTCTTAAGATAATAATGGAGATAAATAAATCCTTTTTGGCTAAGTATTCAGTTAATGTATAGAACCCTTTGAAATAAGTATAAAAAAAGGGGGAGATTATAATAAAGAGGGGGAGATAAAACTAAGGGGAAGATAAGGAGATAAATTTTGAGAAAAATGCCAAAAGGAAACAACTACAAGGAAAGATGTGTGAAAGGGGGAGTCAGTACAGGGCAGAGAAAGAATGACAAGACAAGGCAGTGATAAAGAGTATCAGAATCAACATGAGACAAAGCAGAGGCACAACAACTCAGGGGGAGTTACAAATTTTGAGGTATCTTCACAAAATTTTGAACAATTTTTGAATTTTTTTTATATATGTATATTATACTCGAAGAGAATAGATTCATCATGTATAGTTATGTGTTTTTGACACTCATGTCAAAGGGGGAGATTGTTGGTCTCATATTGGTTTTGACAATGGAGTGTCAACACACTTAAGAAATTTTCTTAGTTGATGCTAAGTATAATATAGATGCTAAGTTAAAGTATGTGCCAAGCTAGAAATTCAATAGGTGCCAAGTCAATCAAATGCTGAGTGTCTAATAGATGTTGAGCCAGTATATGTGTTGAGTAAACTATAGGTGCCGAGCAAGACAGAACTACTACATGTGCCGAGCAGAACATAACTACCATATGTGTCGAGCAAAACATAACTACTATAGGAGCCAAGAAATATAGAATTTCTATATGTGCCAAGCATTAGTAATTAGTAAGTGCCGAGTAACACAGAATCAAGATACGAGTTTGTGCCCTCGCAAACTTAGATGTAAACTATTTTTGAACCGACATAAGAGGAATCTCAAAGGATTAAAAGATAAGATCGAATCTATTTCATTCCCTATGCAATCAACATGTAACCAATTAGAAAAATGGAAAGATTTGAGTGGGAAAGATGGATGAATCTCAATCGTAGATTCATACCTAACCCTAAGTCTTGAAACCTTTTTAAGGAGGTCAAAACCCCATAATTCAGTAGAGTGTGGAAGTATATGAGAGAGTATGCGAAGAGAATGCATGTAAGGAGTGAATAATAACAAAGTTTGAAGGAAGTAAAAGGGGTGAAAAGACTTAGAAGAAGGACAAAATTGCAGTATCAGTTAATAGAATAGAGTATTAGCACTTCATATAGAGTCATATTAGATAAAAAATGATCAGATCAGATTGGACAGAACAAGGATCTGAAATCAGCAATTGAAGATTAAGTAAATCTTCCCAATTGTAAATTTCAACATTGTGTTCCAATTCCTTTAGCTAGGCTTCTCTTAATTGAGAAAGACTATCATAGGTTTAATTTATATCCCTTTATTGGGTGGCACTTGGCATTATCTTTGAAATATTTTAATAGAGGCAAGCTCTTAACTGATCATACTTAGGAGAGTGCAAGATTTATGAGGATTGCCTCACACACCATGTTTTTCACCCTAGTTGGGTCTACATGAGATAAATCTACATCTTATGTGATGCTACATGTGTCTTGATTAGTTTTTGTTAATCCTAACTAGTTAAGTTGTAGTTATCTATCTCAACAGATTGATGTGAGGTAATATTAGAAGAATTTTTGAAGTTATTTGTAATATACTGATTCACCCACCCTCTCAATATATTTATTATTGAGTAGACCACTAATTTTCATCATTTTACCTCCCCTCCCCTAGAGGAAGCCACTTTTTTAGAACCTTTTAGGGGCATGAGGCCATTGACTGTTGGTGGTACTAACTAGATGGTGTAGGATTCTTATAAGTGTCTCCCTTAGATAACTTTAGCAATCTTGGTATATTTCAAAATCCATTAAGACTTAAATTTTATGGGTCAGGTTCCATGTTAGGGTGAGAATCTCTTCCAACCTACACAACATCTAGGGTTCTCTACTTATATTCAAAACCAAGAGGTTTTGAGTTGTTAAGGGTTTCTTAGGTTGAATCCTTGTAATTTCACAATAAAACCATTCACATCCATTGAGATCTATTTTCTTAGCCTAACAACATAGATTTCAAAATAATTTAATTAATGACTATTGTTGACCCCAATATTGTCTAATTTGCTTGGTGTATTCTTCTCCTAGGCTTATTTGTAGAGGCTCATCTCTATCACGTATGCGTCCATGACCTTTTTCACCCAATATGCAACCAATGTAATTCAAGCACCACTTCTTATGTTTTTGCCATGCTTTAGACCTTTAGAATTAGATTCTATTAGTGGAAGGAGAGCATCTTGAGGTTTCATGGAATGGTTTAAAAACCTCCTATGTCTTTTGTAAGTCTAGTGGCTGTATTGGGAATTAACAAGTCAACCTTTTGGTGCAACAACAACCCTAGCTTATAATAAGTGGTACTAGGCAATGTGAAATATTTGATGTTGGGAAGAGGATTGTTGGTAGGCGGCCAACATTCCTTGTGAGAACTCATTAGATGAATTAGCAACCTCCTATGTATTCTATAATTCTACATTAATAAGTTGATCTTTTTGTGCAACAACAACCCTAACTTCTAATAGATTCATGATATTTTTGTCACCTCAATATGAACCTTTTCTTTTCATATGAGTCTTTTAAGGAATTTGCATCATTTCGCTTTCAAGTATACCCAAATTTTAGATACTTTTAGACTGGGAACATTTTTATGTATATGGAAATATAGAAATTATGTGGTTCTTATTGACTATTCTCTTGGTACAAGTATTTTTATTTAAGCTAAAGCTGTTATTTACTCGAATGGTATTATACAATTTAAAGTGTAGGATTGTAAGGTATCTTTGGATGTCTCAACTCAAGGAACTAATTGATCTTTAGGAAATTCCTTCTGCATTTTTGAAAAAGTATTCCTAAAAGTCTCCACCTCCTGCTATTATTTATTTTCCCATGGTTGACAACAAGGTTGGAGTTTATCTACGTAATGCTCCCAATCTCCCAAATCCTAAGGTCTTTTTCACAATTATGTCAACTATAGAAACTCATATTGTCATCATTTTACCTCCCCTTCCCTAGAGGGAGCCACTCGTGGAGAAATGTTTAGGGGGACAAGGCCATTGATCGATGGTGGTATTAACTAGTTGGTGTAGGATTCTTCTAAGTGGATCACTTAGCCAAGTTTGAAAATTTATTTAACCCACAACAAAGAAAAAGGAAGAGAAAGAGAGGTAAACAAAAATACATGTATTTTGTTCATAACATCACCCTAGACTACACTAATGTGTGGGTCAAAAAGGACAAGTGAGATTACTCTCCCTCATCCTATTAGAGTTTTTATGTTTGTTAAATAACTTAATCTTTTTTGTGTCTATTTGAGAGACTCGGATGTGATCTTGGATACACCCACGAATTTTTAAAATATATTTATATTTATTCAATAGATTTGATAAAATTTTTCAACAAGCAATATAATTCTTAAAAAGAAATCTATAAATTTATCAAGTAATGTTTTTAAAAATAATCTTGAGATTTTTCTTCCTATGTCATTTTAAGAAATCTACACAATATAATTATTAAAATATAAATTTCATATTCTTTTTAAACTTAAGAAATACAATCCAATTTGTTTAATCTTCTTTTAAAATTTAATCTCAGTCAATGCATAGATAAACAAATATTTATGCTAAATATATTTTCATATCTTTGTTAAATTACTTGTATGTATGGGTTAGTATATGACATTTTTTACCAATAATACAAATATACAAAATGTATACTCTTAATAAGATATTTAAATTTAAAATTTGAAAATAATAATATTATGATAGTAACATATTAGAATAACTATTGATTAATTATATTATGAAAAATCAATAAAAAATAATTTTCATATTTGCTTCAATGACACTTATCACAATTACTATCACAATCATTTTCATTTTACTAAAAAATAGTTGATGTTATAGATAATTAATGATTTCATTTAAAAGGCTTTAAGTCTTAGAATAAATTTACAAGTGAAAACTCTATCTAATAAAAATGATATTATGCTAGCACAAAGCCTTAATTCAATATATGTGAAAGGTGTCAACATGAAATTAATTAGACAAGAGTTTACAACACAACGGTCTTGGGTTCAAATTTGCTTAACACCTAAAAATAAATAATTACAACAAATAATAATAATAGGCCATTTTACTGATCACAAAATTAAAAAACATTAAATTAATTAAAACAAAAAATTAATAATATTTATTGCACACAAATCTATATCACTTACCTTTAATTTTTGAAGTAATAACAATTTCAATAATAATAATTTTATTACAATAAGATAATATTGTATCAATATATTTATCATGCCATTTTAATTTTTTTAAAAAATGAAGTATTAAATTGATAGCTAGCATTAGATTATAAAATTGATAGCTAACATACATATTTCAATTAATTCTATGTAAAAGACATTAAAAGGGATAATTGACTTTTGTTGTTTATATATATCTTTGTGAAAATGATTTAATAAAAATAGAAGCTCTAAAATTCAATTCATTTTTTTAAAAATTACACAGATTTGATTAAGAATATATGTTTCATACTATTCTTGTCAATAATACAATTAAAATATTTATTGAATTTTTTTAAAAATCTTAAAAATAGATCTAAATGAAATTTAAAAGAAAATGATCATGATACTAATGGCTATAAAGAAGAGTAGAACATTCCAACTTTTTCAATAGACTTTCAGCTAATTAACAATATATTTCTTTAGAAACATAAAAATAAAAAATAAAATGACAACTAATAAATGTATATAAAAGAAATATAAAATGAGACCTAATAAAATTTTGACTTTTAGATATTTGTAAATCATAATGAATAATTTATAATAATAAACAATAAAATATTTATGTCATGATAGAATTTCTTATAAATGCTTGAAGATGATATTAATGTTAAATATTTGAAAAAAGTGAAATATTTAATCTATTATTAAAAATTGATTAAAAACATATTTATCATATTATATAGAACTATTTATATAAATCTTGTTCAATTAGATAATATACCTTTATTTTTATTATTAAAATTTTAAAATAATATAAATCAACTTCAAGAAAGGCTATAATAATCAATAAAAATAATAATCAATAAAAATAGAGCATATTATAATCAGTAACACGTTTGAAACTTGAGAACGAACTAACTTATGCACATTAAATTTATAAACAATGATTAAAAAAGTCAAATTGCAAGTTACCCAATAATATCCCAATAATCTTTTTCTTCTTCCTATCTACACAAATCATATTCTCACAGGCTTGAGAATGTCACTTTAGAAAACCATTCATCTTCCTCTCAAAGATCCAAATAAAATTGTTTGAAGTACTCCTTCACAATCTACGCATGCATCAAGCTTCTTGGAGCCCTAGAAATTTATATAAGAATTATTGACTTAATCTACAGAGGGGAATTTATGTTTATCTCTGCAAAATTTAATATACAGACATTTGAACACTTGTTTACAAATCAATGGATTCAGAAATGGGGTCCATCTCTTGATAAATTACAGCTTCAGTCAAAGCTCAGACAATTGTATTAAACAAAATATGTCTCATGTATTTTGTAGAACCAGGCGAGCCTTTTTTACTACCACGTAAACCTTGCCCAGATGCAATGTTATTTTAAATATGTTAGGAAGAATTGTTTTCTAATTGTTATTGCAAAGTTATTTTAAATATCGCTGACAGTATTATATCATCACTATGTACTGTAGTTTCTTTTATATCATTATGATTCCTCATGTTACATCTTATCCAATTTTCATGATGGAGGAAGGTACACTGCAGCAAGAAGATTTCGATTACTGTAAATGGTATTTCATTGACCTATACAATACATTCTGTCAGATCTGGTATTTCATTGAATTAATACAATAAAATTAGATGAAAAGATATCAGATATTTGATTATAATATTATGGGCTGAAACCATCTTCTGACAACATATTATGATTAACAGATTGGGAGAGGGTAGTAGTTGTTCCATCTTCTAACAGCATGGGCTGAAACCATATCATATTCTTGCTTCACTTAAAGCTTTCATGGGATAATTCCTCCATACAATTCGACAGCTGCAAAGTAGAACGTGAACAAAGATCATGGGAGGCATCTGATATAGTTTCAGCGCATGTTGTTAGAAGATGACAAATTAGGAACCTCTCCTTGCACAACTAACTAGAAAGATGGAAGAACTAGTTTATGCACATCATATTCAAAGATTAAGAATTATGAAGAAGATTTTAGAACGTTATCACTTTTAGAAGATTGCAAGCTAGAATAGGTAGCATATTTCAAGGAATAATGAGACTAAAGGAAACACATAGGACCCCATCAAGTTCTTCAACGGCCAAAGTTTCACAGTAAGTTATTCGTAGCGCAGTATAGTGATAATAGCTCTCAAGATCATAGATTTATAGATTTAAGTGTAAGCTTAGATTGAGCTTGTAGCAGTCTAAGAGCTGATTATATGTGATTTAGGATAAGTAGCCAACTATAGCACTTTTGTTAAAATAAATGATTATTCTAGCATTTAGTCTTTTTTTATTATATTACTCTAGGTCGTGTAGTTGGAAAACCTTTGGCCTATTTGGCTGCGGGAATAGGAATAGCTATTCTGGAATGCATATTCTGGAATAGAAAATGGGGTTACGTATTCCTATTCTCTATTTGGTTTAGCCAATATTTGATGGGGAATTTGCAAACCCCAAAATTTATGTTTTCTAAAATAAATAAAAGTGGAATAGGGATATGTATTCCAATAACACCTATTTGGGTGGAATTGTAAAACCTCAATTTTGGGCCAAAATTGGAATACATATTCCTATTTTACTTTGTCTTCCAATTCTGATTTGGTGCATCCAAACAAAGAATTCAAAATTTTAAGAATTTACATATGCCTATTCCGCTTGTATTCCCTTTGCCAAATGGGCCCTTAGGTTTTGTATTTATGAATGTATTGTTAGACTTGTTTTGTATGAATTAGGTGGGTTTTTCTTATGATTACCCTCTCTTATAAAGTTGGCATTGAGTTGTTTTATGAATAAGCTCCTTGAAGAACAATGGTTGTGTTGGAAAATGTTTTAGGTTCTGCATTTATGAATGTATTGGTAGACATGTTTTGTATGAATTAGGTTGGGTTTTCCTTATGATTATCCTCTCTTATAAAGTCGGCATTGAGTTGTTTTATGAATAAGCTTCTTGAAGAATGATGTTTGTGTTTGAAAACATTTTAGGTTCTGCATTTATGAATGTATTGTTAGACTTGTTTTGTTTGAATCAGGTTGAGTTTTTCTTATGATTACCCTCTCTTATAAAGTCAACATTGAGTTCTTTTATGAATAAGCTTATTGAAGAATGATATTTGTGTTCAAAGGTGATATTATAGATCATTCTAGGTAGAATAACAATATATTGATTAATATGACTCTTTAAGTTTTGATTTTTTATTATTATGAATACACTTCTTAATGTAGATTTATATTTATATTTGTATTGACTATAATGTCATAATTTACAAAGTCCTCTGAAGGATCATAGGTGAATATTCATTTGCTAAATTAGTCTTTCCATTTATGTTTTCTTTGTTCTTTTAGTCTCTCCCTTTTTCCTCTAATGAACGAGAAATATACTAGAATAGATAACGAATTAGACTTTCAACCTTGAGATTGTGCCAAAAACAAATTTACTATTTCTTTAATTTATTTCACATACTTTTGGTCTTACATAAAGTTTTTTTTTTCTTTTTTTTTCTTTTTTTCTTCCGTGAAATACAATGCTAGATATCAATAATTTATATCATATCTATTAAGACTTGATCTCCTCCCAACTAAGACTTTGCCATAGTTTGAGTCAAATATTTTCTTTTATTTCTTGCTAGCTTTCATACAAATATAGGGAGCTCCATGACCTTTAAAAGTGTACTTAGATTGTTTCTATATTTTATCAAAGATATACTGAGGTTGTTTCAATCCCCCTTTATCTCTTGACTAGAATTATAGAAAAATTGAAACCGTCCTTAGGTTAAGCCCATTATAATCCCTATAATAGTTGTAAATGTTTAAAACCAATAGAGATGGGCCAAACTTAGTAATCTTTTTTTATGCAAGAAAAATGGTGATAATTGAACATTAGATCACATTCCTTCATTTTCTTAATAGGGTCATCAATCTTAAAAACAAAACATGATGACAATATTCCTATTGAAATCTTGCAAGAAAAAGATAATATATACACTCATATTGATGTAGTTCAAATATGATGCAACTATCATGTTTACGAATGAAATAGTGAACCAAAAATATATTCAATAGTATAGCATTATTTTACCTAAATCAACAAATTTTGGGATGAGTTAAGATATAACCCATAATAATGTCATGGGAAAAGGTGATCATCTATCAATACTAGAAATTGACAACCATCAAAAGAGCTAAAATATAAATTATAATAGCTTAGCTAATAGGTCTCATAAGAACAAGGATCTAATCCCTCTAGATATTGGATCCCCTTCTAGTAAACCTATTATTAATTTTAATCTCTCTCTCTCTCTCTCTCTCTCTCTCTCTCTCTCTCTCTCTCTCTCTCTCTCTCTCTCTCTCATGGTTTAAAAAAAATTAAATTTCCTATATATTAAGATGTAAATGCGAGAACATAAAATAACTTGATACAAGTATGTAGATATATACCCTTGATTCTATAATGTTTACACACATACCTCCCCCATCTTTCTCTCTATGTCCCATTATCTCCCAAGTATAAATTTATCCCCAAAACCAATAAAGATCCATAGAAGATAGTAGGCACCATTTTGACTATAAAAAATGATCTAAACTTCATAATGTTCATCCTTATCATCACAATAAACTCTCTTAAATAGTTGTATTTTTTATGTAGAAATCTTAGTGGAGCCTCATGGATAAACATTCTTTAGAACCTATAAAGTATAATGTGAAAAATATCATGGGAGAAATTTTTAATGGATTGAGTGCACGTTACATGACAAGATGATTAACTAGTACTTTCTCTAACAAATGAGTTTAATTTAGAATAACTGAGAGGGAGGAGGGGGTGAATCAGTTATCCAAGGTCCAAATGTACAAATAAAACTTTTTAGTACTCAAAAAATATATGTGCATGCATTGATTAGATCATCCAATATCTCAAACCTTTGTATATTACTTTCCTAGGTCAAATGAACTTAGAAGAAATGTAAACATAAGTTAACAAAAATTCAATCACACAATTTGACACAAGGATTTAACATGAAAACCCAATTTGGGAAAAACCACCAATAACATTCTACCAATTTTTTCTCTTCTTAAGTGAGCCCTGTGAGGAGCCAACCCTATTAAAGGTAAAAATACAAACTGTTAAATGTGACCTTGATTAAAGGATTTCAATCACCCTATTAAAAGTGAGCCTTGTTAGAGGAATTTAGAACATTCCATTAGAATGTCACCTTGTTAATGGATTAATCATGAATATTAGGTCAACCTTAATCCAAAGGATTTATCCAAACTGATACAATTACCAGAAAGTAATAATAGGACTTGATCTGATAACAAAAAAAATCACTCACAAATTTTAGATCTCTCATTCAACTCTCCATTTTGCTTGGTATTCATTCCCCTTCATCTCTAATTTATTGTTTACCCTTTAAGCCTTCACCTCCTTAAGCCTTGCTTAGTATGCTAACTGCAGTTTCATTCCTTTGGCTACCATATGAAGCAACACCTCCAGAATCCTTCTCTTTCATGCTCACACTTTGCTTCTAGCCTTGTATCTCCTTAAGTAGAGAATTTTGGTCTTTTTCTACTTCATCACAATTGTCCATCTTAGGATTAGGTTATATTCATTGAAAACTCCCTCTTTTCCATTATGTTCCCTCTAGAAACTTCTCTTACAATCCTCTTCAAATTCATCTTCAAACGGTTTATCCTGAATTATGTGCCACTAGCTCATCAAGCTTATCCTCAACACGCTTCACATAATTCAAGAAATCAACTTTTTTAGCTTAGGTTCATCAAATCTTTGTTCAAATTCTTTATGTTGTCATTTAGTAATAACTGACTTTTGATGCTTGGTCAACACTAGGTTGCTCAGCATGAACAAAGTCTTTGCTTGGTCAATATTGCCATCTCTAACGCTCGTCACAAACTAAGTTTGTTGATGCTTGACACATACTAATCTTTTCTTGGCTTGGCCATAGCCATCTTTCTACTCGGCCTGAACTAAATGCTCAGCTTACACTATTTGCTCGGTCAAGCTTGGAAGATATTATTTTTTTCTTAGTATTCTTCTTGTCTTTGTTTCAGTATCCTTTTATTGTAGCCTTGAGTAGGTAAATCATATACTATATCATCAAAGTCTTACTTGGTCTTAGTGCTCCTTTTATACACCATACAACTCAACCATTCTCTAAGCACTCTTGTTATCCTTTCTTTTCAAATCCTCTTCACCAATCAATCGAATGATAACATTTTGACCAAAGTTAGAAATTGTCTTACCAACAAGTAGCAGGTTTGATATTGTTCCCATGATAGGTTTCAACAATCTTCCTCATTTCTATAATTCAACAATTTTCTTTTTCAACAATCTCCCTCTTTGGCATTAATGACAAACCAATACCAATAATAATAACATAAATAAACTTAATACCTTTTATTGAAATTTGTCCCTCTATCAATATGTGTCCTTCTATATAGGTTACTCTTTTCTTTGCAATCTCTCTTCTTCTTCAGATAAACTCTCTCTTTAGTGTAAACTCTTCTTCATTTTATGATAAAACTCTCCCTCTTTGACAAAATGCCAAAGAATTACAACCATCTATTCATGTAGATACCTTCAATTCAAGTTTCTTCCCTACTTTAGGCAGTTCCTAAAGTTAGATCCACTGCATCAAGTTGTAAAGTATGTCATCCAACTCAGTTGATGTAGGACACTACCATTACTTCTTTAAGTAGCTTGAGATAGGAGTATCACCCCTAGCTTACCTCTAATATATTCACGTGCATCTTTAGGTAAAGCCTTTGTGAATATATTAGTTATTTGTTCCTTTGTATTCACATATTCCATTTTCACTTCTTTGTCTTGAACCAATTCTCTCGAATAATGATATTTGATTGCAATGTGCCTTGTCTTTGTGTGCATTACATGATTCTTAGATATGTTTATACCACTTGTATTGTCATAGTAGATTACCACAAGTTCAGAGATTTCTTCCTTCATTCCTTTGAGTAGTTGTTTGATCTATACCACATTTATACAATTCACTGTAGCAGTTTCTAATCTTAGATTGGTTTTGAAATATGAGTGACAATATACTTAAGTCATTATCTCAGTTCATGATGAACAAGTAATATATGCCGAGCATAAGTTTCTAGATAGTATATGTTGAGTGATCAATAACTAGTAAGTTCCGAGTCACTAAAGTTCCAAACATATAGTAGATGCTGGGTCATTTAGATACCGAGTGATTAGTGGATGCCGAGTCATTCAAAGATCGAGTTACACCATTGCAGAGATAGTGGATGTTGAGCATTAGACACTTCAAGTGCCGACTAAATAGTTTTGGACATAGTTGTTTGTAATGACACAAACTTCTATGTAAACCATTTTTGAGTAGACTTAAGGATTGTTTTGTGATTCTAGATGATAAGGATGAATCTTTATTGAGGATCCCTATGTAGTACATGCAACCAATTAGTTGAAGGGATGTTTTAAGTGAAAAAATGGGTGAATCACAATTGTTGATTCATACCTAACCCTAAGTCACCTAGGTCTTCTTAAGGAGGACAAACCCTAAACATTTTTTAGGTGTGGAAGGAGAGAAGAGAGAAGTTTTCTTGTGCAAATAGAGTATTCATGGTGGCTAGGGAGTTGTGAATTGAGATACATTGTAGAATCAGTTAGATGATAACATAGGAAAGGAATTAGAGGACAAAAGCAATATAGCTAATTAGTGAGGATCAAGTACACATTAGGAGAGAGGTGATCTATTATCTAGTAACATAGTGCTAACCATAGGATCATTGCTGATGCATTCTACTAGGTGAATCAGTTAAATCTCTTAACAGAGCAGTCCTAACAAGTTGTTGTAAATAATTTAACATGCTTCTTACTTCATTGTGAGTTGTAAGTCCTATAATCAGGCACACTTCTAATAGGGTGTTGAAATCCTTTAACATGTAAAGATCTAACAATCTTGTAAGCCTTTAATAGAGTATACCTTTCACAAGGTAGATCATAGTTTATGATCAAACATTGTAGCCTTCATTAGATACACTTTATTACTACAGTAGTGGAGATTTGTGGGTGTCATCCCCATGCTAGTTTTACTTTCTCATTAGAGGGTTTCTGGGTAACCAAATATCTTGTGTCATATATGTGTTGAATGCTATTTGTTTTCATACTATGGATGAATATGTTTAGCTAGATATTACAATTTACATACAAATTGTGAGATGGATGTGTTGTGAATGAATTTATGGTTAAATTTTTGAAAGACTAATTCACCCCCCCCTCAGAGTTTACTTTCCCTATTGTATTTTTAGCATCAATGACATATTCAACTTCAACATTAGATTGTGAAATAAAATTCTATTTCTTGCTAGTCCAGGAAACCAATCTTTTTCCTAAGAAAAATGCTCCACCACTTGTGCTTTTTCTATCATCAATATTTCCAGCCTAATAATAATTTTTATAGGCTCTCAAGTTAAACTTATTACTCTTCTTATAGTATAGACCATAGTCTTCTATACCTTTTAAGTATCTCATATCCTTTTAACAATGATTAAGTGATTGCCCTTAGGATTTGCAAAAAATCTTGCAACAATCCCAACAACTAGTGCAATATCAGGTCTTCTATGAACCACATTTTGCAATTTTCCAATCATAGACATGTACAATGTTTGATTCACCTCACCAGAATCATCAATTTTAGATAATTTATGTCATGCCAACATGGGAGTACTAACTGGTCTTGAATCTTCCATACCAAAAGTCTTCAAGACTTACTTTACATACTTGGACTGAGTAATTTAAATACCATATTTCATCTGATATACTTGTAATCCAACACAAATTTTTATTTCTCCAAACATAGACATCTCAAATTCTTTCATCATTTCATTTGCAAATGTCGTACATAATGCATCTTGTCCTCCAAATATGATATCATCAACAAATATTTCAGCTAGTAAAATTCCTTTACCTCCTTTTGTCTTCAAGTACAAATTTTTGTTTTCATTAGTCTTCTCAAAATTACCAATCTTCACAAGATAATTATGCAATCTTTCATACCATGCTTTGGGAGCTTTCTTTAAACCATATAAAGCTTTGTGCAATCTACACACCATGTTTTTATTGTTGGGATCAAAAAATTCTTCAGGTTGTTCAATGTAAACCCCCTCTTCTAGTATACCATTCAAAAATGCTGACTTAACACCCATTTGATAAACTTTGAATCATTTATAAGTAGAATAAGCAAGCATAGTTCTTACTCCTATCAATCTTGCAACTGGTGCAAATGTCTCTCAATAATCAATTCCCTCTTCTTGTGCATAACCTTTGTAGACTAATCTTGCCTTATTCCTTGTTACTTCACCATTCTCATCTAATTTGTTTCTATATATCCACTTTATTCCAATAACATTCTTGTCCTCTAGTCTTGGTACTAGTGTCTAGGTTTTGATCTTCTCAATCTGATCAATTTCTTCTTTCATGGCTTGAATCTAGTCTTCATTATCTAGGGCATCCTTCACTAATTTAGGTTCATGTATGCTTAAAAAAACATGTTTCATTCCTTAATCTATTCCTTGTCATTGGTCCATCCTCTTTTTCTCCAATAATTTGTTCAGCAGGATGATGTCTTCTAACATATTCTGATAGTCTTGGTTTTGTTCTTATTTTTAAAACAATACATCATTCATGAAGTTCAATCTTAGGTTTATTGTGTACTTCTTTGTCAGGTAACTTGAAATTCCTTTCCTCTAAATTGATCTCGACATCAAAATGTACCTCGACTTCTTATTGTAACTTGGCTTCTAAATGCAACTTGACATCCATTGTATGTGACTTGATAGTCATTGATTCTTGTTGATTAACATCTTGGTTCACAGTATCATCAGCATTAGCAGACATGCCTTCATAGTAGTACATAAAGGTTTTGTAATTCTCAGGTTCCTTCTTTTGTTCATCTTCATGTATTTTTTATATTCATCAATTTTTACATTTTCACTTTCGACAACCTTGTTAGTGTTAGTATTTAAACACTTATAAGCTTTAATTCTTGTGGAATATCCTAGGATTACACCTTCTTCACTCTTTGTATCAAGTTTTCCATTTTTGTTTTCCTTTAGAATGTAACACTTGCTTCCAAATACTTTAAAAATATTTGACATTGGGTGAGTATCCATACCATAATTCAAAAGGTGTGAAATTTTTACCTTTCTTGACTCGTACACGATTCAAGGTATAGATAGTTGTAGTGACAACTTCTCTCTAGCATTTCAAAGCAACATTCTTCTCCATCATCATTGTTCTAACACAATCCATCATAGATCTATTTCTCCTTTCATCTATCCCATTTTGTGGAGGGGTCCTCAGTATAGAAGTTTATCTTTTGATTTCTCTGTCATTTCAAAAATTGTTGAATTCATTTGATGTAAACTCTCCACCTCTGTCAGATCTTAGACATTTTAATCTTTTAAAAATTTCCTTTTCAATTTTTTCCACATACCACTTAAGTATTTGAAAAGCATCATATTTCTCTCTCAAAAAAATCATTGTCATCATTCTAGAGTAATCATCAACAAATAGAATAAAATACTTGTCACCTTTGTAGCTTTGCACATCAATTGGTCCACATAGATCAGTGTGAACTAATTCAAAAATTTCTTTTTAAGTATGAGTCTTACTCTTAAAACTAGACTTTGTCATCTTGCCTAATTGACATTTTTTGCAAATCACATTATCAGGTTTGTTTAGTTTTGGAAAAGCTCTGACTCTTTTCATCTTACTAATACTAACTAAGTTGTCAAAACTTACATGACATAATATTTTGCGCCATAGCCACACATCATCATATTGTACAACAAGATAGGTTACTTTAGTCATGTCAAGATAAAAAAAATTACCTCTTGTCTGATCACCACTTCCAATGAGTTCTCCATCAACATCATAGATCTTAGCCTTCTTGTGTTCAAATTCAACTTTATATTATGAACTATTCAATTGTGATACACTCAATAGATTATAGTTAAGTCCTTCCACATAGTAAGCATTGTCACACATGATCTTGTTTATCAATCTTATTGATCCTTTACCTTTCACTAGATAGGGTGCATCATTACCAAATCTAACACTATTTCCATTATAATGCTCAAGGGTTATGAACTTACTTTTGTCACCAGTCATGTGATGGGAACATCCACTATCAATGATCCATCTATCACTTTGGGTTACATAGGATACTAATGTAGTTGCTTCATCTTCATCTGAATCATCTTTCATAGAAACATAGATAACTTCTTCAACTTGATCATATTATTCATCATTAGATTCTTCTTTAGTAATGTAGCAAGCTTTCTTTCCCTTGTCTTTATAACCTTTGTTACTCTCATCTTTCCTACTTCTAGATTTGTCTTCATTTCTATTGTTTGTCTTCTTAGGACATCTTTCTACAATATGACCAAATTAATTACAATTAAAACATATGATGGGTAACTTACCTTTGTATTTTCCTTTGCCTCTATGAAATCTCCTAGCAAACAGTGCTTCCAATTCTTTTAGATCTTCATCATCTATTTCAATGTCACTAGCAACATGTTTGACTTTTTTCTTTCTCCCATCTTTAGGTTCTTTGAGTGCTAGTTTAGCTTTGAAAGAAGAATCAATATTCTCAGATTTAAAATTATCAAAATTTGAAAGTTCAAAAGTAGTGAGTCTACCAACTAGTCCTTCAAGGGCTAGATCACTACCAGGAGTACACCTTAGTTCTTGTATAGCAAAGACTCTAATAGCATAGATAGGCAACATGGTTCTTAATACTTTTTTGATCACAATTTCATCTTCAATCTTTCCATTAGATCCTCTAATTTCATTTACAACATCTTTGATTCTTCCACAATACTAAACTATAGTTTCACCTTCTTTCATTTTAATATCATGAAATTTTCCTCTTAGAATTTCTACCTTGGCTCTCAGCATATTATTGTTTCCTCCATAGATTTTCTATAGAGCATGCCATACTTCTTTATCACTAACACATTCTTTGATGTCATTAAACTCTTAATAGCTTAGGGCAGATGCAATCTCCAATATTGCCTAATTGTGTTCTTTCTTTTCTTTTAGTTGTTGTGTAGTAAGGGATCCAACAACTTCAACATATTTAGTGGTCACAATTGACAATGCAAAATCTCCAAGTCCTCTTAGATGCAACTTCATCAAACTTTTCCATGCAAGAAAGTTTTCCTTGTTTAGCTTGGGCACCTCCTTTATGTACATCTTGATTTTTAGCTTCAAGTACATTCAAATTTTTTCCTTCACAAACACCAAGTGCTTTGATACAAAATTGTTGGAATAATTTACAATAACTGAGAGGTTGGGGGGGGGGGGGGGGGGGGGAGGGGTGGGGGTGAATTAGTTGTCCAAGGTCCAAATGTATAGATAACACTTTTTAGTACTCAACAAATATATATGAATGCATTGATTAGATCATCCAATATCTCAAACCTTTGTATATTACTATGCTAAGTAAAATGAACTTAGCAACACAAATTCAATCACACAATTTAACACAAGGATTTAACGTGGAAACCCAATTTGGAAAAAACCACCTATAACATGCTACCAAATTTCACTCTTTTGAAGTGATCCCTGTGAGGAGCCAACTATATTAAAGGTTATAATATTGCTGAAAATAGATTGATACAAGTATGATAATGTGTTTCAATCATTGTTTTGTCACTGATGTCAACCTTGCTAATTGCTAGTAAGATAATTTCTTATATGATTTGAGCTATTATTTATTTGATTGATGAAGAGGAATTGATCAAATGAGCTAACAATGGAACCTAGAGGAAAGGTTTAGTTATGATATGAAAAGGAGTACAAGGATTAGTTAAGACAATGATATTATAGTAGATTGATAATCTACTTAAGGTTGCAAAATATGGTTACACTAATTAAATTTCAAAAGAACAAGTTAAACAAAGTATGTCTACCAAGCTTAACATTCTACATAGTCAGTGTTGAGAAAAGTTAGTGTAAGTCGAGCAAAAAATTAGTTGGAGCTGAGAAAAATTAGTTTCAGTGTAAGCTGAGCAGAAAATCTGTTAGAGCTAAGCAGAATTAATTTCAGTGTAAGCCAAGTGAAATAGTGTAAGCCTAGTAAATTTTACTTGATGTCTTGCACCAGTAAACTTTAGTTCATGCTGAGTGATTTGATAGAGGATGCTGAGCAACATAGTATGTGCATAGAATCAAAAGCCAATTAATGCTGAGTGTCAACATTATGAGGAAGATCAAGAATTCGATAAATCTGAGTTGACAAATTTGATTTCTTGGATTGTGTGAACCATGTGGGAGATAAGATTGATGAGTTGGTGGCATAGAATTCATGGTGAATCATTTTGGCACTAATTCAAAGAGGATTGAAGGAGAAGTTTCAAGAAGGGAATGAAATGAAATAATGGGTAGATTCATTGAATCCTACCTAATCTAAAATAACCCTAAAATGGACAATGGAGGATGAACAAAAAGGATATTAATTCTCTATTTATAGATATTGCTGGTCAAAAGAAAAGGTTGTCATGTGTGAGAACCTAAGGAGGACAAGGAGTCTAGGGTATTTCTTCATTCAATTACCTAAGAGAAGAGATTGCATTAGAAAGAAAAGCAAGAAGGCTTAAGGGTATGGATGCTTGAGGGGTGAACAAGCTATTAGAGCTAAAGTGTGTGAAAGACAAGAAAAATAGGAGGACTGAAGCAAAGATCTATAATCATAAAGTGTGTTGTAAGTTGTTATCAGAACAAGCCTTACTATTACTTTCTAATCATTGTACCAGTCTAGGGTAAATCATTTGGATTAAGGTTGACCTAACAATCATTTGTAAATCCTTTATCTGGGTGACATTCTAAGTGAATGATCTAAAGCCCTATAACAAGGATTACTCCTAATAGGGTGATTGAAATCCTTTAACTAGATCACATTTAATAGTGTGCATTGTAACCTTTAATAGGGTTCACCTTTCATAGGGCATCACTTTAGAAGAGTGAGAATGAGTAGCATGTTACTGGTGGTTTTTACCAAATTGAGTTTCCATGTTAAATCATTGTGTCAAATGTTTTATTGAATTTTTTATGCTTCATGTTTACATTTCTGCAAAGTTGATTTGACAGTAACCTACAAATTTAAGTGATTGCATAATCTAATGAATGCATGCATGATGAAAATGTTTTATGGATATGGGTTCGCTAGGCTGTGAAAAGTTTTAATTGTACATCTAGACCTTGGAAAATTGATTCACCCCCCTCTCAGTTATTCTAAAAAATTCCAACAATTGGTATCAAAGCCATCTGCTTAAGATGACTAGTTTGAAGGTACTAGAAGAAACAAGATCAAGATGTCAAAAAGAGAGGTACCCAAGCTTAATAGAGATAACTTTTCTGCATGTAAAAGTCTAATGAAGCTATACCTAGGAGGTCTTGGAGATCATACAAAATCTACCATTGATGTTGATCACGTTGATACTACTGGAGTCTTAACTACTAAAGATCTGAAAAAGAAGAAAGAACACAACTAGGCAATGTTGGAGATTGCCTCTACCCTAAGCTATGTCGAGTTTGATGATATCAAGGGTTGTGATAGTGTAAAGAAAATGTGGGATTCTCTACAAATGGTCTATGGAAGTGACAAGAATGTTCTAAAAGCCAAAGATGAAAGTCTTAGAGGTAAGCTTGATGACATGAGAATGCAAGAAGATGAGAATATTGCCCAATATTGCTTTAGGATAAAATTTGTTGTTAATGCAATAAGAGGAGCTACTTGTAAAATAGATGATGATATTGTACTAAGAAAAGTTTTGAGCACATTGCTACCTATTTACACTATTAGATTTTCAAAAAAACAAGAATCGAGATGTATGCAAGGGAATGATCTAACTCTTGAAGGTCTGGTAGATAGGCTCATTTCTTTTGAGCTATCTAGTTTTGATAATTACAAACCTAAAAATGTTGAATCTACTTTCAAAGATAAGATGTCATTGAAGGAACCTAATGAGAAGAAGAAGAAAAAGATAAAATATGTGTCCAATGATAGTGATACAGATGAGGAAGATGTAGATCAACTTGAAGCACTACTAGAAAGGAAATTTGATAGAGTTAAAGGCAAGTTCAAAGGTAAGTTACTTATCATGTGTTTCAATTGCAATGAGGTTGGTCATATTGCTACTAGATGTCCAGATAAGAAGAATTATAGAGGTGGAGACAAGTATAAAAGTAGAAGAGATGAAGACAACAAAGATTACAAAGACAAAGGCAAGAAGTCTTACTATATTGTTGAAGAGGAAACAAAAGATGGATCTGATGATCATGATGATGAAGTGGTGTATGTTGCAATGAAGGATGAATCTGATGAAGATAAGGAAAATACAATACAATGTCTTGTGTGAGAAAGAATGACATATGGATCATTGACAATGGACGTTCACATCACATGATTGGAGATAAAAGTAAGTTCATTACCTTGAATTATTAAGATGGAAATAATATAAGGTTTGGTAATGATACACCATTTCTAATAAAAGGAAAAGGTTCTATGAAGCTCACAAAAAAGATTTTATGTGACAATGCTTACTATATTGAAAGACTTAACTATAATTTGTTGAGTGTGTCACAACTAAATAATTCAGGTTGTAAGGTTGAGTTTGAAAACAAGATTTCTAGGATATATGATACTGATGGAAAACTAATTGGAAAAGGTGATCAAACTAGAGGTAATCTATTCTACCTTGATATAGAGGATGCTACTTCTTTAATTTTAGAATTTGATGATGTATGGCTATGACACAAGAGGTTATGTCATGTTAATTTTGATAACTTGGTTAGTATCAATAATATGAAAAAAGTCAGAGGTTTACCTAAGTTGAAGAATCCTAATAATATAATTTGCAAACAATGTCAGTTAGGCAAAATGAAAAAATCAAGTTTTAAGAGTAAGACTCATACCTCTAAAGGAATATTAGAGATTGCTCATACTGACTTGTGTGGACTAATTGAAGTGCAAAGCTACAAAGGAGATAAGTAAATTATGCTACTTATTGATGATTATTTTAGAATGATGACTATTGATGAGTCTAAAAAATGCCTTTATTTTGTTATGTTTAAGATACTTTGTGATACTCCGTTTATCCTTGTTTTAACACTTATAAGCCTATGTTTGATAAACCTTTGATGATTTATGGGGTAGAAAAACTATGTCATCTTTTTCCTAAATTATATCTAATATGCAGTATTTCATATAAATATCCAAATGTGCGTTCTTATGTTTGAATTTAGTTTGATGGATGTTTATTTGCAAATATGTCTTATATCATAACTAACTTGATGATAAGGATTAAAGGATGAGTGGAAGAATCTAGAACTTGGTTGCCGACAACATTCAAGGAGAAACGAGCATCAAGGAACAACCATGAAAAGGAAGTTATAACCACTCCAAGAAACATGGCAGCAAATAAGGAGGAACTTTTACGAGCCATTGCCTTCTCTACATTTACGTTGTAACAAGCAGATGTTGAGACTTCATTGCTCCCTCCTCAATTCCGTTATCCTTCCTTTCCACTTTCAGTTGTTCTCCTATATTCTCTCCTACAGACTTAACTTAGGATAGTTACTTTTTTGTTATGTAATAAAGAGTAGATTCCCTATATATGTCGGGATCAACTCCTATGTGTGAAGTTTTGGTTTTTAATAAGTTTTATCGAGTAAGAGAGAACACTGATTCACAGTTTGTTGCAGTTGTGTTTTACAATTCTGAATCATGTAATGACTGATTAATGAAATGAGTTAGTTCTCTTTAGCTTCTATCTTGCATTGGTAGATTAGAGAAGCCAACCAAGGGGGCCCACTTGGAAGGTGGATTAGATTAGGATAGAATAGATTCATTTTACTAGCATTAGCAGCATTTTAAGTAAGATGTAGCTAGTTAATTCCTTCCTGTAGCATCACACTTCATGAATGTTCCTACAACACCTGCGAGAACAGTCTAGTGGATGAGTCAAGATGGAATCTCTGTTATCTTGTCATTATGTTTTCAACATTCATAGATTCAATATTTTCCTTTCCACAACAGTAGTGTAGTTTCCTTCCTTTGCATTTTTACTTTCTTGCAGCACAAGCATAATGACTCATCAAGGTACCTAGTGCACATACTATGCCGACTATTTCAAGTATATGTCCTTGGGTTGACAATCTAAATGCACCTCATGGTAGGGGAAAAGTAGTCCTTAGCTTGAATAGATTATTCCTAAGCCAAGCCTAGCGCATGATTGTGGAACACCTATTGTGAGGCGGTTCATTTTTGGCATCGTTGTCGGGGATGGTGTCAAGCTAGGAGCTTTTTTGAGTCATAGTTTTTAGATTAAATTTTTTTTACCAGTGTGAAAATTTTAGTTGCATGCATCGAAGAGGAAGACGACGAGATGAATATGGAAGATTTCTTCCACAAGGATCTGTTAATTTGAATGAAGAATTTGAAGAAGAAGTTGAGTTGTCCTTTGAAGACGCAAGTCCTGTTTTCCCCGTAGTATCGTCATCAAGAGCTGAATCCCTAGATATATCTAGTCTCCAACCTTTCACTAAAATATTGACCAGTCTTCTCGATAAAACTACCTTGAATCCACCAGTTGTTAATCATCCAGTGCCTAACATTCCTTTTCAACAGCAACCTGATAATCTAGTCCCACCAGTCATGGCACAACCCACTTTTCCATTTCCACTTCCAAGTCTCATAACCAATGCCAATCTCAAGAATATACCTCCCACTGCTCTTCCAAAGTTCTATAGCCTTGCAACTGAAGACCCTGATACCTTCTTGTTTGAGTTCGACATCCTTTGTCATAGTTTTGACTACAACACTGATGCCCATAAGCTTAAATTATTTCCAGCCACATTGAAAGAATCAGCTTTACAATGCTTCATGGGCTTAGGAGCCAATGCAGCTGCGAATTGGGATGAAATGCAAGCCTTTTTTTTGGAAAAATATAAAGAATATTGCAAAGCATCTAGCACAAGAGGAGATGATATCCTTAGGATATCACAAAAGGAGGAAGAGACATTAGAAGACTATGTTTCTCAATTTTTATATACAGTACAAAAGAATCCTTAGCACACATTGTCTAAAGAATCCCAAAAACTAGTCTTTCTAAGAGGAGTGAATGAAGATTGTTTGGAAGCATTGGATCTGATGGTCGGTGGAGATGTATATCAAGCTCAATGGGATGAACTCAAAAAGATATGTCAAAACTACTCAAGGTCAACCATGAAGAAAGGTTGAGGACCCCATTCTACGGTTACAAAAGGAATTAGTCAAGGCATTTCAAAACTTGAAATATCCAATTTGTTGTCAGATTTCAAACAAGACATCATTAATGATGTCGCTACATAGTTGGATATAATGAATACAAAGAAGAAGCAAGTAGAGGCTGAGTTACAACTAGCTGAGTACTGTCCTCATTTCCAAAAGCAAAAGAAGGATTGCCACTGTAAATTGGTTGCAAGCATGGAGAACCAACATCTTCCAACTAGATATGTAAAGATAGATGGGGATGATGAGCAAGTATTCTTTGTTGCTCAACGCCGACCATGGGCTCAACATCAAGGTATGCGTCAAGACCCCTTGCAAAATTCAAATTCATATGGTAATCAATGGCAAAACCGCAATACCCAAGGTCCTCCACAAAACCAACCCAATTGGAATAATGCTGGGAAAAATAACCCACAACAGTCTCAATGGTCTCAAAATTCCCAGCAACCTTGGCCTAACTAGCAGAATAACCAATGACCCTAGAACTAGCAAAACCAATGGCAACCACCCCAAGGGAATTGGAAATCTCCAAACCAATGGAAGGGATCTCAACAATGGCCTAACCAAAATACCGGTGCTCCACAATTACCCCCTCCAGCTCAACAACCTGCAAATAGTGGACCTCAAAAGCAAACATAGCTACCTGCATAGCCTCAGCCAAATCCAAATAGTCAACCACAATAGCCTATGTATAGTGCTGATACCCAGCAGTACTCTGCTTATGCCCTAGATGTTGTAGATATACATTTGAGATCTGGAACGACCTTACTAGCACCAAAGCCACGTCTTATAACTGAAGTATCAGACTCTCCTGCAGCATCAGAACCTTTGGTTGATGAACTTGTTGACCCAACTAATGTTACCATACCAATACCAGTTCAACTAGCAGTAGAGTCTCCTTTTCCAGACCAACTAATACAAAAGGAACCTGAACAAAGCAAGGAACAACCCTTTGACATTGTTAATCAGTTGAAGAATATGCATGTCCAAATACCTTTGTTTCAAGCTATTAATGACATTCCTGCTTATGGAAAAGCTATAAGGGAAGCTTGTCTAAAGAAACCTAGAAGGAAGAAGAAGGATACTACCATAGTTCATGTTGTTGGACACTTAGCCAATATCATGTTAGGAAGAGTGATTTCACCAAAATATTCTAACCCAGGGAGTCCAGTAGTAAGTGTCAGCATAAATGGTCAATTTGTTAAAAATGCCTTAATAGATTTGGGAGTTGCTATAAATGTGATGACTAAAGAAACCATGAAGAAGTTACAAATAGAAGGATTAAGGTCCACACCAACTATTCTGTAGCTTGCAGATAGTTCCACTATCATTCCTGATGGAATGATAGGAAATATTGTTGTGACCTTAGATTCCCTAGAATATCCTGTGGACTTCATGATTTTTTTCCCTAAAGTAAACCTATCTGACTATCCTATCATTCTAGGTAGACCATGGTTGGCCACAGCTAATGCAAACATAAATTGCAGATCAAGGAATATGACAATATCAAATGGCCAAGCAACCAAGCAATTTGATCTATATCCTCCTGCACAATCATTACCAGATTTGAGTACATCTTTTTGGCCAGATTTAAGAGATGAAGAAGAAGAGATAAATTCCATAGTACAATTTATGATGTTACATAGGAAATATTTTCTAAAGTTGCAAGAAGAAGATTCAGTAATCCAAAGCATCCTTACCCATACTTGTGTGGTAGGAAAAGATGTGTCTGAAATCTCTATATTAGAATTGATTACATATGAGGAGTGTGATACAAGTTGTACTTTACTTAAGGAAGTTGAAAATCTTTGTTCACTACTTCCCTGTGAATTAGAAGGAAGCCCAATCTCTGGAATTGCTATGGTAGAATCCACTATTCCTGTTGAACTGAGTAAAGGCCATAAACTGCATGTTAACTCCAAATTGACATTTGTACAGATGGAACAATTAAAAAAATTACTTCAGAAGCATGAGAAGACTTTTTCTTGGGATTATGGTGATATGAAAGGATTAAGCCCTACACTGTGTACCCATAGGATATACATTAATGAAGGTTGTCTACCACTTTGTCAACCTCAAAGGAGGATAAATCCAAGCCTCAGAGAAATAGTCAAAATAGAATTGCAGAAACTACTTGATGCTGGCTTTATCTATCCTATATCTGATAGTAAATGGGTATCACCACTGGTTATAGTACCTAAGAAAGGAGGAAAATGGAGAATTTGTGTAGATTATAGGGAGTTGAATAAGGCTACTAAAAAGGATCATTTTCCTTTACCCTTCATAGACCAAGTTTTGGATACACTAGCTGGAAAGAAGTACTTCTCCTTTTTAGATGGATACAGTGGCTATAATCAAATCAGTATTGCTCTTGAAGACCAAGACAAAACTACATTTACCTGTCCATAGGGTACTTTTGCATACTCTATTTTACCATTTGGTCTTTGTAACGCTCCTGCAACATTTCAACAGGCTGTAATTAGTATTTTTGTTGATATATCACATGATTTTATGGAAATCTATGTGGATGACTTTACAACATTTGGAGTTACTTTTGAAGAAGCAATGATAAATCTTGAAAAAGTTTTGGTAAGATGTCAAGAACATAATTTGACACTAAATAGTGAAAAGTGTTTCATGCTCATGCAAGAGGGTGTGGTACTCGGTCATTTCATATCTACTACAGGTATACAAGTAGACCCAGCTAAAATTGAGGTAATTCAAACATTACCCATACCCATTAAATTAAAAGATATCAGATCTTTTCTGGGACATGCTAGATATTACAGGCGTTTTATAAAAAACTTCAGTAAAATAGCCAATCCCTTGTACAAGTTGCTCACCAAAGAAGCTGAATTCGATTGGACACCTGAGTGTAATAAAGCTTTCCTACAGCTTAAGCAACTTTTGACCATAGCCCCATTTTTACAAGGCACTAATTGGAACCTACCTTTTCACATATATAAAGATGCTTTTGATTATGCCATAGGTGCAGTTTTAGCACAAAAACACTCAAATCTTGAAAATGCCATTTATTATATCAGTAAGAGTCTTCATGGCCCAAAACTAAATTACATAGTGACTGAAAAAGAATTGTTAGTAGTAGTCTATGCTCTAAATAAATTTTGGCATTACATCACAGGTTATCCTATTTATGTTCATACTGATCATGCAACAATCAAATATCTCATGAACAAACCTGCTATAACTGGTAGGTTAGCAAGATGGTTACTATTGCTACAAGAATTTGACATAACCATAGTGGATAAGCCTAGAAAAACAAATGTCGTAGCTGATTATTTGTCAAGAATCAATCATCATGATACTGATACTACTCTGGTAGATGATGCATTTCCAGATGAACATTTGTTTCATATTGCTGTTAAAGTTCCATGGTATGCAGATATTGCTAACTACATTACAGCTAATAAGACACCAGTGAATTTTACTTATAAGGAGAGAAAGATGCTCATATAGAAAAGCTTCCATTTCTCATGGATAGAGAATTTTCTATTCTATACTGGACTTGATCAAGTTATGCGCAGATGTGTAAGAGAAGATGAGACATATGATATTTTGCATGCATGTCATAATGAGCCCTGTGGAGGACATTTTGCAGCCAAAAGAATAGCTTTCAAAATCTTAGCCACTGGTTACTATTGGCCTACCCTTCATAAAGATGCAATCAATTATACAAGGAAGTGTGACCAATGCCAAAGAATGGGTCGCCCAGCCAAAACAGATGAAATGCCTCTAAAATCTCAAGTGGTGTTAACACCATTTGACAAATGGGGAATGGACTTCATCGGTCCTATTGATCCTCCATCCAATGGGAAGTCTTATATTCTGGTTTGTACTAACTACCTAACCAAATGGGTTGAGGTTAAGGCTATGAAGCATGCCCATGATGAAAAAGTTGCTGAATTCCTGTATGAAGAGATTTTTACACACTATGGAGTTCCTAAAGAATTGGTTACTGATCAAGGCGCACAGTTTACTTCCAACCTGATTTTAGAGTTGATGAAACAATATAACATCAGGCATCACAGATCCAGTCCTTATCATCCACAAGCCAATGGACAAGCAGAAGTTACCAACCGTGAGCTGGAAAATATTCTAACTAAAATAGTCCATTTGCATCGTCAGGATTGGACCAGCCTGTTACAAGAAGCTATTTGGGCTTATAGAACAACTTGAAAAACCACTACCGGATTCACACCATTTGAGCTTTTGTATGGGAAAGTGGCAATGCTTCCAATTGAATTTGAACACAAGACTTTAAGAACAACCTTGACCTTAGATATTGATCTTCCTACAGCACAAAGAGAATGCCTCCTCCATCTTAATTCTTTGGATGAAATGCACAAGACCGCTTTAGAACACATTGAACTAGTGCAAAAATAGAGAAAACACTGGCATGATTCTCATATCCTCAACAAATAGTTCAAAGCTAGTGATTGGGCATTATTGTATGATTTCCACTTTAAGGATATGCCAGGGAAGCTACAGACGCGATGGTTAGGACCATATCAAATCATCCATGTCTTTGACAATGGAATAGTCCAACTAACCATAATTGATGATGTGCCTTTCAAAATGCTGATCAATAATCATTGACTTAAGCTTTACAAATAGCCTCAAACAAAAGCCAAATTCATGCAACACTTCAAACAACCGGATCCAACAACAACTCAAGTATCTCTTCCTGCAGTAGAAGGTGAAAACCTTCTGCCTGCTCCTCTTCAACATTAATTCTAATTTGCATGTCCATAATAATAACTTTATGTTCGCATAAAGTCCATTTTCTTTTCATGATATTTCTTTCCATTCATATCTTAATCTTCCATCCACCCACCCCACTCCATTTCTTAATCTTCCATCCACTCACTTTCTACACAATTAAGTTTTTGTGTTTTCAATCAAATCTGCACATGATGATGGATGTTGCCGTTTATATTATTTCTGCCACCTTTTTTGGAGCATGTGAAAATCCACTTGGTAGGTATAAATGTTTTCAAACTATTATTCATTTATAAGTTTTCAGATTTTGTTAATTATATATAATACTGCATAGTCTCTATAATTACAGCGTATTCCAGTCCCTCACCCATACTAGTCTGACAAGTGAGGACACTTGTCATAAAATTAGTAAGGGGCAGGGGAGTGTCATACTATCCAATGACATGCCTGATTAATTGTGATGATTTTCTAAAATCTTGGCATTACCCCTTATTAATGAGAACTTTTTGCCATAAGTATGCCATGTCAAGTGTTGTACTCCCACTTTCTGAATGAATTTTCTTTTTCCCTATTTCTAGGCGATTTCCACGCAAATTCATGATTTACTTTTACCTAAAGTTTAATTATGGCACATAAAAATTGGTTATGACAATTAATGTTCCCAAAAAGAAGTGGTGAAGTGTCTGAGAAATAATGCAGAGTCTTGAAGTTTGCATTCAGAAAGGGAGAGAGAAACGGAGTAGCAGAAGAAGTATCAAGAAATGGGAGGAGGTTTATAGAGAAGAGAGCTAATTGAGCACATTTTGTTGCTCTCTGATGTAGAAGCAGTAAGAAGATTGAATGCATGCGGGTGGTTAGGTTATTATTTGAATTAAATAGCATATGATGAAGAAGCAGCTGTAGAATTCACCAGGACATTTGATGAAGGTGAAGCTTCTATGTGGGGTTTGATAGTAATTGCAATAGAAGAACGAATATTAGAAGTAATAGGGTTACCTTTTGTTGGAGAGCATTATCCGAGCTCGCATGATGCTAGGTCAGCAAGGGCCCAGTTCACTACCCCACATGACCCTCAATTGGATGTTACAAAGTAGGGGTGCAAGAGATTGTCTTTGCCGCCTCCATACCCTGAGCTAGCAATGCATGTCATTAGGTATTTTACTTGTGCAGACAGATTTTTTGACTTACATGCACACCATTTTAAGTTGCTTAGTTGTATAAGGCACAATATTGCTGTGAATCTTCCAAATTTTTTGTATAATATGCTCTTTATTAGTGTGGAAGAGACTCAAAAAGGGAAAGATAATTCTGTCACTCACCATGCCTTGATTAAGTTGTTAATAGAAAGGTCTCTTAGGGATATATCCCCTTTGACATGGGATGAATTTGTAAAATTTAAAACCCTACAACCCCAAGTTGACCTTAGTGAACGACAGGGTGAGGAAAACATAGTTCCTAGTAGTGAGCTTGTAGAACAAAATATTGATGGAGTTGAAATAGAAAATGCATAAGGGATTGAACTATAATTTGCTTCCATTCAAGAGAATGTGCCTCCACTTGAACAAGACATCCCTAAACCCACTACTAGTAAAGCTAAAAGGAAACAGAAGTCACCAGAAGAAACCACGGCTAAAAAAAAACCTAGTCCTACAATTAAGAAACATAAGAAAACAAAGAAGGTTCTTGCAACAACTAATCCTGTAGCAGTGACACTGAAATAGAAAAGTAGGAAAAAGACAGTAGTACAAGAAGAGACTCCTTTGTGAAGAAGCCCTAGAATGAGAGGGTAGAATTTTAAAGATCCTATATTGTCTAAAGCACCTGCTCTAGAGTCTCCTGTGCAGATAATTTTTGACCATTCTTCCCTTCACACTAAGATGACAGAAGCTTCTGGTAATCCTCCTGTAGCATGTGAGCAAGAAATTAACAAAACCTTAATGGATTTACCAGGTGTTTCAAGCCATAAGAATGAAGTAGTTCCTGAATGTCATGATTCGAATACTGCCTTAGTCCCATATAAGTCAACATGGATCAATAGTTTGGCGGAACATCTATGACGGGAACAAAAAAAGAAAAAGGATTATGAAGAGGATAACAATGCCATCACCTTGCAAAAAATCCTTTTTCAATTATATGGACAGCATTTATTTTCTGAAGCACTATGGAAAGAGGAGAAGAAAAGAATGAGCAAGATCATAACATCACAAAATGAGGAGATTGAAGAATTGAAAGAACAACTAGAAAGATAGAAACAACGCATGGAACATGCACTTAGATTAGCTGATCAAGCTCTTGCTTGCAGACCACCTCTTCGAGTATATGCTTCTTGTTTGAAAGAACAATATCTTTTGTTTCAGTTGATGTTAAACCTCAGAGATGTAAATGTAGAATTCAAAACCGCACAAGAGTTTTATGGGTTGTATCAAACCTTACCACCATGGCAATGAAATCTATTGTGTGAGTTGTATATTCATAATTTTGTCATTCCTGCAGAAATTGAGTGGAATCCTTTGCTCTATATAGGATATGTCCATTTGAAAGCTTTTATGTCATGGATGTCTAATGAGGCAAATTATGACAGACAACTAGTTAATTACGAAGATGAAGAGAGAACAAAACTTTTACCCTTGAGGGCAGAAAGTAAACAACCAAAAGAAATGCTTCGATACTGGTTTACATTAACTTATGGGAAGAGTAATCCAGAAGTTAGAAAAAAGGTATTTGCTGCTAGAGCAAAGTGTATGCCGAATATGAAAACTTTCCCTACTTTGCATTCTAGAGAGCTATGACTGGAGTAAGAAGTAGATGGGCATAGTTACCTGATTCTCTCAAGAAATTGGAGCTGCACAATCCTATTAATTTGGAAGCAGTGCTATATAGAATTCCAAAATATTTAAAACTGGGAAAGCAACTAAGGCCAAAGCTATGGTGTCCTTTGACCATGCAACCTCCAATGCTTTTATGGCCCCTGTATGATATTGATGGTGACAAACTTGATAAGTTGCAGGAAGACCACAAGCGAGAAGTATGGGAAAGGACCAGAGGATTCTATTACACCTTCAAGAGTAGCAGAAAGGGAAAGATAGAAGTTGGGGAGATTAGATCTTTGACAAAGAAGTGTAATGCTTGAGTACAAGCATTAATTTAGCAGGGGGTAGATGATGAGTCTAAAAAATGCCTTTATTTTGTTATGTTTAAGATCCTTTGTGATACTCCATTTATCCTTGTTTTAACAGTTATAAGCCTATGTTTGATAAACCTTTGATGATTTATGGGGTAGAAAAACTATGTCATCTTTTGCCTAAATTATATCTAATATGCAGTATTTCATATAAATATCCAAATGTGTGTTCTTATGCTTGAATTTAGTTTGATGGATGTTTATTTGCAAATATGTCTTATATCATAACTAACCCGATGATAAGGATTAAAGGATGAGTGAAAGAATCCAGAAGTTGGTTTCCGACAGCATTCAAGGAGAAATGAGCATCAAGGAACAACCATGAAAAGGAAGTTATAACCACTCCAGGAAACATGGCAGCAAATAAGGAGGAGCTTTTATGAGCCATTGCCTTCTTTGCATTTACACTGTAACAAGTGGATGCTGAGACTTCATTGCTCCCTCCTCAATTTCGTTATCCTTCCTTTCCACTTTTAGTTGTTCTCCTATATTCTCTCCTACAGACTTAACTTAGGACAGTTACTTTTCTGTTATGTAATAAAGAGTAGATTCCCTATACATGTCAGGATTGACTCCTGTGTGTAAAGTTTTGGTTTTTAATAAGTTTTATCAAGTAAGAGAGAACATTGATTCACAGTTTGTTGCAGTTGTGTTTTACAATTCTAAATCATGTAATGACTGATTAATGAAATGAATTAGTTCTCTTTAGCTTCTATCCTACATTGGTAGATTAGAGAAGCCAACCAAGGGGGGCCACTTGGAAGGTGGATTAGATTAGGATAGAATAGATTCATTTTACTAGCATTAGCAGTATTTTAAGTAAGACGTAGCTAGTTAATTCCTTCCTGTAGCATCACACTTCATGAATGTTCCTGCAACATCTGCGAGAACAATCTAGTGTATGAGTCAAGATGGAATCTCTATTATCTTGTCATTGTGTTTTCAAAATTTATAGATTCAATATTTTCCTTTCCCCAGCAGTAGTGTAGTTTCCTTCCTTTGCATTTTTACTTTCTTGCAGCACAAGCATAATGATTCATCAAGGTACCTAGTGCACATACTGTGCCAACCATTTCAAGTATACGTCCTTGGGTTGACAATCTAAATGAACCTCATGGTAGGGGAAAAGTAATCCTTAGCTTGAATAGATTATTCCTAAGCTAGGCCTAGCGCATGACTATGGAACACCTATTGCGAGGCGGTTCAACTATTATGTTTTTGAAATAGAAAACTGATGCTTTCCAAATGTTTAAGTGGTATTTAGCAAGAGTTGAGAAAGAAATAGGTAAAAGTCTAAAATGTTTGAGATTTGACAGAGGAGGAGAATTTACATCAAATGAGTTTGAGATATTTTGTAATGACAAAGGAATCAAAAGAAAAACATCTACTCCTAGAACCTCTCCACAAAATGGAATTACTGAAAGGAGGAACATGTCTGTAATGCATTCTGCTAGGACACTCATGATGGAGAAAAATGTTGCTTTGAAATACTAGAGAGAAGCTATAAGTACAACTATCTATACTGTGAACCATGTACAAGTCAAGAAAGGTACTCATTTAACACCTTTTGAACTATGGTATGAATACTCACCCAATGTAAAATATTTTAAGTTATTTGGAAGCAAGTATTATATTCTCAAAGATTTCAAGAATGGTAGACTAGATGCAAAAAGTGAAGAAGGTATATTCCTTGGTTATTCCACAAGAAGTAAAGCTTATAAGTGTTTAAATACTATACTAACAAAGTTATGGAAAGTGAAAATGTGAAATTTGATGAATATACAGAAGTATATGAGGCTGAACCTATGAAGGAACTAGAAGAATACAAATCATTTGTATAATTTTATGAAGGTATGCATGTTGATGAAGATGTTGTAAATCAAGTTGCCAACCAACAACAAGTTTTAATGATTGCCGAGTCACATACCATGAATGCTGAGTTGCATTAAGGAACCAAGCTACACTCAGGTGCCGAGTTACAAAATAAAGTTGAAGCACGTTCTAATTCTAAGATTAGTATACATGAAAGAGATGTTGAACTACCTAAGAGAGACTTACATAGTGATTTAGAAGTTAAGAGACCAAATGAAGAAACTAGAGCTGAACCAAGATTGTCTAAATATGTCAAGAGAGATTACCCTACTACACAAATCATTGGAGATACAGATGCTACACCAATGATAATGAACAAGTTAAGAAATGATACATGTTTTCTGAGCATGCAAGAACCTAAAATAGTGAAAGACACGTTAGAAGATGTGGACTAGAGTAAAGCCATGGAAGAAGAGATTGAAAAATTTGAGAAAAGTAAGACATGGACTCTAGTTCCTAGACTAGAAGATAAAAAATGTGATTGGTACCAAGTGGGTATATAGAAAAAAGTTAGTTGAAAATGGTGAAGTCTCAAGGAAAAAGGAAAGATTAGTTTGTAAAGGATATGCACAAGAAAAAGGGATTGACTATGGAGAAGCATTTTCCCTTGTTGCAAGACTGAAAGGAGTAAGAAATCTGCTTGCTTACTCTACATACAAAGGTTTCAAAGTTTATCAAATGAATATTAAGTCTGCATTTCTAAATGGTATATTAGAGGAACACATTTATATAGAACAACCATAAGGACTTTTTGACGTTGAAAACAAAAAATTGGTATGTAGACTACACAAAGCTTTATATGGTTTGAAGCAAGTACCAAGAGCATGGTATGAAAGGCTTCATGATTATCTTGTGAAGATTGGATTTGAGAGGATTGATGATAACATTAGTCTGTACTAGAAGAAAAAAAAGGAAAAGGTATTCTATTGTCTGAAATTTTTGTTGATGATATCATATTTGGAGGTCAAGATACTTTATGTAAGGATTTTGCAAATGAAATGAAGAAATAATTTGAGATGTCTATGTTTGGAGAGATCAAGTTCTTTGTGGGTTTTCAAGTACATTAGATGAAATATGGTATATACATCATTCAGTCAAAGTATGTTAAGGAGGTATTGAAAACTTTTGGATTGGAGGATTCCAAGGTAGTAAGTACACCTATGGTGATAGGACATAAATTGTCAAAGAATGATGATTCAGTTGAGGTGAATCAAATATTATATAGTTCTATGATTGACAAATTACAATATGTAGTAAACAACAGACCTGATATTGCATTATTGGTTGGGATAGTTACAAGATTCTCTACTAATCCTAGGTAGAATCATTTGATGGTTGTTAAGAGAATAATGAGATATCTGAAAGGAACAGAGGACTATGGTCTATACTATATAAGAAAAATGAGAAATTTGAATTAAGAGCCTACACTAATGCTGATTGGGTTGAAAATATTGGTGATAGAAAGAGCATTAGTGGAGGAGCAATTTTATTAGGCAAAAGGTTGGTTACATGGACTAGCAAGAAACAAAACTCCATCTCTTAATCTACTACTAAAGCTAAATATTTCGCTGCTGTTGTAAAGTGTACAAACATTGTATGGATCAAACAACTACTCAAATGTATGAAGGAAGAAATCACTGAACCTATGATACTTTACTGTGATAATACAAGTGCTATAAATATATCAAAGATTCCTATGATGCATACAAAGACTAAGCACATTGCAATCAAGTATCATTACTTAAGAGAGTTGGTTTAAGATAAAGAGGTGAAGATGGAATATGTTAACACAAAAGAGAAAATAGCTGATATCTTTACAAAAAGCATTACCTAAAGATGCTCATGAGTAACTAAGAGGTAAAATAGGAGTGATACCCATATCAAAGGCTATCTAAGAAGCATGAGGAATGCCTTGCATCAAACAAGTTGATTGACATATGTTACACATTGATGTAGTGAATCTTACTTTAGGAGCTGCCTAAAGTAATCAAAGAGTTGGAGCTACAAATCAGTCACAAGCAAGGTGACAAAAGGAGAAACTAAAAATATTCATATCAGCATATGAAGATGACAAGTCTTTTGCATTGTTGTCAAAGAGGGAGAAATTTGAGTTCAGGGAGATAGTGTACCGAGGGAGCAAGACATAAAGATAGAGAAATACATAAAGAGGGAGAAATCTAGATAGAAGATCCAAATAAAAGAGACATGGAATATGCACTCAGAGGGAGAAAGTGTACCTCCTAATTACATCTACCTAGTAAGAGGGAGTTAATGTCAAAGGAGAAATAAGAAGTGATCAAGAGGGAGTTATAAGGATGAGTTGATTGATTGGCTATTGATTAGAACAAAATTTTGTAACCTATTCAGAAGATGAAAGTTGCTGATAGAGGGAGAGATTTCAATACAAGGAATTATTTTCTTTTTGGTATTTTGTTGGTCATATTGATTAAGTCTAGTCAGTTTTGTTTTCCATCAATGCCAATGATGGAGATTGCTGAAAATAGATTGATATGAATATGATAATGTGTTTCAATCATTGTTTTGTCACTGATGTCAAACCTGCTACTTGTTGGTAAGACAATTGCTTATATGATTTGAGTACTATCATTTATTTGATTGATGAAGAGGATTTGATCAAATGAGGTAACAATAGCACCTGGAGGAAAGGTTGAGATATGATATGAAAAGGAGTACAAGGATTAGTTAAGACAATGATATTATAGTGGATTAATAATCTACTTAAGGTTGTAAAGGATGGCTACATTGATTAAAGTTTAGAAGGACAAGTTAAATGAAGTTGTCTACCAAGCTTAACATTTTGCACAGTAGGTGCCAAGAAAAATTAGTGTAAGATGAGTAGAAAATTAGTTGGAGCTGAGAAAAGTTAATTTCAGTGTAAGCTAAGTGAAACAGTGTAAGCTGAGTAAAGTTTAGTTGATGTTGAGCACCAATAAACTTTAGTTTGTGCTGAGTGATTTGATAGAGGATGCCAAGAATCAGAAGCCAGTTAATGCTGAGTGTCAACATTATGAGAAAGATCAAGAATTTGGTGAATCTGAGCTGATAAGTTCTATTTCTTGGATTGTGTGAACCATGTGCAAGATAAGATTGATGAGTTGGTGGCATAGAATCCATGGTGAACCATTTTGTGGTGAATTCAAAGAAGATTGAAGGAGAAGTTTTTAGAAGGGAATAAAATGAAATAATGGTTAGATTCATTGAATCCTACCTAATCTAACCTAACCCTAAAATGGACAATGGAGGATGAACAAAAAAAGATCTTAATACTCTATTTATAAAGATGGCTAGTCAGAAGCAAAGTTTTTCATGTGCAAGAACCTAAGGAAGACAAGGAGTCTAGGGTATTACTTCATTCAGTGACCTAAGAGAAGAGATTTCATTGGCAAGAAAAGAAAGAAGGTTTAAGGGTATGGATGTTTGAAAGGTGAACACACTATCAAAGCTAATGTGTGTGAAATCCAAGTAGAATAGGAGGACTAAAACAAAGATTTGTAATCTGCAAGTGTGTTGTAAGTTGTTATAAGATCAAGCCTTACTATTATTTTCTAATCATTGTACTAGTTTAATGTAAATCCTTTGGATTAAGGTTGACCTAATAGTCATTTTTAAATTCTTTAATTGAGTGATATTCCAAGTGAATGATCTAAAATCCTCTAACAGGGCTCACTCCTAATAGCATGATTGAAATCCTTTAACCAGGTCACATTTAACAATGTGCATTGTAACCTTTAGTAGGGTTGGCCTTTCACAGGGCATCACTTCAGAAGAGTGAGAATGAGTAACATGTTACTGGTGGTTTTTTCTAAATTGGGTTTCCACGTTAAATCATTGTGTCAAATGTGTTATTGAATCTGTTATGCTTCATGTTTATAGTTTTGCAAAGTTAATTTGATAGTAACCTACAAGTTTAAGTGATTTCATAATCTAATGGATGCATGCATGATGAAAATGTTTTATGGATATGGGTTCACTAAGTTATGAAAAATTTTAATTGTACATCTAGACCTTGGATAAATAATTCACTCCCCCCTCTTAGTTATTCTAAAGAATTCCAACAAATACGCATTGTTAAATGTGACCTTGATAAAAGGATTTCAATCACCCTATTAAAAGTGAGCCTTGTTAGAGGACCTTAGAACATTCCATTAGAATTTCACCCTATTAAAATATTTACTCATGACTATTAGGTCAACCTTAATCCAAGGGATTTATCCAAATTGATACAATTGCTATAAAGTAATAGTAGGACTTGATCTAATAACAAAACAACTCACTTGAAAATTTTAGATCTCTCATTCAGCTCTCCATTCAGCTTGGCATTCATTCCCTTTAATCTCCTATTTCTTGTTCACCCTTCAAGCCTTCACCTCCTTAAGCCTTCTTTCTTAGTATGCCAACTACAGGTTCATTGCTTTGGCCACCATACAAAGAAACACCTCTAGACTGCTTCTCTTTCTCATCACACTTTGCTTCTAGCCTTGCATCTCCTTAAATAGAGAATTTTGATCTTTTTCTACTTCATCACAATTTTCCATCTTAGAATCATGCTAGATTCATTGAACCCTCCCCTTTTCCCATTATGTTCCCTCTAAAAACTTCTCTTACAATCCTCTTCAAATTTATCTTCAAACAATTTATCTTGAATTTTGTGCCACCAACTCATCAAGCTTATCTTCAACATGCTTCACATAATTCAAAAAATCAACTTTTTCAACTCAGATTCATATTGAATCTTCGTTCAAACTCTTTATGCTACCACTCGACAATAACTAACTTTTGATGCTCGATCAACACTAGGTTTCTCAGCATGAACTAAGTCTTTGCTCAGTCAATACAACTATCTCTGATGCTAGGCACAAACTAAGTTTGCTGATGCTTGACATGTACTAAAATTTAGTCATCCTAGTCATAACCATCTTTCTGTTTGACTTAAATGAAATGCTTGGCTTGTACTATATGCTTGTTTAGGCTTGGTAGACATTCTTTTTGCTTAGTCTTCTTCTTGTTTTTGCTTTAGTATATAATTTCATTGTAGCCTTAAGTAGATAAAAAATACACTATATCATCAAAGTATTACTTGGTCTTAGTGCTCCTTTTATACACCATATAACTCAACCTTTCTCTAGGTACTCTTGATATTCTTTCTTTTCAAATCATCTTCATCAATCAATCAAATGATAGCATTTTGACCAAAGCTAGCAATTGTCTTACCAATAAGTAGCAGGTTTGACATCAGTGACAAAATAATAATTGTTCCCATGATAGGTTTCAACAATCTCCCTCATTTCTATACTTCAACAATCTTCTTTTTCAACAATGGCTCGACTAGTTGAAACTCTTCTCCCCTAACCCCTCTAGCGAGTAATCCTACCCCCCCTATGAACCCAAAGAAGTATCCTAAGCCCCTCATGTCTACTTCTATCCTAGTAATGCATCTTTAGAACCACATCACACCCCCCATAATATTTATGAAGGGAAAGACAAGACATCACTTGTCAATGGCTGTTGATCCAGAAAGGTATTTTGTTTGCCTCAAAGGTAGCTGGTGAAGCTACCCATCCCATAGATCACTTGGCTTCTAAAGAGTTATTATTTATTAAAGGGAATATTATTAATGCCCCTAATGTGATCTTAGAGAAAATAGCTAAAGAACTAGAACTTACTCTGGTTGGCCACTTCCTTCTATTCACACCTTCTATTAAAATGCTCAGAAATTTGACTACCTCTACTTGGTCTTTGAAAGGAAATGCCAAAATTTATACACTAGTTAATGGTATGTTTCTATTCTTGTTCTATAATAAGGAAGATGTCACATCTATTCTTTCTAATGACCCATGGTCCCTTTAATCCAATGCTAAAAATACTTTAGCAATATGCAAATGGAAGCTTAAATTGACCCAATGGTGGATCTTGGAGTGGAGTCCCCAAATTGGATTCACCTCCCTTGACTCCCTTTTGAATTTTGGAACAATGAAGTGTTAAGAGGTATTGAGGAATTTTTTGGTACTCTCTTATCAGTGGATAAGATTACTCAATCAAAGTGCAAACTCCTCTTTCCTAGAATTTGTGTTAGTATTAAGGTGAACAAGGAGTTGCTGCTTGTGGTGATGTTGGAATCTAAACTAGTTTCCTTCATCTAATTGCTAGAGTATGAAAAAGGAAAGATGTTTTGTGTTAAGTACAAAAGGTTTAGTCACCTCAAAATATCCTTCTTGTCCTCTATAAGTAGTCCAATTCCCCAAGTTGGAGGTGAGAAGAGATTAGCACCCCTAATCCCCTCCCTCCTAGAGGTCCCCTAGTTATCATTCCAAAATCTCCTCCTAGTCAATCCACCTCATCCCTTATTCTGAAGAAGAATATTCCTCTCTTAAACTCTATCTAGAAGAAGATTATGCAAAAAATAGTATGTTAAGACCTAGTTATCCTTAATGCTACCAACACAGGTTCTCTGAGTCCCTCTTATTTTTCTAGCCCTAATCACCTTTTAGGATTCTTGGTTTTTATGACCCCCCCATCCCTTAATGATCTAGAAGATGCAAGTACTTTAAAAAATAGGGATCAAATAAATTCACTAAATTTTTTTGTTTGTTCCTTCTTCTTATAAGGAACTTGATAACAATGAGAAACTTTTCAAATAAATCAACTAGAATTTAGTGAACATCAAGAATCAGAAAAAAGATAAGGCTAAGAGGTAAGGCTAAGAAAAAAAAAGGGACCCACAAAGAGAAGGGTGGAACAAAGGGATGAAAATTATTACTTTATCCTTATGTTTGATGGTTTAGGTTCCCACATTTTTACATTGTGTTTTAATGAAATTCTTATCATGAAATTTGAGAGGTCTTGAAAGATCGATGAAGTATCCTATTTTAAACTGCACTCTTCAAGGGACAAAAGATATGATCCTGATTCAAGAAACAAAGATGCAATAGGAGTGTTTTGATAAAATGGCTACCATTGTGTAGTTAATGGTAGATTGAATTTTTATGGATTCTATGGGGGCTTTAAAAGTTCTATCTATCATGTAGAACAAGAATTAAATATTAGGGACTCTGCTTCATTCTTCTCCTAACTCCTTTATTATATCTTGTCATAATATTACAATTGGTTACTCCTAGAACTTGGTCACCATTTATGCTCCTAATAATAAGGGTGAGAGAAAAGAATTTTGGTCTAACCTATCCAACTAGATGAGACACATCTGATATAGTTTCAATGCATGTCATTAGAAGATGACAAATTAGGAATCTATCCTTGTACAATTGACTATAGAGATGGAAAAACTAGTTTATGCTCATCATATTCAAAGATTAAGAATTTTGTGGAAGATTTTAGAAGGTTAACACTTTTAGAAGATTACACATTATGATAGGTAGAATATCTCAAGGAATAATGAGACTAAAGGAAATACATATGACCATATCAAGTTGTTCAATGGCCAAAGCTTCACAAGAAGTTATTTGTAGCATAGTAGAGTGATAATAGTTCTTATGACCATAGATTTATGTCTAAGTTAATATTGAACTTGTAGTAGTCTAATAGCTAGTCCATATAAATGATTATATGCAATCTAGGACAAGTAGCCAACTATAGCATTTTTTCATAATAAATGATATTTTATTCTAGCATTTGAAAACTATTTTTATTATATTAACTTTAGATTGTATAATTAGAAAATCTTTTGGGTTCTATAGTGAGGAATGCATTGTTAGATTTGTTTTGTATGCACTAGTTTGAGAAAGTCTTCTTATCATTACCCTCTCTTATAAAGTTGGTATTGAGTTCTTTTATGAATATGCCTCTTGAAGAACAATGTTTGTGTTCAAAGGTGCAACATTCTAGCTAGATAAATAACAACATATTGATTAATAAGACTTTTCAAGTTTGAATTCTTATTTGTAATGAATAATATTTTTAATACACATTTGTATTCTTATTTTTGTTGACTTTTATGTTGTAATTTACAAAGTCTTCATAAGGGTCATAGGTGAATATTCATTTGGTATTAATATTTTCATTTATTCTTTCTTTTTTCATTAAATATCTCACTTTTTCCTCTATTGAACTAGGTATATGTTTGAATAGATAAGGAATTAGACTTTCAACCCTAGAGCTTATAGTGTCTAAAATATTTTTACTATTTCTTTAATTTATTTCCTATGCTTGTGGCCTTTCACGATGTTTTGTTTTTGTGAAATATAATGCAAGATGCCAATAATTAATAGCATACATATTAAGACCTAATCTCATCCTAGATAAGATTTTGGCATATTTTGAGTCAAATATTTTCTTCTTGTAGTATAGTTGTTAATAACTTGGCTAACTTTCATAGAAATGAAGGGACTCCATGACCCTTAAAAGAGTACTTAGATTGTTGCTATATTTTATCAAAGCTATAATTATGTTGTTCAATCCCCTTTTATCTCTTTACTAAAATTATAGAACAAATGAACCCATCTTTAAGTTAATCCCATTATAAACCCTATAATAGTTAAAAATTTCTAAGACTCATTTATTTAATAGGTCAATCAATCTTACGTAAAATATGATGGCATTATCCCTATTGAAATCTTGCAAGAAAAAGATAACCTATACGTTCATAATGATGTAGCTCAAATATGATGCAACTATAAGGTTTATAATTGAAATACTGAAGGGAAAATATATTGAATTGTACATAAATATTCAACTAAGTAGACAAATCCTAAATGAGTTAACATATAACCCATAATAATGGCAAGGGAGAAAGGTGATAACCTACCAATACTATAAAGTTGACAATCATCAAAAGAGTAAAAATAAAAATTATAATAAGCTTTGGTAATAGGTCTCAAAAGAACAAGGATACACTTCCTATAGCTCTATATTGGATCCCATTCTCAAATAGTATAGTAAACCTCTTTTTTTTAAAAATATATTTTTTCTCCCTTATGGTTTCAAAAAATTTAAATTTCCCATTTCTTTAGATGTATATGTGAGAACATAGAATAGCTTGAGACAAGTATGTAGACATGTATCATTGATTCTATAATGCTTACTAATGTAAGAGCATCCTTGGTGTAAGAGAAATATTGCATCATCCAAAACTATTTTCTTTCTATCTCTTGAATAAAATTTGTCTCATTTTAGAGTTTCTCTTTGTGGAAGCTTTCTACTTAGTGAGTTAGTCATACAAGCTCAAAATGTTCTAATTTTAGAGGTGGAGGTTCATCTTGGATATATCATCCTACTAGTTGAGGTTCACCGCTATATCATGAGTATTTGTAGAACTATTATGGATTTTTGGTACAAAAAATTCAAGGCCAATTTTGAAAACCTTAGAGGTTTCAACTAGGGTCCAAAACTTGGGCAACTAGAACTTTCACAAGTCATACATTGTAGAAGAGGAGCTAATTTTTTTAGAATGGTGTTATGATTTTTGAAAACTACAATTGAAAAATTTATTATGTTGCTATTAATGTTAAAACTATTGGAGATACATTTACTAATAGTGTAGAGTGCCATATCTTTTGATTGATGAAGAGGATTTGAAAAGAGAGATACCTAGATAAACTAGTGAAGTTGTTGAGTGAAGATGAGAAATGATGTTTGAATTACAATGGGAACCTGATTAGTTAGTCTTTGGAAAGAAAATGTGTTGTTTAATCATCATATGAAGTGAGGAAGACAATTGAGTTGATGTTTAGATGTTAAACACTAGCAAAGACTAGTGAACTGTGGTTGGTCAATGAAAGCTAATGAAGTAGAAGATTAAGGAAGATAAGAGTTGGCTGAGTAAACATTATTAGCCAAGTGTTAGTTATTTCTGAACAAGATGAAGAATAAAATATAGTAGCAAATAAACATAGTGAAGACCAAGCGAGTCAGTGAAAGTTGAGTGAGACAAAACATTAGAGACTGAGCTACATGTTGGAATTCTTTAGAATAATTGAGAGGGGGAGGGGGGTGAATCAGTTATCCAAGATCTAGATGTATAAATAAAACTTTTCATAGCTTAGTGAGCCTATAAAACATTTATCATCATGTATGCATCCATAAGATTATGCAATCACTTAAAACTTGCAGGTTACTATCAAGTCAATTTACAAAAATGTAAACATGAAACATAATAGATTCAACAACACATTTGACACAATGATTTATTTGGAAACCCAATTTGTGAAAAACCACCAGTAACATGCTATTCTTTTTCACTCTTATGAAGTGATACCCTGCGAAAGGCCAACCTTATTGAAGGTTACAATACACATTGTTAAATGTGAACCTATTAAAGGATTTCAATCACCCTATTAGGAGTAAGCCTTGTTAGAGGATTTTAGACCACTCACTTAGAATGTCACCCAGTTAAAGGATTTACAAATGACTGTTAGGTCAACCTTAATCCAAAGGATTTACACTAGACTAATACAATTATTAGAAAGTAACAGTAAGGCTTGATCTGATAATAACTTACAACTCCATTTGTATATTATAGATCTCTATTTTAGTCCTCCATTCTACTTGGCTTTCACACATTTCAACTTTGATAACTTGTTCACCCTTCAAGCATTTATATGCTTAAGCCTTCTTCCTTAACATGCCAATGTAGACTCTTTACTTAGGTCAATTGATGAAGAAATACCCTTGACTCCTTGTCTTCCTTAGGTTCTTGTACATGACAACCCTTGCTTTTGACCATCCATCCCTATAAATAGAGAATTAAGATCTTTTTTCTATTCATTCTCCATCATCCAATTTAAGGTTAGAAAAAATTAGGTAGAATTCAATGAATCTACCCCTCATTCCATATCACTTCTAGAAACTTCTCCTTCAATCCTCTTTGAATTTGCCTCAAAATAGTTTACCATGAATTTTATGCCACCAACTCATCAATATTATCTTCCACCTGGTTCATACAATCCAAGAAAAAAAACTTTTTAGCTTAGATTCATCAAATTCATGATCTTTCTAATAATGCTAACACTTGGCATTAACTTTCTTCTGATGCTTGACACATACTGTATCGCTCAACATCCTCTGTAAAATCACTTGGCACAAAGTAAAGTTTATTGGTGCTCGACATCAACTAAACTTTACTTGGCATCCACTATTTTGCTTGGCATACACTAAAATGAACTTTTACTCAGCTCCAACTAATTCTCTACTTGGCTTGCATTGACTTTTCTCGGCACCTACTATCCATTTGGTCAAGCTTAGTAGATAAACTTAGTTTAAATTGTTCTTCTGAACTTGTTTAGTAAAACCAACCTTTGCAACCTTAAGTAGATTATCAATGTACTGTGATATCACTATCTTAGCTGATTCTTATACTTCCTTTTCATATCATAACTCAATCTTTCCTCTAGGTGCTATTGTTACATCTTTTGATCAAATCCTATTCATCAATCAAATAGGTAAGAGTACTTAAATCATATAAGAAGTTGGCTTACCAGCAAAATAGAAGGTTTGGCATTAGTGACAAAATAATGATTGAAACTTATTTGTCATACTTGTATCAATCTATGTTCAACAATCTCCTTCTTCAACAATTTCCCTCTTTGGTATTGATGGCAAACCAAACTGATCAACCAAATTGACTAGGTTAAAATAGTAAGACAAAAAAAATAATAATTCCTTTTATTCAAATCTCTCCCTCTATCAGCAACTTCCATCTTCTGAATAGGTTACAAAACTCTGTTGTGTGATCCTTATGACTCCTTCTTAATTACTTCTTATATCTTCCTTCTATAGTAGCTCCCTCTTACTAGGTAGATGTAATATGCAGATACACTTTCTATTTCATCAAACAAAATTTTTTCCTCATATTGTGGGTTAGGATTTCTCCATCTTTGTTTCCAATCTCCCAAATCTCACTCTTAGTTATATATCTCCCAACCTCTTGTATTTCTCCCTTTAGGATCAACATCAAATCTCTTCTGTATTTCTACCTCTTTGACAAAAATTCCAAAGACTTGTCATCTTAATATGCAAATATGAATTTTTTTAGTTTTCTCCCTCTGTCACCTTGCTTGTGACTGATTTGTAGTTCAAACTCTTTAATTACTTTAAGCAACTCCTAAAGTAAGATCCATTGTATCAATTTGTAACATACGAAAATCAATTTGCTTGATGTAGGGCACTCCTTTTGTTACTTAGATAGCATATGATAGGGTTATCACCCCTAGTTTTGATGTCGGAGCATCCTAGGTTGCACTACTATCTTGCTTGTTTTCAGTTTTTACCTTGCTACAGAAACTGTATTTTGCTGAAACTAAGTTTTCTAGTTTTTGGGTGCCTATTTTAGACCATGTAACTAATTTTTTATAATGAATGAGAGGATAAAATTTTTTAGGAATTGAAGAGGGCCTAGATTAATTCCTTGTGTCAGAGGCACAATTTCTAATTCCTCATAAGTTGGGAGATATGACAATTATACCAGAGTATCAATTTCTAGCAGTTTTGCGTGACAATTTTTTATGCTTGACTTTCCAGATGGATGCACACTTATCCTTGCTGAATTAGCCTTTGAAAATTTAAGGGGTTGTGGAGGACCTAAAATATTTCCCATAGTTAAAATAATGAGTATTAATTCAATCAGAGCTAAGAGATTCATGATTTTTCTCGAACATCAATTTTTGGACATTTAATTACTGATGTAGGCTGACTTGTGGCTCTTCAAGTATTTAATTTTAGTTTTTAGCATTCTGAGCCAACTTTTGGCTTATATTAGTATAATTAGGGGTCTTGGGTAGAGTCTTAATCATAATTTATGCAAGATAATTGATGGAAATTTGAATTTGAAGCTGGATCTTGGATTTGAATATATTTTGTATCTGGCCATAAACCAGAAGGCCTTACAACTGGGCGTGTATGATGATATTTTTATGAATCAATAAAGAATATTTTCCTCTCTACCTATGGTGCTAGTCTCTTTTGTGTTTTATATCATTGTGTTAACTCTCGCATGGTGGTTTGGGTAGCTAAGTGTACCACTTGTTCTTAATTACTCCCAGCCTCCTTGTGTCAGGTGGTATCAAAGCTTGAGGTTCATACTTGTGGTGATTGGATTGTGTAGAACCCTATTGTGGATTTTTTTTGTAGGGTTGTAGATCTATAGATTTGACCTATAACTTGCAGAGGGTTACGATCTTGCACGAACCTAATTTATAAAGATGGCTCGTGGTAGATGAAATGTTGATAATGCTATATTGGATCAATTGAGACAAATTACATCAAGATTAGATGCTATGTAGACAACCCAAAGGAGAGGAGCACATCTTGATCATGTAAGTGATGATAAAGTAGTAGCACCAAACCATAATCTAGAACTTGGAGAAGATCAAGATGAGGCAAGGTTGTTGAGAGTGTTGTCTAGGGAAAATTTGAAGCCTACTATAGAAGTTGTTCCTTATGATGGAAAATTGGATACCAATGTTGTGTTAGATTGGATCTCAGATATGGAGAAGTTCTTTGAGTATGAAAACAATCTTGATAGTAAGATGGTGAAGATTGCAATTACTAGGTTGAAAGGTTATGCTTCACTATGGTGGGAGCATTCACAAATTGATAAACAAAGAAGAGGAAAGGAGAAGATTAGAACTTGGCCAAAGATGGTGGAAAAGATAAAGAACAAATTCCTTCCTATTGATTACCAAGTTAGCTTGTTGAGAAAGATGCAAAATTTGAGACAAAAGATCATGATTGTGAAATATTATATTGAGGAATTCTATAGATTAGACATCAAATCTAGACATGTGGATGATGATGTTGAGAAAATTGCAAGGTACATAAATGGATTGAGATCTAGAATTCAAGATGAAATAAGTTTTGTGAAGTTGGAAAGTGTGGAAGAAGCATATCAATATGCCTTGAAAGCTGAGGAGATCTTGACAAAGAAGCATGAACAAAGACAAAGAGGTAGAGGTGGTAGATTCTAGAGAGGAAGAGGTAGATCTTATGGAGAAGGTGGAAAATCTCATAGTTCTATGCATGATAAAGGAAAATTTGAATGGAAGAATGATGAAAAGGACAAGACCAAGTGGAAAGGTGGTAGTTCATACTGAGGAGGTACTAGATCTTATTGAGGAAGAGGTAATTCTTATTCTAGAGGTAGTTTTCATGGTAATTGTTTTAGTTGTGGTAAAGAAGGATATAAATCTTTTGAATGTAGATCTTTTGAAAGTGGGTAGAATAATAGAAATGTTGTGGTCTAAGGAGATATTGAGAGTTTACCAAGTGGACCTAAGGCTAGAGAAAATTTGACGGTGAGAAGAACCTTATGTAATAAGGGAAGTGATGAGAAACCTATCCTTAGAAGAAGCCTTTTCAAGACCAGATGTAAGATGGATGAAAAATGCTACAAGGTAGTCATTGATAGTGGAATCTCTACAAATTTGGCATCAAAAAAGCTAGTTACAAAGTTGCAATTGTAAAGGCTGAAACATCCCAAACCTTATCATATTTCATGGATCAGAGATGAGAATAAGATATTGGTAAGTGAGAAATGTATTGTGAAGTTCAAGATTGGACATTACTTTGATGAAGTTTTTGTGGTATTATGCCTATGGATTTTTGTCATATTTTGTTGGGTAGACCTTAGAAATATGATAGATATGTTGTGCATGATAGAAGATTGAATCAATATACTCTTTGGGTAAATGGAAAGAAACAAATATTGCTACCTTTGATTGAAAGTCTAGATGAGCTTAGTTGTACTACAATAAAAGTTTGCATGGTTAATGGAAAGAAATTTGAAAAGGAAGTAAAGAAGGATCAAGTTTGTTTTGCTATAGTTCCGAAAGGAATGAGTGTTGGTAGTAATGACCAAGCAATAGAAGTTGGTAATGACAAAGTGACAACAGAAATTGCAGAATTGCTAAATGAGCATAAATATATTGTTACCAAGGATATTCCTAATGGTTTACCTCCAATAAGAAGTATAAGTCATTGTATGGATCTAATTCCTGGAACTAGTATGCCAAACAAAGCACCATATAGATTGACACCTACAGAGAATGAAGAACTTAATAGACAAGTGCATGTGTTTTTGCATAAAGGTTTGATCAAAGAAAGTTTGAGCCCATGTGCTATACCTACTACCTAAAAAGAATGGAGAATGGAGAATGTGTACTGATTTTAGAGCTATTAACAAAATCACAATGAAATATAGGTTTCCTATGCCAAGGATGGATGACATAATGGATTGCTTAAGTGGAGAAAAGTATTTTACCAAGATTGATTTGAAGAGTGGCTATCATTGGATCAAAATCAAAAAAGTTAATTAATGGAAGACTACTTCCAAGAAAAAAGATGGTTTGTATGAATGGTTGGTTATGCCTTTTGGTTTGACTAATGCACCTAGTACTTCATGAGGTTGATTGAAATTTCCTTTTTCTGATTTTGTATGATATTTCCAACCTTTAATCAGATATTTAAGATCAAACAACTGATATCACAAAGATCCACCAAATTTCTCAAGAAACCCCAAATCGGGTATGCTAAAAATAGTGCTAAAAGCTTCACAACTTCACAAATTATTAATAAATCTGAAAATGGAAATGTTTACAGAACTTTCAGCAGCATAACAGCCTACAAATTGACATTTCTAGATCCGTATAGCCTTTACACAACAGCTCGAAAATGTAGGACCAAAACTATGCTCATCGGGCTCCCGAAATAGCACAAAATATGCCCGGAAACACCACAAAAAAACTAGTAATCTATCTCATAAGTTTAATCACGTCCCAATATATATATTCAGATCTATTTTAACATTTAAAAGTATGATATACAGCAGCAACCCAAATTGATATGAAATACTCAACTGTAAACACCAAACTCATACAAAAACACACCCGAAAATTCACAAATCTGCACTGTTCAGCACAAAGGCAAACTCTGTATGAGCATGCACATGGAATGGATTCAAACTCCCATCCTTAGCCTTCTTGGAAACCTACAAACTCCCATTCTTGGGTCTCCCTAGAAACCTGCAAACTCCCGTTCTTGGGTCTCCTTCTCCACAGGTTTGGCAGCCTCTGAAGAATAACAAAGAATGAGCGAAAATCAAGTTCTGGAATCAGCCCAAAATGCCTCCAAACCCCTTAAAAGAGGGCATAACTGTAACTTATGTCCAAGAGAGGTTAATGAAACTTATTTTAATAATAATTTTCATTTATTAGTCCAACGGTTTCAAAAGATTAACCCCCTTTTTCCGAAATTTCACTTTCTTGGGCCTGCCTACCTTAGCAAAGATTTTCTTTTTTAATTATTTGAAAAGGGGACATGACATTGATGAATGAAGTTTTGAAAATATTCTTGGGTAAGTTTGTGATTATTTATTTGGATGATATTCTAATATTTAGTAAGACTAAGGAAGAACATCTTGAGAATATTAGACAAGTATTGCAAAGGTTGAAAGAGGAAAAGTTGCTAATTAATCTAAAAAAGTCTTCTTTTATGCAAGAGGAGATTTTGTATTTGAGATTTGTTAATTTAGCTGATGGTTTGAAGATGAATCTTGAGAAGGTAAAAGCAATTTTGGAATGGCCTACACCTAAGAATGTGGGTGAGGTAAGATCATTTCATGGTTTGGCTAGTTTTTACAAAAAGTTTATAAAATTTTTTAGTGCTATTTGTAATGCTATGACTGAGACAATGAGAGGAGATAAAAATGAATTCAAGTGGACACATGGAGCTGATAAGAGTTTTGAGACTTTGAAACAAAAGGTTGCTGAATTACCTTTATTGGCTTTACCTAATTTTAATAAGGTATTTCAAGTGGAATGTGATGCAAGTGGTAATGTATTAGGAGCTGTATTAAGCCAAGAAGGTAAATTCATTTCTTTTTATAGTGAAAAGTTGAATGATGCTAAAAGGAAATATTTTGTGTATGATTAATAATTTTATGCTATTGTTCAAGCATTGAAGAAGTGGAGACATTATTTGATTCCTAAGGAGTTTGTGTTGTATATTGATCATAAAGCTTTACAATACTTGGGAAGTCAACATAAATTGAATCAAAGACATATGAAGTGGGTTGAGTATTTGTAAAATTTTACATTTTTAATTAAGAATAAGAGTGGAGTTACTAACAAAGTTACCGATGCATTGAGTAGAAGATGTTCTTTGTTGACAAAAATAAAAGAGTTGTATGATGCTGATCCTAATTTTTCTGAGGTGTGGAGAGAGTGTAGAACACCAAATATAATAGATCACATAAGTATGATGAGTATTTCATTCAAGAAGGTATGTTGTTCAAAGGTATTCAGTTGTGTATTCCTAGAAGTTCTATGAGGTTGAATCTGATTAAGAAAAAACATAGTGGTGGATTGGCTGGACATTTTTGGAATTGATAAGACATTGAGTTTGCTGAAAGAGAAGTATTATTGGCCACACATGTATAAGGATGTTCAAAAATTTGTAAAGAGTTATGGATTTTGTCAAATTGCAAAAGGAGTGAGTTAAAATACTAGTTTGTATACACCTTTTACTATTCCTTAGAAACCTTGAAGTGACATCAATATGGATTTTGTTCTTAGATTACTTCATTGTAGTGGACAAATTTTCTATGATGGATCATTTCATACCATGTAAGAAGACATCAAAAGCTGAGCATGTTGTTGAACTTTTCTTTAAAGAGATTGTGAGATTGCATGGACTACCAAGAAGTATTATTCATAATAGAGACAATAAGTTTTTTGGTTATTTTTGGAAGACTTTGTGGAAGAAGATGGGTACTGAGTTGAAGTTTAGTTCTACATTCCATCCATATATAGATGGATAAATAGAGGTTGTGAATAGAAGCTTGGGTAATTTGTTGAGATGTTTAATTGGGAATAAGCCAAGTAATTGGGAGATGGTATTGGCACACGCTGAATTTGCATATAATAATTCTATGAATAGGAGTACAGGGAAGACACCTTTTGAGATTGTTACTAGAATGAGGCCTAGAGAAGTATTAGATTTGAGAGATATTAATAGTGAAAAAAGAGAAGTGCTTTAGGAGAAGAATTTGCTAATTTTATAGAGTCTTCACATAAGGAAGTGAAGTTGAGGATAGAACAAAGTAATCAGAAGTATAAGGAGAATGCTGATTAGTCTAGAAGACATCATGATTTTCAAGTTGGTGATGAGGTGATGGTTTATTTGAAGAAAATAAGATTTGTAGTTGGAACATATAGTAAGCTGAAGACGAAGAAGTTTGGACCTTGTAAGATCTTGTAGAAGTTTGACATTGGAAATGCTTAGGAAATTGAGTTACCCAATGACATGGCTATATTTCCTATATTCAATGTTGCTGATTTATACAAGTATCATGAGCTAGATGATGAAGTTATTATATTAGAGGACTATCCTAAGAAGTATAATGAAGAACTTGAATAGATATTGGATTAGAGAGTTGGTAAGAGTACAAGGGGAAAAGATTATTATGAATATCTGGTGAAGTGAAAGAATAGACCTATTGAAGATGCTTCATGGATTTCTCAATCTAACTTAGATTTAGCTTAGGTTGTGACATCTCAATAATTTAAACAAATAATTTCATCCAACCTTGGTTTTCTGATGTAGGAGCATCCTGGGTTGCACTGCTACACTACATGTTTTCAATTTTTACCTTACTACTGAAGCTATGTTTTGCTGAAACTATATTTTTTGGTTTCTGGGTGCCCGTTGTAGACTATGTAACTAATCTTGTATAATTAATGAGAGGATGAAATTTTCAAATGTTTAAGAGGGCCTATATTAATTCTTTTTATCTAAGGAAAAAGTTCTAATTCCTCATAAGTAGGGAGATATGAAAATTCTCCTAGAGTATCAATTTCTAGCAATTCTAGTCAATAGTTTTTTGTGCTTGAATTTTAGGATGGATGCACACTTATCCTTGGTGAATTAGCCTTTGTGAATTTAAATAGTTGTAGAAGACCTAAAATACTACCCACAGTTCAAAGCATAAGTTCTAATTCAATCAAAGCTAGGAGATATCATGATTTTTCTCAGACATCAATTTCTAGACATTTAATTGCTGATGTAGGCCGACTTGTGGCTCTTCAGGTATCTAATTTTAATTTTTAGCATTTCGAGTCAACTTTTGGCTTAGATTAATATAATTAGGAGTCTTGGGTAGAGTCTTAATCATAATTGATGGGAGATAATTGATAGAAATCCAAATTTGAAGTTGGGTCTTGGATTTGAATGTATTTTATATCTGGTCGCAACCCATAATGCCTTATACCTGGGCATGTATGATGCTATTTTCATGAATCAATAAAGAATATTGTCCTCTCTATCTATGGTGCTGTTCTCTTTTGTGTTTTCTTTAGTTGTTTTAGCTCTTGCATGGTGGTTTGGGTAGCTGAGTGTGCCACTTGGCCTTAGTTACTCCTAGCTTCCTTGTATCAAGTTTACCTCTTAGATACTCATGAACATCCTTAGGTAATGCTTTTGTGAAGATATCAACAATTTTCTCTTTTGTGTTAACATATTCCATCTTCATCTCTTTATCTTGAACTAATTCTCTCAAGTAATGATACTTGAATGCAATGTGCTTAGTCTTTGTGTGCATCACAAGATTCTTTGATATATTTATAACACTTGTATTATCACAATAAAGTATCACTGATTCGGTGATCTCTTCCTTCATACCTTTGAGTAGTTGTTTGATCCATACAATGTTCATACAATTTACAATGGCAACAACACATACAACTTCACTAGTAGATTGTGAAGTGCAGTTTTGTTTCTTGCTAGTCCATGTAACTAGCCTTTTGCTTAAGAAAAATGCTTCTCCACTGGTGCTTTTTATGTCATCAATATTTCCAGCCCAATCAACATTAGTATAGGCTCTTAATTCAAATTTCTCATTTTTCTTACAGTATAGACCATATTCCTCTGTTCCTTTTAGATATCTCATTATTCTCTTTACAATCATCAAATGATTCTCCCTAGGATTAGCAGAGAATTTTGCAACTATCCCTATAGATAATGCAATATCAGGTCTACTATGTACTACATATTGTAATTTTCCAATCATAGACTTGTATGATGTTTGATTCACCTTAGCTGAATCATCATTCTTTGACAATTTATGTCCTGTCACCATAGGTGTACTTACTAGTTTCGAATCCTCCAATCCAAAAGTTTTCAGCATCTCCTTGACATACTTTGACTATGTGATGTATATACCATATTTCATTTGATCTACTTGTAAAACCACAAAGAATTTGATCTCTTCAAACATAGACATCTCAAATTCTTACTTCTCATTTTCAAAAGCATTACATAAAGCATCTTGACCTCCAAATATGATATCATCAACAAAAATTTTAGACAAAAAAATACCTTTTCCTTTCTTTTCCTTCATTATTGTTGCTATCATCAGTCCTTTCAAATCCAATCTTCACATGATAATTATGAAGTCTCTCATACCATGCCCTTGGTGTTTGTTTCAAAGCATATAGGGATTTGTGTAGTCTACATACCATGGTCTTATTGTTAATATCAAAAAATCCTTCTGGCTATTCTATGTAAATTTCTTCCTCCAATATGCCATTCAGAAATGCAAATTTAACATCCATTTGATAAACTTTGAAACCTTTGTATTTAGAATAAGAAAAAAGAGTTCTTACTCCTTCCAATCTAGCAATAGGAGCAAATGTTTCTCCATAGTCAATTCCTTCTTCTTGTGCATATCCTATGTAGACTAATATTGCCTTGTTCCTTGTGACTTCATCATTTTCATTTAGCTTATTTCTAAATACCCACTTGGTGTCAATCACATTTTTTTCTTCTGGTCGAGGAACTATAGTCCATGTTTTATTTTTCTCAATTTGTTCAATCTCTTCTTCCATGGCTTTACTACAATCCTCATCTTCTAAGGCATCTTTCACTATTTTAGGTTCTTTTATGCTTAGCAAGCACGTATCATTTCTCAAATTTTTCCTTGTCATTGGTCTAGGATCTTTATCTCCAATGATTTGTGCAGCAGGATAATGTCTCTTGACATATTTAGACAATCTTGGTTCAGCTCTAGTTTCTTCATTTGGTCTATCTGCTTTAGAGTCACTATGTACATCTCTATTAGGTATTTTAACATCTCTCTCATGTAAATTAATCTCAGAATCATAATGTGCTTCAACTTCATTTTGTAACTTGACATCTAAATGTGGCTCAGTTCTTGAATGCAATTCAACATTCATAGTATGTGACTCGGTAGCCACTGAAACTTGCCATTGGTTTGTAGCTTGATTTGCAACATCTTCTTTAGTAGGAATTTCTTCATAAAAGTATACAAATGAGTTGTATTTTTATGGTTCTTTCATAGGTTTAGTCTCATATACTTCTGTATATTCATCAAATTTCACATTTTCACTTTCCACAATTTTATTAGTTTTAGTATTTAAACACTTATAAGCTTTACTTCTTGTGGAATAACCTAGGAATATACCTTCTTTACTTTTTGTATCTAGTTTACCATTCTTGAAATCTTTGAGAATAAAGCCTTTTCTTCCAAATATCTTAAAATATTTTACATTGGGTGAGTTCATACCACAGTTCAAAATGTGTTGAATGAGTACCTTTCTTGACTTGCACATGGTTCAGGGTATAGATAGTTGTACTTATTTCTCTCTAGTATTTCAAAGAAATTTTTTTCTCCATCATGAGTGTCCTAGCATAGTCCATTATAGACTTGTTTCTCCATTCAACAATTCCATTTTGTGAAGGGGTTTTAGGAGCAAATGTCTGTCTCTTGATTTCTTTGTCATTACAGAACATCTCAAACTCATTGGATATAATAATCAACAAACAACATAATGTACTTATCTCCTTTGTAGCTTTGCACTTCAATTGGTCGACATGAGTTAGTATGAACAATCTTGTGTATTCCTTTAGAGGTATGATTTAAACTCTTAAAACTTGACTTTGTACATTGTATAATATCGGGTTTCTTTAACTTAGGAAAACCTATAACTTTTCTCGTGTTACTGATACAAACCAAGTTATCAAAATTAACATGACATAACCTTTTATGCCATAGCCACACATCATCAAATTTTATAATTAGATAAGTAGCATCTTCTATATCAAGATAGAATAGATTACTCCTAGTTTGATCACCCTTTCCAATTAGTTTTTCATCAATATTGTATACCTTAGCAATCTTGTTTTTAAACTTAACCTTACATCCTAAATTATTCAGTTGTGACACACTCAATAGATTATAGTTAAGTCCTTCAACATAGTATACATTGTCACATAAAATCTTTTCTATGAGTTTGATAGAGCCTTTTCCTTTTATGAAAGATGGTGCATCATTATCAAATATTCCACTATTTCCATCATAACAATTCAAGGTAATGAAGTTACTTTTATCTCTAGTCATGTGATGTGAACACCCACTATCAACGGTCCATCTGTCATTCTTGTTCACACAAGACACAAGTGTAGTTGCCTCATCTTCATCAAATTAATCCTTCATTGCAATACACACCACTTCATCATCATGTTCATCATAGTCATCTTTTGTTTCCTCTTTAGCAATGTAGCAAGACTCATTGCATTTGTCTTTGTAATCTTTGCTATCTTCATCTCTTCTACTTTTGTAGTTGTCACCACCTCTGTAGTTCTTCTCTAGACATCTAGCATCAATATGACCAACCTCATTGTAATTGAAACAAATGATAGGTAGTTTACCTTTAAACTTGCCTTTACCTTTGTGAAATCTTCTTGCTAGTAGTGCTTCAAGTTTTTCTACATCCTCCTCATTTATATCACTATCATTGGACACATATTTTATGTTAGTTTTCTTCTTCTTCTCATCTAGTTCCTTCAATGATAGCTTAGCTTTGAAAGTATATTTAATATTTTCAAGTCTATAGTTACCAAAGTTAGATAGCTCAAAAGCAGTTTGCCTACCTACCAAACTTTCAAGAGATAGAGTATTCCCTAGTATACATCTTAGTTCTTGTATTGTAGAAACTCTAATAGCATATATAGGAAGTAGTGTTCTTAAAACTTTTCTTAGTATAGTATCATCATATATTGTACCAGTAGCTCCTCTTATTGCATTAGCAACATCTTTTATCCTTAAGCAATATTTTCACCTTCTTACATTCTCATATCATCAAACTCAGCTCTGAGACTTTTAGCTTTGGCTCTTAGAACATTAGTGTCTCCTCCATAGATGGTGGTTAAGGCATCTCACATTTTCTTTGCATTGTCAAGACTTTTGATATTATCAAATTCAACATAGCTTAGGGTAGAGGCAATCTCCAACATTGCTTGTTTGTGTTTTTTCTTCTTTTTCATATCCTCAGTAGTTAGGGCTCCAATAGGAACAACATTCTTAGTAGTAATAGTAGATTATGCATGATTTCCAAGTCCTCCAAGGTGTAGCTTCATCAAAATTTTGCATGTAAGAAAGTTATCTCAATTAATCTTGGTTACATATCTTTTTGACATCCCGATCTTTGTGCTTCTAGTACCTTCAAACTAGTCCTCTCAAGCATATAGCTCTGATACCAATTGTTGGAATTCTTTAGAATAACTAAGAGAGGGGGTGAATCAATTATCCAAGGTCTAGATGTATAAATAATTTTTTTCACAGCTTAGTGAACCCATAAAACATTTATCATCATGCATGCATCCATAAGATTATGCATTCACTTAAAACTTGTAGGTTATTGTCAAATCAATTTGCAGAAATGTAAACATGAAACATAATAGATTTAGCAATACATTTGACACAATGATTTATGGGGAAACTCAATTTGGGAAAAACTACTAGTAACATACTACTCCTTTTCACTCTTTTGAAGTGATGCCCTATGAAAGGTTACAATACACACTATTAAATGTGACCCTGTTAAAGGATTGTAATCACCCTGTTAGGAGTGATCCTTGTTAGAGGACTTTAGACCATTCACTTGGAATGCCACTCGATTAAAGGATTTACAAATGACTATTAGGTCAACCTTATTCCAAAGGATTTACCCTAGAATGATACAATTATTAGAGAGTAACAATAAGGCTTGATCTGATAACAACTTCCAAATCTATTTGAAGATTACAAATCTCTATTTTAGTCCTCTATTCTTCTTGGTTTTCACATATTTCAGCTCTGATAACTTGTTCACCCTTTAAGCATTCATACCCTTAAGCCTTCTTGCTTAACATGTCAATACATACTCTTCACTTAGGTCACTTAATGAAGCAATACACTTGAATCCTTGTCTTCCTTAGGCTCTTGTGCATGAAAACCCTTGCTTTTGACTAGCCATCCCTATAAATAGAGAATTAAGATATTTTGCCATTAATTCTCCATCATCCAATTTAGGGTTAGGATAGATTAGGTAGGATTCAATGAATCTACCCCTCATTCCATATCACTTCTAGAAACTTCTCCTTCAATCCTCTTTGAATTGGCCTCAAAATAGTTTACCATGAATTTTGTGCCACCAACTCATCAATCTTAAATTCCACCTAGTTCACACAATCCAAGGAAAAAAACTTTTAAGCTTAGATTCATCAAATACATAATCTTTCTAATAATTTTGACACTCGGCATTATCTTTCTTCTGATGCTCGACACATACTGCATTGCTCGACATCCTCTATAAAATCACCCAGTACGAACTATAGTTTGTTGGTGGTTGACATCAACTAAAATTTACTTGACATCCATTATTTTTCTTGGCATACACTAAAATGAACTTTTACTTAGCTCCAACTAATTTTCTGCTCGGCTTACATTGACTTTTCTCAACATGTACTATCCATTCGATCAAGCTTAGTAGAAAAACTTAGTTTAACTTGTTCTTCTGATCTTGTTTAATGTAGCCAACCTTTGTAACCTTAAGTAGATTATCAATGTACCATGATATCACTATCTTAGTTGATGCTTGTACTCCCTTTTCATATCATAACTCAACCTTTCTTCTAGGTTCTATTGTTATATCTTTTGATCAAATCCTCTTCATCAATCAAATAGTTAATAATACTTAAATCATATAAGAAGTTGTCTTACTAGTAAAATAGCAGGTTTGACATTAGTGACAAAACAATGACTGAGATTTATTTGTCATAATTGTATCAATTTATGTTCAATAATTTCCTTCTTCAACACTACATAGTAATGACCGAGCAGAAGAACACAATGATGACTAAGTGTTAGTAAATTATAGTTTGTGAAAGAATTGAGTTTGAAGATGACATAGTTGATTTTTTTGATTACTAAAAATGTGTAGATGATAAGGATTGATGAGTTGCCATATTAAATGCATAAATTGAGTTTTCAATGCGATCAAAGGTAGGGATTTAAGGAGAAGTTTCTATAAGTATCAAGAAAGGAGTAGAAGAACAAAATGATGGATAGATTAATTAAAGCTAACCAAACCCTATGATCTATGGTGATTTTTAAGAAGAAAAAATAATAAATACCTATTTAAGGAGGCATAAGAGATGTTTTTTAAGGTTGGTTCATTTTTGATTAATGATTTTGAGAAGAACTTGTGAAGAAAAAAGTAGCAAAGGAAAAGTGAGAATATTGGTGAAGTGTGATTTCTTGAAGGCTTTCCAAGGAGATTAGAGAAGGAGATGATAATGAAGTCTAGTCACCGAACCAACAAATGAACTGAATGAAAATATGAATTTTTAAAGTGAGTTGTATCTGAAAAGATCAAACCTAGTTGTTACTTTCTAACTATTGTGGTAGTTAAAATCCTTTTATCAAGGTTGACATAACAATACTTTTGTAAATCCTTTAATCAAGGTGATATTCTAATATAATAATCCAAAGTCCTCAAGCCAAAAAAATCCTAATAGGGTGATTAAATCCTTTAATAGGGTCACACCTAACAATGTGTTTTGTAGCCTTTAATAGGGTTAGATCTCAACCAAACTCATTTTAGAAGAGTGAAAAGTGGCAACATGTTACTTGGTAGTTTTTCCCAAATTGAATTTCCACATTAAATCTTGGTATCATATATGTTTGAATGTTATATGTATTATGCATGCTATTTACCATTGGTTGGAATATACTAAACAAAGAGGTAGTGATGAATGAATGTATTAAGTTGTTGATGAGTTTCTATATGGACAAAGTGATTTTATGTGTTTGAATAAGTTGTTTAAAGTTAGTAAAAGTTGAATTGGTATGACTAGACCCAAGGAAAAATGGTTCATTTTCCCTCTCATTTATTCTAAATATTATAGCCATTGATATCAGATAATTTGGTGCTTGTAAAGAAAGTTTGAAGGAATTAAGCTAAAGATCAAGATGTACATAAGAAAGGTACCCAATTTCAACAAGGAAAACTTCCCAACATGGCAATGACTAATGAAATTACATCTTTTTGGAGTTAGAGATTATGCATTGTGTTACCTAGAAAATGAATACATTGAAGTTCTTAGACACATGACTATTGAACAAATGAAGGAGAAGTAGAAGCATATTCAAATGTTGATAGATATGGCATCTTCTTGAGTTATGCTAAATTTGATGATGTGAAGGAATGCACTATTGCAAAGAAAATACAAGAAAAGTTGGCACATGGAGGAGATAAAAATATGTTGAAAGTTTCAGAGAAAAATTTGATGACATGAGAATGAAAGAAGGAGAAATGATTGTACAATATTGTGGCCAAATCAAGGAGGTTGTAAATGATATTAGAAGAGATGGAGGCATCATATTTGATGAGACAATGATAAGTAAGGTATTGAGGACTTTACTTCCTATTTATGCAATTAGAGTTTCTACAATTCAAGAACTAAGATGTACAATTGGTAATGATCTGACCTTAAAGAGTCTAATTGGTAGACTCATTACATTTGAGTTGTCAAATTTTGATAGCTATACTCAATCTAGTATTGAATTTGATTTAAAGTTTTTACTAACCCTTGATGGATCTAAGAGAAAGAAGAAGAGAAAACATGTGGACAATGATAGTGAATCATATGATGATCTTGATGATCTTGAAGAATTATTGGAAAGAAGGCTACCAAGAGGAAAATGCAAATACAAAGGAAATCTCATTATTACCTATTTTACATGTAAAAAATTTGGTCATATTCCATCAAGATGTCATGAAAGAGATGAAAATGAAGAAAGGAAGGATTAAAAATATTGAGAAAGAAGAGACAACAGAGACAATTAAGATAACAAACACTACAAAGACAAAGGTAAGAAATACTATTACATTGTTGAAGAAGATGGTTTTAATAGTGTTTTTGATGAAAATGATGAAGATGTTGTTTATCTTGCAATCAAAGATGAATCTGATGAAGATAAAAAAACTACATTGATATCACATGTGAATAAGAATGATAGATGGAAAATTAATAATGGTTTTTCACATCATATGGATGGTGATACAAGTAAGTTTGAAAAGATAGAACATTATAATAGAAGTAGTGCTAAGTTTGGAAATAATGCATAATCTTATGTGAAAGATAAAGGATTAGTTACATTGAATGATAAGATTGGATGTGACAATGCATATTAGGTTGATAGTTTAAAGTATGACTCATTGGGTGTGGCACAGTTGAATAGTTTAGGCTACTGAGTCAAATTTCAAAATAGGAAAGCAAAGATTCATGATGCTACTGGTGTACCTGTAGACACCTAAATCTGATTACATCACTAGGTAATTGTATTTAGTCATCTCCTAGGACATTACTGATTAAATATTTATTATTTAATTAATTGATCATCATCCCCTAGTTAATTAATTAATTTAATTAACCATAGTCCAATTGATAAAATCAAATCATAACCCAAAATCAATTTATCAATTAAATCCCTATTCCTCTATTAAATTGAATAAATCAAAAAATCTATTAAATTTAATTCCATACCCCCATTTTATTGAATAAATCATTTAATAAAATATCTAAAATCCTAAAAAAACCTGTAATCCAACCCATTCACCCATACTAACCTCACTTAGCCACCTAACTAAACCATCCCATCAAAAGCTAAACCACTTACCCCCTAACCCCCTTTCTAAGCTAATCCTAATCCCCCTCCTAAACATGTGCACAACTTTAAGTAAGGGTTAAGACTTGCTAACCCAAGCTAAAGTCAAAATATCTCCTCCTGTCACCCTCTATCATTGATGACTCTTACATCCCCTTTATGACTCTTACATCCCTCTTACATACCCAACCTCCTTAATTACTCCTTTGACCAACCCTTATCCTATCCTCTCACACTCATCCTCTTTGTGACAAGTGTCACTCCCTATTGGTGCTAAACAAGCACAATCCATGTCCTCTCTTTTGAGTGCATCTTGACCCTCCCTCACCATCTTACCATCCTTGCATCCTAACTATCCATCTCTGTACCCCTTGGCCTACAAATGAAACCCTCTCCCTTCAAAAACATCATCCACCTTTCATTCAATGTTATAATGCTATTTTGAGAGCTTGAAAACTACCAAAATACCATTATAATGCTGAAATACCTCCATGACTCCATTATTGAAACCATAATTTATGCACACCATCCAACCATTTGAAGCTTGAGTACAATCGTGAGCACACATCTCTACTTATCAGGGAAAAATCTAACTTACCATGGGTTATGCCATAAGGAGCCTACCATTCTTGGTTTTCTTCCTTTGGTGGTGATAACATATTCGTCCTATCATAAATTTTTTCCCTTTTTAGTTGTGTGAATGCTTTAATAGATTAGTATTCAATTTGCACTACTAGGTAATAAGTGATACAGTACCAATTGGAAGTGGTGATCAAACAAGAGGCAACTTTTTCTATTTAGACATATTTGAAGATTCTTAACTATTTTTATAATTTGAAGATATTTGGTTATGGCATTGATGAAGGGTGCTCCCCTTAATACCATCAACACATAACAAAAACAAAGAAACAACAACAATTGTGAGAACAAAATATGGGCTTCTTATTATTATTGCAAATGAAAGATTATAGAATTAAGAATTACAATATGCTAACCCACATGGGCACCTTCATTATTGTAATCTACAAGACAAAGCTCCAAACTATTACCCAAAGCTTTCCTAGACAATGTTTGGGCCTCTCTTAAATAGATAATTCTATGCCATCCGAAATGGTTCTAGACACTCAAACTTAATACCTAGGGCCAATAGATCCTAACAATACATATATATTCGACAAATACACTTTTGACATTTATTTTAGAAATTTTGGGTAGCCCAACTTTGAAAGACCATAACTCTCAAATCATTGCTCCAATTGGCTATTATAACCACTTTTTGAATACCTTAGCTACTAATCTACATGATCGGATCCACATAAGTGCCCATCCATCAAGTTTTTGAGCCTCATCTAGGGCCTCTAAGGCCTTCAAAACTAATCCTAAAGTTTTTATACCAAAATTACACACCAAAAATCTATAATAACTTCACAAATAAATATATAATTTGGCCATGAAACTCCATTGACAAATTGATATAACTAATATGAACCTTCACCTCTGAAATTAGAACATTCAAAGCTCATATGATTGAATTACTAAGTAGTAAGCCTCCATAAACAACAACTTTGCATTAAGACAACCCTTATCAAAACAATTGAAAGGAATTTTTTTTTGGGTTGTGCAAGATTTCTTTTACACATAGGATGCTCTTGTATCAAACACCTGAGGTAATTTGAGAAGTGTCCTTGTCATGTCTCAAGTATTAAGAGGAAAACCAAGACATTAACCTCCTCCTTTTCTAGCCATGATGAATCTTCTACTAGCCTCCCTTTTAATTTGACCAGGTATTCTTCATAAGTTTTGCTCCCTCTACTTTTGCCAACACAACTATCCAATATCTTCTTGATCTCTTTTGCAGCTGAACTAGCTATTGGAATACTCTACTACACTTCTACAACTTCATCCCCACCACCTCCTTCATGGTACTCTATCGAATATGAAATATAAAATACTGGTGAAATATTCAATTTAGCAGGCAACTCCACTTCATAGGCATTTCTAGAATAATGCCTTTTCACTAACTTGCATGGTCCAAACTTCATTTTTAGCTTATTATATGTATGCACTAGAAAATTCTCCTTTCACAAATGAACCATGACTTCATCTCCAATATGAAATTCCTTATACCTCCTTTTCATGTCTACCTTATCCTTATATTGAGTATTCATTGATGAGCCCAATCTAAGGCTTATTTAGTTCATGTTTTGATATGTTTTTGGTGGTTAAAGACTTTAGAACTTTATGAGATTTTGATAAACTTATCTATACTACTTATAATTATTTTTGTTATATTTTTGAATTTTGATGGGATTAATATGCTATATATATGTGGTTATATAGAATGAAATGATGTATCTTCTTGTCTTGCATTAATTGGGTAATTTCTCCTATAGCCATTGATGAGAGAAAAGATGATATGAGTAACTTAATATGAATTTTATCTTGGATATGTATTGCAGTTGTTGCATGTACACACTAATCTTTTGCAAGAAAATGACGAGTCAACAATGGAGGGAGAAGTCAACATTGAAGATAAAGAGTTGATTATTTTGAATTCATAATGATTCCATGACCTTTCAGTTATTAGATATTGTTGCAGGGTGGGTCAAGGTGGTTGTAAATAATTATGGAGTAGATCTAGAAGCCATGAATTCTAGAGTTCATGTGCAAGCAAAGTGCAATTTATTTATGAATTAAATGATGTTGTCTGATGTTAATCTTGTCCTATTCTTGGCATTGAAGGACCCTAGATTTTAGGAGTTCTATTTTATGTCACTATGTTAAATAAGCTAGAAGTTTAGATTTTGATGTTAAGAAGAATTAGTAAGACACTCTTTTGTAATCCAGCAATTTAGATAAATACAACTTTATTTCCTGCAGCTTATGTACTTATGAAATATTGCATTTGATGGATATGAAAAGTTGGCTGAAATAGAATTACCAAAGGCTATGAAGGCTATATAGTGGAGGTTCTATAGCATGACAAAGGATTTGAAGAATAAGGAACCACATTCACCCCTTAACTTCATCATGGATAACATGCGAGCTTCTGGGTACATAAACTTAGGTAGATTTGGGCAGATTTTTTGGCTTCCTTTTACCTTCCAACCACTTATGCTTATGCATCCTTTGTTGGCTAACACTAAGAATCTGAATGATCATGATATGGCTAAGGAAGTTAGAATATGGGAAAAGCATAGAGATACAAAGGGCTTTTAATGGAGCTTTGCAGAAGGTGGTACAGGGAAAAATGTAGTTTTAGATTACATAATGTTTGGCAAGATAAAAAATTTCATATTTGCTAGAGGACCAACAAAGAAAAAAGTTGGGAGGAAATGATGAGTCCAATCTAATGCTTATTTAGTTCACATTTTAATATTTTTTTGGTGGTTAAAGACTTTAGAACTTTATGATCTTTTGATAAACATATCCAAACTACTTATGCTATTATATGTGTGAATTTTGATGGGATTAATATGCTCTATATATGTGGTTATATAGAATGAAATGATGTATATTCTTGTCTTGTGTTAATTGCGCAATTTCTCCTATAACCATTGATGAGAGAAAATTTGATATGAGTAACCTATTATGAATTTTATCTTGGATATGTATTGTGATTGTTGCATGTACACACTAATCTTTTGCAGGAAAATGGTGAGTCAACAATGGAAGGAGAAGTAACATTGAAGATAAAGTGTTGATAAGGAAGCAGTTGACTGTTTTGAATTCATAATGATTCCATGAAATTTCAGTTATTAGATATTGTTGTGGGCTGGATCAAGGTGGTTGTAAATAATTATGGAATGGATCTAGAAGCCATGAATTCTGGAGTTCATGTGCAAGCAAAGTGCAACTTATTTCTAAATTAAATGATGCTATTTGGTTTCAATCTTGTGATATTCCTAGCATTGAAGGACCCTAGATTTTAGGAGTTCTATTTTATGTCAGTATGTTAAATGAGCTAGAAGTTTAGATTTTGATTTTAAGAAGAATTAGCAAGACTCTCTTTTGTAATCCAATAGTTGAGAACTATACAACTTTTTTTTCTGTAGCTTATGTACTTATGAAATGCTCATGAATGAAATGATATTTATAGTTCTTAATCTATGAGTTGTTGATTATTCATTCTTCTATGGGGTCCTACATGGGAGGTGAAGGTAACTTGTAGTTAGGTAGAGATTAGTTTTCAATTCCATAAAATAGAAGCACAAGTTTTAGAGCTCTATTGTTCCTGTAGCCATATGGTAACAAAATTATTGGTTGTTTCCTATAGCATAAGTAAATAGTTTAGTTTCATGTTTGTAATTTCATTTTTGAGTGTAGGTTAAGTTTCCATTTCATTTTCCAGCTTAGTTTCTATTCTAGCAATGACATGTTAGGAGAATTAGAGCATATACTTTGCAGACATTGTTTCAAGTTTATGTTCCTTGGTCGATAATTTAATGAGCTCAGTATGAAATTCTACTACATTACTTGGTGCCAATCTTATGCAGAACCAATATAAAGAGGGTGTCCAATCCTTAGATATGGAGTCATTGTACTGACCAACCATTCATCTTGATAATGTGTTTCCTCACCTCCTCATCGATATTCTTCAAATGTTCAACAAAATCTTCTACTTCAACACTACTTATCTCTCCTTTATCCAACTACCTTAACTCATAAGATTTTTTAGGTTTTCTCCCATATATAATCTAGAATGGTGATTTACTAGCACTCCTATTGAAAGAACTATTATAGGAAAATTCTACCCATGGTAAAATTAGATCCCAACCTTCTGGCTTGTCTCCAACCAAACATCTCAACAAATTTCCCAAACTGTGATTCACAACTTCCATCAACCCATTAGTCTGTGGATGATGTGATGAACTAAAATTGAAATTTTTCTTTAATTTCTTTCACAATGTACACTATAAATACCCAAAAAACTTGGTCCCTCGATCTAAAACTATACTCTTGGTAGACCATGTAGTCTCACTGCTTCTTTGAAAAACAACTCCGCCACATGAACAACATCACTAGTCTTATTGCAAGGAATGAAATGTAGCATCTTTGAAAACCTTTCAACCAAAAAAAATAGAATCATGCCCTCACTAAGTCCTTGGTAATCTAAGAAAATAATCCATGCTAATATCCTCCCATGACTTCTCTAGTATAGGTAATGGCTGATACAACCCTATATTCTACTTTACATGCTTTGAAACTGTGTACAAAATTCTTCACATCTTGCTATAGCTATGGCTAGTAATAATTCTTAGCAACCAAAGTAATGGTCTTTTCTCTCCCAAAGTGTCCATCCAATCCTCCACCATGCTTCTCCTTGATGAGATTATCTCTTATTGAGCTTCTAGGAATGCACAACTTGCTTCCTTTGAACAACATACCATCTTGGATTACAAAATCCAACCATTTTGTCCTGTCAAGTGTAATAGGTTCTGTACAAGCCTTCTATAATTCATTAAAATTAGGATCCTCTGATTACAAATTCTTGAGTTCCTTGAACCCAACCACCTCAATCTACATCTCTATCAGCAAAAGTTTACTCCTACTAAGAGCATCTACAACTCAGTTAGACTTCTTACTCTTGTGTTTCAAAAAAAATGTATAACTCTTCAAAAAATCAACCCACTTCAAATGCCTTTGGTTCAATTTTCCTTGACTATTCAAATATTGCAAAGCTTGATGATCATTATACAAAAAAATCCTTAGGAAGAAGATAGTTTCTTCACTTCTTCAATGCCTAAACTATAGCATAAAATTCATGATCATAGACATAATATTATCTTTTGGCATCATTGAATTTTGCACTGAAATAAGCAACAGATCTACCTTCTTGGCTCAAAACAACTCCTATTGCAATACCACTAATATCACAATCTACTTGAAACATGTTGTTAAAATCTAGAAGTTCTAAAATAGGTTTCTCTATAGCTTCCTATTTCAATAGATTAAAAATCTTATCTTCTCCTACATTCCACTTAAATTCTTTCCTATCCCCTCTCATTGTTTCAATCAAGGGTCCACAAATATTGCTAAAACCTCTTATGAAATTTTTGTAAAAATTAGCCAATCCATAAAAAGATCTTACCCTTATAGCACTCTTTGGAGTAGGCCATTCAAGGATAGTCTTCACTTTCTTTGGATCCATTTTTAGACTTTTTGTCAAGACTATGAATCCCAAGTGCACCGAATCCTTAACAAAACTACACTTCTTCAGGTTTATTAGCAACTTTTCTTCCCTCAACTTATCAAACACCTTTTGAATATGCATCAAATGATACTCCAATGTCTTACTAAAGATCAAAATATCATCAAGTTAAAAAATAAAAAAACTTATCTAGAAAATCCTTTAGTACTTCATTCATGTGCTGCATGAAAGTGTTCGGTGCAGTGGTTAGCCCAAATGACATGACTAACTATTCGTACAATCCTTTCCTTATCTTGAAGATAGTCTTCCACTCATCACCTTCTTTGATGAAAATATGATGGCATCCACTCTTCAAATCTATCTTTGTGAAATACTTAGCTCCACTCAAACAGTCCATAATACTATCCATACTTGGCAATGGAAATCTATACTTGATTGTGATCTCGTTGATAGTGCACAAATCTGTGTAGATCCTCCATTCTCCATTATTTTTTGGTGCTAATACTACTAGTACAACACATGGAATCAAAATCTCTCAAATTAACCACTTCTACAACAATTCATGAACTTTTTTGTTCAACACTTCATTTTCTGCTAGTGTCATTCTGTGCACTGCCTTATTTAGAAAACTAGCTCCTAGAATCAAATCCATCTAGTGACTGATCTTCCTCAATGGGGATAATCCATTAGGTGCATTATCTGACACAATATTAGGAAACTCTCTCAAATAAATCTATGACTTCTACAGGGACCTCCTCTACTTCTTCTTTACCATTTTTTGGGATTATAGAAAAACACATATGCTCACACTTCAAACCTTAGAGAAACTCCTTTCCGTAAACAAAACATATTCTAGAAACACTACATACCTTTTCTTCTTTCTCCTTCAATGGCTTCAACTTATGTTTCACTCTATCCTTTGTCAGGGTTTAGGTATTTTCTCGCCCATCATGTACATCATGCCTATCAAACTGCCATGACCTACCTAAAAAAAATTCCATATGTCCATAGGTATGATATCACACAACACCTCATCTTGATATCTTTCAATCTTGAACTTCATCAAGCATTGCTCACTGACCATGGCCTTGTGGTCATCTTGCACCCAAGAAATAGGGTATGGATGTAGGTGTTTCTATCTCTTCAATTTTAGTTTTGTGACCATCAATTCTGACACTAAATTTTCAATACTTCCACCATCAATGATCACATCACAACACTTATCTTCACATTTGAATCTTGTGTAAAAAAAGCTCCTTCTTTGATCAAGTTCATTGTCACCACTCAATAGGAGTCTTTTGTTAACTAGGAATTCTCCTCTTTCAACATCTTCAGAATGTGATGATCTGACATCTTCATCAATGTTTGCAACTCTATCCTAGCCATCTACTCCTCAATCTATCCTTGGCACTAGAAACATTCAAATGTTCTATGCCCTTCTTCTTTGTAGTGAAACCATTTCCCATGAAAGCCTCCATTTCTAGATCCTTGCCTGCTTCCTCTTCCTCTCTGATCCTTATTATTCTGATCATGGAAAAAATTGAAATTATTTCCCCTCTAGTTTTGAATCTTACTTCTAGCCTCATCCTTGTTCTTTTGATCATCATTTTTGCCTCCATAAGACCGTCTGCTAGACCATCCAATAGATCTTCCATCGTTACTTGTACCACTATTTTTGTTATCAAAATTTTTTCTTAGCTTTTCCTCAATTCTTAGGAAAAAATAGTATGCCTCTTTAATATTGATCACTTGAACAAGACTTAGTTCCTCTTGAATTCCTGGCCTTAACCTATTAAGATAATGAGCCACTTTGTCCTAATCAACTTTTACATGACTTATTCTAATGAGAACTTGGTAGAACTCTTCAGTATACTCTTGAACAAAGTTTCTCTCTTGCTTTAACCCTTGCATTTTCTTTAATATATGAACCTCATAATCCATGGGAATGAACTATCACTTCATTCTAGCTACCATCTGATCCCATATGGTGATTTTTTCCTTTCATCTTTTATTTTGATCCAACTAGATGTACTACCACTAGATCTTTACATGACCCTTTAATATCTTCATATTCAAAGTACTCTTCCAATTCATTGATCCAATCAATCAATTACTATAGGTTGAGATTTTCCAAAAATGTGGGAACATCAAACTTAGTTCTTTTTCCAATACTAGAAATTGCCTTAACAAGCTTTGCCTCCTCTGGGTTAAGAAATTCCTCTACTCTGACCTGGTCCACATTTTCTTCTTGTTCTCTTTTATCCTCACTTTCATCATCTCCTTTGACAAGAATCATTCCTTTGTGCCTTTGTTCTTTCAATGCTTGCATTCTCATATGGGGGGTTCTAAAATCCTTAGGTGTAACACCTTTGATTCTTCCACCACTCTCTCTTCATGGAGGCATTTTTGCACTTTTCTAAAACCATATTGCAAACTGCATCACAGTCAATGATCTTTCTACACATACAGCCCAAACCACAATCCTAGTGTGAGCTACCTCAGAATTGGTGATCTATCCACACACTCAAGAACTATAGCTCTAATACCACTTAATGAAGGGTGCTCCCCTTAATATCATTAATACATAAAAGAAACAAAGAAACAACAAAAAATGTGAGAACAAAATATGGGCATCTTATTATTGTAAATGCAAAATTATAGAATTCAAAATTAAAATATGTTAACCCACATGGGTGCCTTCATTACAATAATTTGCAAGACAGATGCAAACTATTATCCAAAGCTATCTATGATAATGTTTGGGCCTCTCTTAAATAGGTAATTTTATGCCACTTGGGAAGGTTCGAGACACTCAAACTTAATATGTAGGGCCAACAGACCCTAAAAATACATATAGAGTTGGCCAAATAGACTTTTGACATTTATTTCAGAAATTTTGGTTAGCCCAACTTTGGAAGACCATAACTGTCGAACTGTTGCCCTGATTGGCTATTATAACTACTTTTAAAAAACCTCAGCTCCTGATCTACAGGCTCAAATCTGCACAAGCACCCATCCATTGAGTTTTTGGGCCTCATCTGGGGTCCTCTAAGGCCTTCAAAATAGAGCCTAAAGTTTATATACCAAAATTACACATTGAAAATCTGTAATAACTTCACAAATACATATAATCTAGCCATGAAAATGCACTGACAAATTGATTTAACTAAAATGATCCTTCACCTCTAAAATTAGAAAATTCCAAGCTTGTATGACTAACTTACTAAGTAGAAACCTTCCACAAACAACAAATCTACATTAAGACAACCCTTATTGAAACAACTGAAAGGAAATATTTTTGGGTGATGCAAGATTTCTCTTACACACATGATGCTCCCATGTCAGGCATATGAGGCTATGTCATGTGAAATTTGATAATTTGGTAAACATTAGTAAAATGAAAAGAGTAAGAGGATTATCAAGATTAAGAAAACCTAATAAAGTGATGTGAAAACAATGAAAAGCGGAAAAAAATGACAAAGTTTAGTTTCAAGAGAAAGAATTATTGTTCTGATGATATTTTGGAATTATTTCATAGTGATTTATGTGGCCCTAACAGAGTGTAGAGTTGTTATGGTAACAAGTAATTTATTCTATTTGTTGATGTTTTCTCTAGAATTATGACTATGATGTTTCTTAAACAAAAATATGATGCATTTCAAATATTCAAGTGGTATTTGGCTAGAGTTGAAAAGGAAACAAGAAATAGTTTGAAGTGGTTGAGATTAGATAGAGGAGGTGAATTCATATTAGATGAGTTCAACATATTCTGCAATGAGAAAGGAATCAAGAGATAAATGAGTGCACCAAGGATTTGACCAAAAAATAAAATAGCTAAAAAAATGAATAGATCAATCATGGATTATGCAAGGACATTGATGGTGGAGAAGGAAATTTCAAAAAAATATTGGAGAGAAGCTATAAGTATCGCAGTCTTAACTTCAAACCAATTTCAAGTGAGGAAAGGTTCTAACTAAACACCTTTTGAGCTTTGGTATGGATATGTACATGGACATAATGTTAATTATTTCAAATATTTTGGAAGAAAATATTATGTATTGAAAGATACAAGGAAAGGAAAAATTGATGCAAAAAGTGATGAAGGTATATTCCTAGGTTATTCCACTAAAAGAAAGGCATATAAGTGTTTTAATTGTGACACTAACAAAATTATGGAAAGTGAAAATGGTAGAGTTTATGAATTTTCAGAAAAGAATGAAGAGGAATGCTAGAAAGAACCTAAAGACTATAGAAACTTTATCTAAATCTATGAAGGAGAACCTAGTACTTTACCTAAATCACAGAAAGAGTCTGCTGAGCATCATTAACCAGGTGCTACCGAGGTTCACCAAAAAATCTCCACTAAGAATCAAAAGACTTCTGAGCACCAGGATGTAGGAGCAAAGTCACATATAGAAGAAGCAAAGCATTAGAGAGAAGAAAATGAACACCAAACAAACCATGTCAAGTTGCAACTAGAGATACTTGAAGGAGAAGATAATGTAGAATCAAGTGAAATACAAGAAGAAGAAAGAAGACCTAAACTTGTCTTAGCAAATTATGTAAGGAGGAACCATACATCTGAAAAAATCATTGGAAGAAAAGATTCAAGAGTCATGATAAAAAATAAGTTGAAGAGTGATACATGTATACTATGTGAGGTTGAACCTAAATTAGTTAATGATACTTTGGAGGATGAAGAATTGATTAAGGAAATTAATGAGGAAATTGATCAAATATAGAAGAGAAAGACATGGACCTTAGTACCCAGACCAAAGGACAAGATTGTGATTGTAACAAAGTGGGTAGTAAAAAAGAAGTTGAATGAGAAAGGTGAAGTCATAAGGAACATGACAAGACTAGTTTGTAAGGGATATGCACCAAAGGAAGGAGTTGACTATGGTGAGACATTTTCCCCAGTTGCAAGGTTGGAAGGAGCGAAAACTTTCTTTGCATATGCTTCTTACAAAGGATTCAAGGTAAACCAAATGCATGCCAAATTTACATTTTTGAATGGAGTCTTAGAAGAATAAGTCTACATTGATCAACCCGAAGGATTTTTTGATCCTAACAAAAGGAATATGTTATGAAAAATACACAAAGAATTATATGGTTTGAAACAAGCCCTTAGAGCTTGGTATGAAAGCTTACACAATTATTTGGTAAAAATTGGTTTTGCAAGAGCTAATGATAATAGTAATCTATACCTAAAAAGTGAATCTAAGAGAAAGATATTGTTAGCTGAAATTTTTGTTGATGATATCATATTTGGTGGACATGATTTATTAGGTAAATCAATTTCTAATAAAATGAAGAAGGAATTTGAGATGTCAATGTTTGGAGAGATCAAGTTCTTTTTTGGTTTGCAAGTTTATCAAATGAAGAAAGGTATTTGCATTACTGAATTAAAGTACATTAAGGAGATATTGAGTAATTTTGGAATGTAGGACTCAAGACTAATTGGAACACCTATGGTTACTAGTCATAAAATTTTAAAGAGTGATGATTCTATTGAAGTGAATCAAACATTATATAGGTCAATGATTGAAAAATTGCAATATGTTGTACATATCAGACCTAACATTGCATTAGTAGTTGGTATTGTTGCTAGACTTTTTTCTAATCCTAGAGAAAATCACATGATGGATGCAAAAATAATGCTAAGATATTTGAAAGGAACATAAGATAAGGATTATGGTACAAAAAGAGTGACACATTTGAGCTAAGAGTGTATACAGATGCTTATTGGGCTAGAAACATTGATGATAAAAAAGTACAACTGAAGGAACTTTATTTCTATGCAAGAGACTAATTTCATGGACAAGTAAGAAGAAAAACTATATTTCTCAATCTATAATAGAGGTTGAGTATGTTGCTACAGTAGTCAATTGTTCAAACATTGCTTGGATAAAGAAATTGTTGAAAGGTATGAAGGAAGAGATTACTAAACCTATTGTGATATATTGTGATGACACAAGTGCTATAAATATATCCAAGAATCTTGTGATACACACAAAGACCAAACACATTGCTATCAAGTATCATTACTTGAGAGTGTTGGCGCCTGAATTTATAGTTTTTGAATAACCTAATGATAGGAAAAAATACATCTAGGGGTAGCTAATTCCCACATTCAACATACCTATTCAAACATCAGGGCCAACTATAAGGCTATACTCTTTGTTTTTTTTCAAGCTTTGCAAGATATAGGCGGGTGAACCTATAGATTCCATTATGTGACCAGTCGCTAAAACCATAAATCTGAATCTATATTTAACAAATGAAAACCCTTGAATCTTCTATGCTTATGTAAATAAAATAGACATGAATTAGCAAATAACATGACTTATGAACTTGATAAGCTAAATGAGGGTAAATCCTTTCAACTCCTATATAGAAAGGAAAAATGATAATTGATTTAAAATGTATTGATTTCAACATAATAAAGATATGAGAAACAGAACATATATATTTTGTAGCTGATCAATGCCTTATCTATTGCGATATTCTACAAACCACAAACATACATCCTTGAATATCAGTAATATATCTCATATATCAAGACTCCAGATCTATCCTATCACTTTATGAATCAGACATTTGCATCAAGACTAAATCTCATACTCGACCAATCCCTTTATGGAATCTGTAACCCTGTGATGATAAATCAAGCATTTACATGACTCCTTGAATCACAAGCAAAATATACCAAAACATACAACCTAAAAAAAGTTGCAATTGGATTTGTGATCTTTGTTCACAAACCAAAAAAAATTACAAACAACATAAACATGAGACAAGAATTAGACTAATGATAAACTCATTGTTGCATTTTATTCATTTCCTTGAAAAAATACATAAAGGATACATGAAAGTACTTATGAAACAATTGAATAGACCAAAACTATCAATAAAACTTCATCATTTCTATTCATACAAGAGAGAAATGATGGGAATGGTAGTATCACAACTAAAGCTCTACTCAATAGTCTAGAACTAGAAACCACCAACCCTAAATAATGAGAAGAAAAGAAAAGAAATAGAATGAAAGCAATCCCAATTTGCCATGATGTTGCCATTTGTCCACTTGAAGAACTTCCATCTATTGATGTAGAACCTCTCTCTTCTCTCTTCCTTCAACTCAAAATTAGATCTCCTCATTTTGGTTGAAAAATATGATCAGGTATGTCTTCAAAATGATGGAATCATATAAATGATTTGCAAGAAGACACAAATGTTACTAAAACTCATGCTAAAAAAAATTCTAAATGACTTTAGAGGCAAAATAATACTCTTAGGAACATTTTTTTGGAAATATAAAAGGAGTAATTGAGAGGGGAGGGGTGAATTAGTTACTGCAAAATAAATCCTAGATCCCTTAGATGTCAATACAAAACATAAATTCTGATTAAATGACTATAACTCAGTTAACACACAGGCACTCAGTTAACACTAACTATATGTTGTAACTTGGTAACCACTAAAATAACAATTGTTACTTGAAAAATGTATAACATACTGAACTTAAGATATTATCTATGTTTAACTTTAACTAACTTAGTCTCATACACATGAAAGAAATAGTATGAACACAAGTGACACCAAGATTTGACATGGAAACCCAATTTGGGAAAAACCACCAATTGCAACTAGTTACTAATTTTCACTCTTCTGAAGTGAGCCCTGTTAGCAACCAACTCTATTAAAGGTTGCAAAACACACTATTAGGTGTGACCCCATTAGAGAATTTAATCACCTTTTTAGGAGTGTCCTTGATAGAGGTCTTTAGACACTTCAATCTAGAAATGCCACATTTTTAGAGGACTTACAAATAGATATTAAGCCAACTCTATTAAGAGATTTAGTTCACTACTAAAATGGTTAGAGAGTAACAATTGATGGGTGTGCAAATGTAATTTATTTTTATGGATTCTTTATACATTTTTGCCTTGTCTTAAACTTGTCCTAACCCTTTTTATGCCATTAACTATTAAGAAATATAATGCATTTAATAAAGTCTTAAGGTTTGAAATATTTCTTGAAGAGTGGATGTTTAATGCATAAATATTGATACATTTTGATTCATTCTACAATAGGAACTAAGGATGCGAGAGTATGGAGTTGACCATTTAGTTGGAGGAACAGTTTGAAAGTTGTAATTTTGTTATATTATTTTGGGCAAGTAGTTCTGAATGACTAAACAGATTAGTTTTTGGCCATATGTGATCTTAGTTAGGTTGTTTTGTAAACTATTATGTGTGGCCAACAACCAAAACAAATCATTATCTATGTTTAGGGAGCAGGCCACTGGCCATTCTAGTTTAGTTATCAATATGGTTAAACATTTTAGACTATATAAACAAATGTGAATCAAAAGACAAGATAGACATGATATATGAAAATACTCCATTTATATTATCTTTGAAGTTTTAATATTAAGAGTGTGGTGTTTCAGTAGCAACTGGTTTTTAGAATATCTTTCACCTTGTGAACTAGAGGAGGGCCCCCTCTTAGGAAACTTGGTGAGATTACTGTAGTTTTCTTTGTAAGTATTTTAGTATTATCATTTTTGTGTGTTCTTTTCAAATTTGACTGTGTGCATTTATAAGAAGTTTTCCATATATATGTTTTCTAATCAAATCTATATAAAGCTTGTTGATTGATCAAGGATTCAATTGTCTGATGGAGTAATTGCTTGTGACAGTCTTATGAAGAAATTGTCTCTTATATATCATTATTTTGTTAATACATAAATTTATTATAAAATATTGTCTACTGCATTCTTCCTACTGCATCCAACCATGTATTGAACCTTAGTACTCATAATACTATTTGTTGCATTCTTCCTACCGCATCCATTCAGTTATTGAACCATAATACTCACAACTTCCTTTTTCCATTCATAATACTCTCTATCACCACTTATGATACTTCCTGCCACACTCTATATTTAGAACTAGTTTGTTGTAAACAACCTCCTACTGCCACTAAATCTTCTGTCACAATCTAAGTAGATTACAACTCTTAATTAAACCAACTTTTAATTAGAATTTTTTTTTCAATAGCATTCATAAAGAAATTGTGATTAATTGTTTAGAGGAGTGTTAATAGCATTCATAAAGATATTGTGATTAATTGTTTAGAGGAGTGTTAATAGTATTCATAAAGACATTGTGATTAATTGTTTAGAGGTGTGTTAATAGCATTCATAATTTTCATAAAGACATTGTGCTTAATTGTTTTAATTGTTTAGAGATATGAACTTTAGATTATAATCCATTTACAGAAGTAATCTTAGATGTGTGGTAATTTGGATAGTTCAATTTATTAGCAATTAGTAATTTGCATTCATAAACCTCTTGATTTATTATTTTCACCCCTTGTGCAAACATCCATTATATCTCTCATAAGTTTATGAATCTTGGATTGACATTTTTAGGGTATTGTTGATTCGACTATTGAAATCAAACCAAGAAATGAAGTTAAAATCCAGCCATCTTCTCAAAGCACCTCTCCTACTATACCTTCTAAAATTGTTGAACAGTTCACAAAGTCATATGAAATTAGGTGTAGTAAGCCTTCAAAACCTCTAGAACAACCCTTTAAAACATATTTTACACCTTGGGGAACCAAAGTTCTAGAAGAAGTCATGGCTAACAATATCGAAAACAAAAATGCAGGAGGACATAATGTTGGAAACAATAGAAATGCCATTGTTCAACACAATACAACCTTTGAGTTTCCTATTCAACCTCATGTAGATGATGCCCTTATGAAGAACATCCCTCACTCAACACTTCCCATATTTAGAGGGTCAACATTTGAGGATCTTGATATGTTCCTATTTGAATTTTATGTCCTTTGTAATAGCTATGATTATCAAAGTGATGCACAAAAACTAAAGCTATTTCTAGCCACTTTGAAGGATGTTGCATTATGATGGTTCATGAGTCTTAGGGAAATTAGAACATGGGACCAAACGAAAGATGATTTTCTAACAAAATATCAAGAATACTATAAGACCAAGGAAGTATGGGATGAAATCTTTGACATGACTCAATGAGAAGAAGAGTCAGTTGAAGATTTCTTGGAATGTTTTGCCTTTAGTTACAATGCTCACAGCGTCCTGATTTAACTTCAGAACCTATCAAGATGCTTTTCTTAAGAGGGATTTGTGATGAAACCATGTATTCCTTAAATTTGATTGGAAAAGGTTATATTTCTAAAATGTCCTTTGAAGATATTTGTGATATATGCAAGAACTATTCGCAGTCTCATCGATCTATTCATGGGAATTCAAGTAAGCTTTCCACTATGGGTAATACATTAGGTATTTCTAAGCGTGAAATTGGTAATTTACTTGAAGATCTTAAAACTGACTTATTAAATCATATGGGCAAACAAATTGACACATTGTATTCTTGCAGGAAACATGAGGAAGCTGAAAAGGCCTTGACAACATATTGTCCAACTTGTCATAAGAAGCATAGACAAGAAGATTTCCCTTATAATCAAACTCATGTAGCATCACTTGAGGAAGCCAGTAAGACTTCAACGCTAAAAACTCTTCCTGAAGGAATGATTCCTATGGAATATACTGAAGAGCCAATTTACTATATGGCTCCACGATGCTAGTTTTTACCTAGAGGGTTCTCTAGTGAATATTTTTCTAGACCACCTCAGCAATTCTCTAGCCAAGGCCCATGGTATGGAGGTTATCAACAACCTCAACCTTATCCACAATGGCCCCAAAGTTTTCAACCTAGTATGCAACCATGGCATCAAACATGGAGGCTGCAACCTTCATATCCACCTCCATAATGATCATACTTACCTTCACAATCTTATACGCAACCCTATCTTCCATAATAGTCCTTTCCTCCACCACCATGAATAAACCCTTATCAAAAACCTCAACAATTTCTTCCTCCCATACCTCCATCTTCTTCAAATCTGCCTTCAAATCCACCACAACTACCTAAACCCACATCCATGCCAACTCAACCAAATCCAAATCCTAATAATAAACCTCCTCAACCACTCTATCATAGTGAGGTGACTAATTTGCCTACCTACCCTATTAACATGATTGAGTTGGATGGTGTACACATCAGATCTAGGAAGGCTCTTAAAGGACCTACTATCACAGAGGTCTCAGATGAACATAAAGAGGAGTAAGAAAAAAGAATCTCCCTTTCCCAATCGATTCATTCATAAGCCAGAGCTTAAATAACAAACACATTCTAAGTTTGAAATTTTAAATGAATTATGCAATATTAACATCAAAATTCCTCTTTTGTAGGCTCTTAAGGATGTGCCAGTATACAACAAGACAATATGGGAATTATGTACCCAATGATAGAAAAATAAGGAACCAAAAAATGTTCAAGTTATTGGACAACTCAAAGAATTAATGTTGGGAAACATCAGCATTCTAAAATATGCAGATCCTGGTAGTCCTATCATCCAGGTAATTATCGATAAAATTGTTATTCGTAATACACTTGTGGATGTAGGTGCTACTATAAATGTAATGACAAATGAAACAAAAATAAAATTATCCTTAGAGGGACTTAGACCTACTCCTACAGTTCTTCAAATGGCTAATCGATCCTTAGTCAGACTAGAAGGGGTTATAGAAGATGTCATTCTTTCCATTGATAGTTGGGATTATCTAACCGATTTTATGATCCTTAAGCCTAAAGCTAAGCTAGGGTGATATCCTCTCATTCTTGGAAGACCTTGGTTAGCTACAACCAATGCCCACATTAATTATCAATTAGGTAACATGATTATTTCTAATGGCAAGAAAAAAAAGAGTTAACCTTATATCCTCCTGCTCAACCATTATTGGACACCAAAGAACCAACATGGGTTGGTAGTGATTCAGACGATTATGTTCCAATCCTTACCATTGGGCAAGTATAGTATTTTGAAGATCCAACTAATGAATCCATCTTAGTAAAATTTCTTTAGAATAGGTATGAGTCTAATGATATACTAGAAACTATGGTCTTCCCCTCTCATGTGACTATTGACTATACTTTTGGGAATTTTCCTTTAGTTGGCAATCCTCAATCCATTCAAAACTTGCTCACATTACATCAGCTTCTGCCACATCAATGTTTGCATAGTCTATTATTGTCCTTCAAAAAACCAAAAACATCATCAAGACCCCTCCCGAGTGCTCCTATTTCATCAAAACCTATGGAGATCCTACCTGGGTTTACCCTCAATATTAATCCACAATTAACACTAGCTTAGGTTAAAGATCTCATAAGTATGCTTAAAGAACATAAAGATGCATTTGCATGGGAGTATCAAGACATGCGAGGTATTCATCCTGACACTTGTACCCATCACATTTACATTGAAGAAGGGAGTCACCCAATTCGACAACCACAATGCAAACTCAATCCTGCCTTGTGTGATATTGTCAAAGAAGAATTCCAAAAACTCTTGAATGTTGGTTTAATTTATCCAATTTTGGACAGTAGGTGGGTATCTCATTTGGTTGTCATTCCAAAGAAAAATGGTAATTGGTGTATTTTTGTTGATTATCGAGCTTTAAATAAGGCTACTAAGAAGGATCATTTTCCATTACCCTTTATTGATCAAGTCTTGGATACTCTTGCAGGGAAGCGATTCTTCTCCTTCTTGGATGGATTTAGCAGGTACAATCAGATCCACATTACCTTAGAAGATCAGGACAAAACTACCTTTACTTGTCCATGGGGAACCTTTGCATACAATGTTTTTCCTTTTGGGTTATGTAATGCCCCTACAACATTCCAACATGTAGTATTCAGCATCTTTTCTGATCTAGTTAATGATTGTGTAGAAGTTTATATGGATGATTTTACTATTCCTGGAAATACCATTGATGAAGCTAAGACTAACTTAGAGAAAGTGCTTAGGTGATGTATCAACACTAATTTGTCTTTAAGCCATGAGAAATGTCATATGTTGATGATAGAGGGAATTTTTTTAGGTCATTTAATCTCATCAAAAGGTATACAAGTTGATCCTAAAAAGATCCAAATAATTCAAGACCTTCCCACACCTTCGACACAAAAAGATGTTTGGAGTTTCCTTGGTCATGCTCGATATTATAGGAGATTTATTCTAAACTTTAGTAAGATTGCTTCTCCTTTGTTTGCTTTATTAGCTAAAGATGTTGTTTTCACTTGGATCCTTGAATGTCAAGAAGCCTTTGAAACCATTAAGACCAAGTTGGTAACTACTCCTGTTCTTAGAAGTCCTAATTAGGAATTACCATTCCATATTCACACTGATTCTTTTGGCTTCTCAATGGGAGCAGTACTTGGACAAAGGAGGACAACCTCTTCTATTCAATATACTACGTTAGCTCAAGAATTTCATTGGTGCCAAGGTAAACTATATGATAACTAAAAAAGAATTTTTAGTTGTTGTTTCTGCTATTAATAAGTTTTGGCACTATATTATTGGTTATAAGGTGTTCATTCATACTAATTACTCAACGATTCAATTTTTGATGAATAAACCTATAGTAATTAGTAGGGTTATTAGGTGGGTTCTTTTATTACAAGAATTTGATGTCACTATACTTGATAAGCCTGGTCGAGAAAATGTGGTTGCAGATTTCTTGTCTAGGTTATAGCAGTTTGACAATGAAGTTTTTCCTGTTGATGACTCGTTCCTGGATGAGCACCTCTTTGTGATTTTTGCCAAAAGTCCATGGTATGCCAACATTGCCAACTATTTGGTTACATGCAAGTTTCCACCGCACTTCTCTCCTTGTGAGCATCATAAGTTGGTGGGCCTCAGCGGACAATATACTTGGATTAATGGTCTCCTATTTTGTACTGGCATTGATAACATCATTCACCAATGTATTCTTGAGGAAGATGTCTTTGATATTCTTTGTGCCTATCATACTAAACCTTGTGGTGGACACTTGGCTGCTTAATGAATTGCTCAAAAGATTTTGACTATAGGATATTACTGGCCTACGCTCCATAAGGACTGCAAGCATTATGTTCAACATTGTGACTAGTGCTAGCGCATGGGTTGTCCTACACGATTAGATGAAATTCCACTTCACCCTTAGCTCTCTATCAAACCCTTTGAAAAATGGGGTCTTGATTTTGTTGGACCTATCAACCCACCTTCCAAAAACAAGGAATATATTCTTGTTTACACAGATTATGTCACAAAGTGGGTGGAGGTGGTTGCACTTAAGCATGCTTGAGATACCAAAGTTGTTGAATTCCTATATTTTGAGATCTTCACTCGCTTTGGTGTTCCACATGAGATTACTACTGATCAAGAACCTCAATTCACTTCAGACCTCATTGCTGCATTAATCAAGGAATATGAAATTTTCCATAGAAAATCATCACCCTATCATCCTCAAGCCAATGAAAAAGTTGAGGTAACTAATTGGGAATTGGAGAATATTCTTACTAAAACTATTGCACTTCATAAGTGAGATTGGGCCACATGACTTGTTGAAGCTGTGTGAGCCTATCACACTACATGGAAGACCACCATTGGTCTAACCCCTTATGAATTGGTTTATGGTAAGAAGGTTGCACTTCCCATTAAGTTTGAGATTAAGACTCTTCAAATTACACTTCAACTTAGATTGAGTCTCTCTGATGCTCAAAAGAAATGCCTAACACAACTCCACTCCCTTGATGAGTTATGTCAAGAAGCACTTCTTCATACTGAACTTGTTCAAAATCAACAAGGATTATGGCATGATAGACACATTCATCAGCGTTCTTTCCAGCTTGGTGATTGGACACTTCTATATGACTCCTGATTCCAAGATTTTAAAGGTAAGTTTCATACAAGATGGCTCAGACCTTGCGAAATTGAGCATGTTTATGATAATGGTGCAGTTCAGTACTGCACTAGGGACTCTGAATGTTGCAATCTCCTTGTTAATGGTCATCGATTTAAGCTATATAAAAAACCTCTCTTGAAGGAAGCTTTCTTTCTGGAGATTGCTAAGGAACTCACCATGGTTCCCTTTGGTCTCCTTCAACATTGATAGAATATATCTATATCATTATATATATATATATATATATATATATATATATATATATATATATATATATATATATATATATATATATATATATATATATATATATATATATATATATATATATATATATGTAATAATTTTTTTTTAATTTTTAAAAAAGAAAAAGATTCAACAATGAAAATTAGTTCTCTTATGTTGTTGGCCAACTACTTGTTGAAAATTGGGTAATCCAACGACTTGTAGTTGTCAGATTTCCTGGTAGTGAAAATTGGTCTGCTAGTGCTTCCACGCGACGCTTGATTGAAAACCAATTTCTTGGTAGTCTAGTGTCGTACATAAACAATTTTTTTTTTAAAAGAGCGCTCCGAATAAAAAATTCCAACAATTCACTCTAATGGTTGTGATAGGAGGTCTCTTTGTTCCTATTGCCATTCTCTTAGCATCCCTTCCTTGTGACCCTCCTATCGCTCTGAGCCTTTTGGTGGCCTACACTACCATGTGCTTCTTCGCTTTGGTGACTGTTTATTTGCAAATCTTTTTACAACAGGCTTTAGTTCCTCCTTACATGCTTGCTATCTCTTTCATTGTGGTTGGTGGCCCTTCACTTTCCTTCATGGGCAATCTTCTTCAATTTTTTAACGTCTTCAGATCCTCCCTCATTGTTGTCACCATGTCAGGAAGTATTCTCTCACCTTATGCTTTATTTCATGTATTTTATTCTTTTGATGATTACTTGGCACAACCAAGATGGTTCAACTGCTTAAGTTGGGGGGGTTCTATACTAGGTCATCATTTCCACATAAGTCCTTTTGGGTCATCATTTCCATGACATTAATTACATGCTCCTTTCCATTACTAAGAATTTGTGGGTTCTGTGCTAGGTCACTTCTACATAAGCCCTTTTGTCCTTAAAAATTAATTATTCTTACCCTACCATTATTACTACTTTTGATGATATCGTCCTCATTTCTCTGTTGCTAAAACTGTTTCATACTTGCTATCATTTTTGCCATTGCTTTTTGCTTGTTTCCTACTGTGATAAACTTGTTCAAATTCTGTCACTTGTCATCATGGGGTGAAAAAATCTTCCCTTTGAACTAGAGTCCTTGGATAAGTTAAAAGCCAATGAGGAAGCCTTGAAAATTTTTGCTCATGCTGGGTGGACGAATTTCTTTGAACAATGGTGCAGATTTGATGTGACCATATCTATAGAGTTTGCTATGGGATTTCAAGGAACCCATGTTGTAGTTCAAGGACTACAATTTCCTATGAATTTGTAGACTATTGCAAAGGTAACTGGTCTACCCAAAATTGGTGACCATTTCTTTCCTAATCCATCATCAAGGGTTATAGATTTAAAGCCCCACAAAAATTAGTTTCTTCAATGAGGAAAATCAGTTGAGAATGTCCAAGGGCAAGGGGTAGTGTGAAAATCACTTCCAGAACCATGAGATGCTGTTGCAAAGTTTTTAATTCATTATATCACCTGCGAAGGATGCTACAAGTATGTATTTTCCCACCATTTCTACCTCATATTACATTTACAATATGGTGTTCTTATTAATCTTCCCTATTACCTCTTTTTCTCCCTAAGGCAGTCTTGTGACTAGTATAATTGGGGTCATGTAGATTCTTTGGCTCACCATGGGTTAATTAAGCTCATTATTGACCATACTCTTTTCTTGGATCAACCTATCCTAGAATGGGATGCATTTGTTACCCAAACCCATATAGAAGACCCTCAACTTCCTGCTACTGATAATATCCTCAAAGCTAGCCCTTCTAAGAAGTGGCATTTGAAACCTTTCAGCCTACTGAAAGAAAAAGCCCTAAAACCCAAAAAGAAAATTGAAAGTGAAACTCAAAAACCGAGTTCACATCCTATGGTTACTCAGTAGAAGTAGCATACCCCTGATAGGCTATCGGGATTAACATAAATAGTAGGGTTTGTATGTGACATGGAAATTTTGGGTACAAAAGAATCACAAATAAAGAATGCCCAACTTTTAAGGAGATTGAGAAACCAACAGTGTAGAAACAAAAAGAAAAAACAATAAAAATAAGGCCTTACTAATCATTTAATTCTAGAAGAAGAAGAAACCCTTGAACAAAGAGATGAGGAAGAAATGGAAGACCGTGAGAATATTACTCAGTCAGGTGAAGAAATTGGTGAAGAAATTGGGGAAGAGACTCCACCATGTAACATGAATATTTAGATTAATGAAGAAGAGGGCGTTACAAGAAATCAACAAGAGAATCTTGATATTGAAAACTTGTAGGAAGATGTCCATCAAATAACTAAAGAGGTATGCCATGTTTCTCACGAGGGAAGTATTCAACAAAATAAGGATGTAATGAAGGAACATTCAACCACTAGTACTGATATGGTTCTTTACCAAGATACACAAAGTGAGCATCCTCTTCATGAATCTTCCCTTGCAATGGTTAATGTTAGTAGTGATACACCTCCTATCACTCTTACAGTTAGAGTGACTTCAATCCAATTGCTATAGGAATTAGTGGACTTCATGGAGTTCCTACCACAGAATAGGATATGCCACTTTTCTCTAATCCACAATTATGGAAGATTTTCACTCAACTCCAACAATCTAATCAACAACTATAGTTGCAATTGCAAGCACTTATTTCTCAGGAAAAGGTAGCCACTAATACAACTAGAGTTGAAGAGAATACAAAGATACTGAATGCCAAACCTATTCAATCTAGCCAATCAGCTCATTTGCATGAGGACATGCGAAGCCTTTAAGCTGGGGGGAATGATGGGTGTAAAAATGTGCTTTGTTTTTATGCATTCTTTATACATTTTCTCCTTGTCTTAAGTTTTTCCTAACCCTTGTTATGCCATTAATTATTAAGGAATATAATGCATTTAATAAAGTCTTAAAGTTTGAAATATTTCTTGAAGAGTGGATGTTTAATGCATAAATATTGATACATTTTGATTCATTCTGCTACAGGAACTAAGGATGCGAGGGTATGGAGTTGGCCATTTAGTTGGAGGAATAGTTTGAAAGTTGTAATTTTGTTATATTATTTTGGGCAAGTACTTCTGAATGGCTAAACATATCAGTTTTTGGTTGTATGTGATCTTAGCCAGGTTGTTTTGTAAACTGTTATGTGTGGCTAGCGACCAAAACAAATCATTATCTATATTTAGAGAGTAGGTAACTGGCCATTTTATTTTAGTTATCAATACATTTTAGAATATATAAGCAAATGTGAATCAAAGAACAAGATAGACATGATATATGAAAATAATCTGTTTATATTATCTTTGAAGTTTTAATATTAAGAGTGCAGTGTTTCAGTAGCAATTGGTTTTTAGAATATCTCTAACCTTTCAAACTAGAGGAGGGGCCCCTCTTGGGAAACTTGGTGAGATTACTGTAGTTTTCTTTGTAAGTATTTTAGTATTAGCAATTTCATGTGTTCTTTTCTGATTTGACTATGTGCATTTATAAGAAATTTTCCATATATATGTTTGCTAATCAAATCTATGCAAAACTTGTTAATTGATCAAGGATTCAATTGTTTGATGGAGTAATTGCTTGTGACGGTCTTATGAAGAAATTGTCTATTATATATCATTATTCTGTTAATACATAAATTTATTATAGAATACTGTCTGCTGCATTCTTCCTACCACATCCACCCATGTATTGAACCTTAGTACTCATAATACTATTTGTTGCATTCTTCCTACCACATCCATTTAGTTATTGAACCATAATACTCATAATACTCACAACTTCTTTTCGCCATTCGTAATACTCTCTATCACCACTTATCATACTTCCTGCCACACTTTATATTTAGAACTAGTTTTTTGTAAACAACCTCCTACCACCACTAAATCTTCTGTCATAATCTAAGAAGATTACAACTCTTAATTAAACCAACTCTTAATCAGACAAAAATTTGCAATAGCATTCATAAATACATTGTGATTAATTGTTTAGAGGAGTGTTAATAGAATTCATAAAGACATTGTGATTAATTTTTTAGAGGAGTGTTAATAGTATTTATAAAGACATTGTGATTAATTGTTTAGAGGTGTGTTAATAGCATTCATAACATTCATAAAGACATTGTGTTTAATTGTTTTAATTGTTTAGAGGTGTGAACTTTAGATTATAATCCATTTGCATAAGTAATCTTAAATGTGTGGTAATTTGGATAGTTCAATTTATTAGCAAGTAGTAATTTGCATTCATAAACCTCTTGATTTATTATTTTCACCCCTTGTGCAAACAACCATTATATCTCTCACGAGTTTATGAATCCCAAATTGAAATTTTTAGGGTATTGTTGTTTCGATCATATATCATCAAATTGAACCTCAATTTTACCCAACAACAATGATATGACTTGATTTCTAATGCAATTGTATTTCTGATTTCAAATCTCAATTATAGCTCAAATACTTGATCCATCCTTATCGAATGTATCTTTGTAGCTCCTCAAGGATGTTTAGCTTATCCTTCTAATTCACTTCCTCTAAGCATCTCTTATTCTTCCATTCACTTACACACTTTCAATCCTCAACTTGACCTTATACTTATATCATACACAATGTCAAGTTGACTTGAATACATCTTAGAATAATTAATATTCATCTCCTCAGTCAGCTAGAACCAACAAACAAATAAATTAAACTCAATGCCAAAACAAGAAAATCCTTCGTTAGCCAACCCTTCTTAGTATACACTAACTTATAAATGATTTTACCATGTTAACCAAGTGAACTTAGTTAACATTGTATCTTTGCTAAATTCCTTTAGTAATTGAGTGAGCTTAGTTAGCACTGGTGATGGGCCTCCAAAAGGCCATTCTTCTAAGTTCTTTTTTTATCTTTTTTTCAAGCAGTTCTCTTGCAAAAATAGTCATGACTTTATGGTTTTAAGTAGATGAACTTATGTTTTTATATATATGTTATATATATGTTAAGACATGTAGTAGAAGTATGGATAGTTCAAGTATGCTATATTTTCTTGAATCTATGGACATAAATGGTATAATGAAGTAATGTTACATACTGATAAATGTTTCCCCATTTATGCTATGTCTTGGGTAGTTTTCCTCCTATAGCCATAGGATTTGCAAGAGTGCTAATTTGAACTTTACACCTTTTCTCTAATATTGATGATGAAATAAATATATGTATGTGGAAGTTGTGTGCATATTAATTGTTTTGTGGGTACTTGCCATGGATATTCAAAGATCAACACCTTAACACTAAAGTCAAAGCCAACTGGATTGCTAAACTGTCGCAAATGGAGCAAGTCATTATATGCTTTTTGTTGTTGCAGTGCACGAATGTAGCTTTCAAAAATTGCTATATTCCTGGAGGATTTATTCATGGTTAATGATGTTTTTGTTTCAAACTTTATGAGTCTATAATTGATGCTCATTAATGGAGTGATCATAGAGTTAGGAAGTAGTTGTAGTTTCCTTTAAATAATGACTACTATAGCTTTGAGCATAGTTTTGGAAGAAGAATAGAATAAGTTGACTTTCATAGTAGCAAAGTGTGATATTATTTTTAATCAAATGTAATTCTTTCACCATGAATGAATATAATGCGTAGTTCAAGTTTATATCTTTTTTCTTGATTGTATTTTCTATTCACTCATCCAAGGGGGCCCACTTGGTGGGTGAACTATTCCATTAGAATAGATTTCATTTCCTTGTTTATTTTCTTGCAAGGTGAAATTTTATTGCTCCTACAACCATTGATAATAGAATCAATAAACTATTCCTACCACCTAGGTGCATAGATAGGTTTACCATTTGTAGCATTACTTTAAGCTTTGAGTTAAGTTGTTGTTTTAGCTTCTAACATATATTTCCTTCAACATTGTGTTTTCTTTAGTTGTAATGACTTAAAGAAGAATTAGAGCATATACTTTGTAGTCACCATCTCAATTTTATGCTCCTAGGTTGACAATTTAAATGAAGTTAGTATATTATTTTAGGTAAAACACATGATGTTGTTTGACCATAAAATCATTGTAAAAGGATGTCTAATCCTTTTTTACTAAGGTATTAAGCTGATTGACAATTTTTTGGCATTTTTACAGGGGTAGGTGTCAATCTAGTTCAACCCTAAAGTCATTATGTTAGTTTAAATTTTGCATTATTTTGCATACATAGAAGAAGAGACCTCCTTGGAAGATTTCTTCCCTATAATATTCAAGAAGACATTTTTAATCTTGAGCCTGAAGAACTGTTGTCACTTAGGTTTGTACCCTTGTCCAAGGCCTATGCGCGAGGATGAAATGTCCCTTTTCTGATTTTATATGATATTTCACGCCTCTAATCAGATTTTTAAGATCAAACAACTAATATCACAAAGATCCACCAAATTTCTCAAGAAACCCCAAATCGGGTATGCCAGAAATTGTGCCAAAAGCTTCACAGCTTCACCTATTATTAATAAATCTGAAAGTGGAAATTTTTACAGAAATTTCAGCAGCATAACAGCCTACAAAATGACATTTCCAGATCTGTATAGCCTTTACACAACAGTTCTCAAATGTAGGACAAAAACTTATGCTCATCGGGCTCCCGAAATTAACACAAAAATGCTCGAAAACAACACAAAAACACTAATAATCTATCTCAAAAGTTTAATCACATCCCAATACATATATTCAGCTCTATTTTAACACCTTAAAGTCTGAAATACAGAAGCAACCCAAACTGATATGAAATACTCAACTGAAAACACCAAACTCATATAAAAAAAACACCCGAAAACCCACAAATCTGCACTGTTTAGCACAAAGGCAAACTCTGTATGAGCATGCAAATGGAATGGCTTAAAAATACCATCCTTAGCCTTCTTAGAAACCTACAAACTCCCGTTCTTGGGTCTCCCTAGAAACTTGCAAACTCCCGTTCTTGGGTCTCCTTCGCCACAGGTTTGACAGCCTATGAAGAATAACAAAGAATGAGCAAAAATCAAGTTCTAGAATCAACCCAAAATGCCTCCAAACCCCTTCAAGATGGCATAAACATAACTCATGTCCAAGAGAGGTTAATGAAACATATTTTAATAATAATTTTCATTTATTAGTCCAACGGTTTCCAAAGATTAATCGCCTTTTTCCGAAACTTCACTTTCTTGGGCCTGCCTGCCTTAGCAAAGATTATTATTTTTTAATTATTTGAAAAGGGGACATGAAAAGTCCTCCCCTCCCAAACATTTCTTGTCCTCAAGAAATGGCTGAACAATAAACCAATCAATCCACCTAGATCCCAAATGTAGTCATGAACTATACTACTACCAATTAACACAGGCTCCTGCAATATCCTCTGCAATATGACCAAGAGGAATCCATAATCAAACTGACAATTATAGCTCAACCAAACTCCAAAATCACCACTACCATAGAAAATACCATCAACACATCCCACTAGCCTATACGAAATGTACAATCCAACTCTGCAACAATGGTGAACGCTCTCGAATGAAACTGTACCAAGTATGGAGAATCCACACACTATACAACTCCTGCAGTCAACACAACTCTGCAAATCACTGGCCACTATCTCATAACCATAACTCCCATGCACTACTGATGGTGAAAAGACATTACAAGCTAAAGAGTAAGAAATGGAATCCAAACCAAATTTGCCTGCCATCAACTCCTCAAAACAAGGATCAAATGCTAACTAATGTACATACCCTGCAATATAATGTTGATTAAAAAAACTAGCCTCAGTCAACAACTCACCATGAACAAGTGATACAACCCACTATGACTGATCACTAGCTAAGTCAGGAGATGTCATAGCCAAAGGAGTAGAATCAATAACAACACCCACTGAAGCATCACTCCCAAACTCTTTCTCTAAGTCACATATTATCAAGCTGTCAACTGCAGAACCTATCACCATGTCATGCCCATCACAACTCTCATCTTGAGACATCAAACTATCCCATAACTGATGATAAGCACTAGGAACCAAAGTACATCTCTGTATCATCATCTCATCAACATGGTCATCAAAGGTAAATTGATGAGCATACCTCACAGTGTAATGCCAATAGAATTCACCAATCTCAGTCAATGGCTCAGACTGTAATCTAGATGAAACTAACTGCAATTGATCATTAACCATGTTAGAACTGACTACTACCTCCGAAGATATCACCAAGGGAGTAGTATTACTAGCAGGAACCATGCCAACTTCTGACTCACCAACATCACACATGATCTTTGATACATCTCTAGTCTCTGTGCCATTAGTGCTAGAGGTCACCACCATGTCAGGCCTACCACAAAAATCTGCTACAGCACCCAACTCAACTGAACCTGACTCTAGTGGGAATGAACCTGATATGCCAATGTTAGTTTCAAGGATGGATGCATCCCCATCTCCACTGTCTCTGACAATCTCAGCCATGGAAATCCTCGGATCACCAAACACCACAGCTTGTGACTGTATAGAATCAGGTAAAGACTGTAGTCGCTCTAACTCCATGGTCACCTTAGCCAAATGAAACTATGACTCCTTGAAAGCCAACTGTGTACTCTCAAGAATCTCAGAAGTCACCTCAAGCTGCTGAGTAAGCTCACTCACCTCATCTTGCTTGGCCAACAATGCATCATATGCTATACTACCCCACTCCATAAGATAATCTCTGTCAGCTACCAACTGCATATAATTCTATCTCAAAATCTGAATAGCCTCCCATAAAGAGTGGATATCTGTCAAGGAAAGATAACTTCCTTCCTACTCATCACTAGTAGGAGAACCTCATCCATAAACTGCTAACAACTGATGAGCAGCATCGAAATGCTGGCAAGTGATAGCAATGTCTCGGTCACTAACTCTCAACTGATTAGACACATGATGACACTGGCTTGACTGTCTCCTATAAACCTCCTCTGATGCACTGTCTAAAGGAGTATCCTCAAAGTTACTAGTCTCTAGAGTATTACCATCCATATCGTGTGAATCAAATCTAAAGCTCATATCAACATACGGAGTATCAAAAACATTAGCATTTCTGTCCAACTCCTCTATACCCAAGGAAACTAAGTCTTCAAAACTGCCCATTGCATCCTCCTGGTTGTCATCAATGCCAATATGATCCTGGGACTCATCTATACACACTGCCAAATATGAAATATCATCAACACATTCCAACAAGTATGGTTGACTAGATATATGAACAAAGCACAACATCGGTGTATAAAAACTAATACCAACATCAGACAAGATACTGGCACAAGAAAAGACAACACCGTGTAATTTGCTAATCAAATCCATGATAGCACCCAAACAAACACTCCTACCAAAAAGTGTTAAAGATCTCCAATCAACTGAATCCCAAACGCTAATATAACAATATTGAGTCCATATCCGTAAACTAGAATCAATTGGTAACTCAAGCAAACTCCTCACCTGAGTAATATGACCAATACCAACTAACTCCACATACCTGTCATGATGAGATAATGAAGTCACAATACTATCTTTGTTCACCTTCAGCTAGCTGGACAAATAATGTGAAGTACTACCAGCCTCAACCTCATGTGATGAAGCATCTAACTGTGCCTGGTACTCTTTCTCAGCAAAGTCATGAATGCTCAATGTCTGCTCATCTCTACCAGGTATCTCACCATCCTGCACAACAACATCCTCATAATCATCATCTGAACCCACTACAATGTAGTCACTGCCTATTGTAACTATACCATCCTGAATACCTGTGGCATCACCCTTTGATGACCTATAAACAATTGTCTCAATTTGAGTATCAAGTTGACCGTTACTATCAATCTGTGTAATATCCTTTCCCACCACCTCCTGTGGCAGAGTAGAATCTGAGACCTCTACCTGGCTATCAGCTAGTTTCTCAAACTCCTCATACAAGTTCTTGGGAATTATATCATCTTTCCTGTCAGAAAATCTGCCAAATAGAAATCCAGTCAACTTATCCACCTTAGCTGGGTCAGACAACATGTCATTCATTATACGGTGGTGCTCAACCAACTGTTCAGACATGTCATGGCTTATTTTCATAAGTTTATCTCAAATGTCTAAATAACCATCCTTTCTACTGTTTTGACTCTGGATATCAATTGTCCAAGATCGTGTCCTCTGAGACTTTGTACTATACCTGTCCATTCTAGATAAAGTAGAGTGTAACCCCAATAGGATATAACTTCTTCAAACATCAAGAACTAACATGCAAATGATTAGAAGTAGCATGCAACCATAGATTTTGACATGCAATTGATTAGAAGCAACATGCAACCACCAAATTCACCAAGAACTAACATGCAAATGATTAGAAGTAGCATGCAACCATAAATTTTGACATGCAACTGATTAGAAGCAACATGCACTCATAAATTATGACATGCAAGATCTGGGTAGTTGTCAAAACTGACATGCAAGATCTGGGTAGTTGTCAAAACTGACATGCAAACTTCTACAAACCCTCAGGCTAGCAAGATCATGGCTCTGATACCACTTGTCATGTCCCCTTTTCAAATAATTAAAAAATAATAATCTTTGCTAAGGCAGGCAGGCCCAAGAAAGTGAAGTTTCAGAAAAAGGGGGTTAATCTTTGGAAACCGTTGGACTAATAAATGAAAATTATTATTAAAATATGTTTCATTAACCTCTCTTGGACATGAGTTACGGTTATTCCCTCTTGAAGGGGTTTGGAGACATTTTGGGCTGATTCCAGAACTTGATTTTTGCTCATTCTTTGTTATTCTTCAGAGGCTGCCAAACCTGTGGAGGAGACCCAAGAACAGGAGTTTGCAGGTTTCCAAGGAGACCCAAGAATGGGAGTTTTCAGGTTTCCAAGAAGGCTATGGATGGGATTTTTAATCCATTCCATGTGCATGCTCATACAGAGTTTGCATTTGTGCTGAACAGTGCAGATTTGTGGGTTTTTGGGTGTTTTTTTTATATGAGTTTGGTGTTTTCAGTTGAGTATTTCATATCAGTTTGAGTTGCTGCTGTATTTAAGAATTTAAGGTGTTAAAATAGAGCTGAATATATGTATTGGGATGTGATTAAACTTATGAGATAAATTATTAGTTTTTTTGTGGTGTTTTCGGGCATTTTTGTGTTAATTTCGAGAGCCCGATGAGCATAAATTTTGTCCTACATTTGAGAACTATTGTGTAAAGGCTATATGGATCTGAAAATTTCATTTTGTAGGCTATTATGCTGCTGAAATTTCTGTAAAAATTTCCACTTTCAGATTTATTAATAATAGGTGAAGCTGTGAAGCTTTTGGCACAATTTCTAGCATACCCGATTTGGGGTTTCTTGAGAAACTTGGTGGATCTTTGTGATATTAGTTGTTTGATCTTGAAAATCTGATTAGAGGCATGAAATATCATATAAAATTAGAAAAGGGACATTTTAGAGGACAACCTAGTGAAACATGGAAACAACCTCCAAGCTGTGGGACTTGAACTGCGAGGTTGAGTCTCCGGAGAAGGCTGACTTCCTCTTACTATCAGGGCACACCTATCTACTTCTTGGAGAGGAAAAGGGAGAAGGAGAGCATGAAAGCAAATCTACCTAGTCTAATCTAAGGAGGTGATGCACCAAAATAGAATGTTCAGACTCATTTCTGCCCATATATGCACTAAAAAACCAAGATAATATTCAAAAGACATACACACCCAGACTTATGTCAATCAATAACCACATACAGATCAGGAAACCAAACTGAATAACACAAGGAAAAGGATTTCACTTATGTATTATCCAATAGGCCAAAAATAGATACAGTATGCAAGCCATAGATCTCAACAATACACCAATGAGAGGCAAGATGGATGCACACACACATTGATGGCTGAAGGAGATGATACAAAATGTTATACAGCTCAAAGACAAAGGGAATTTTACACTGTAGACCTATGAGTAGTAGTAGAGAAATCAGAAAAGGAGTCCCCCTACAAAAATTACAAAATCTACCTTTATAGTTTAGGCATAACTGAGATCTTTTGCTGTTGAAGTGACCCTGCAACTTCCTGCCATTAAGTCCTGTGGAGGACAATCATGGGAATCTGAAGAAAATTTGATCTTTTTTGTGACAGGTGTTTTGAGAGGACTAAAAATGGTGCCATCAATGTTCTAACTAGGTAGATGGATCGACTGAGATGGTGGAGTGCTCTTCTTCATTCTACATTCATTTCTGGTAGGTCGCGATTGATCATGAAGATCAGATCGCACAACATCGATCACCTTCACTTTTTAGGTTCATGAATCAGCAGGGGCAAAAAGTCAACCTAATTTCACAAACCAAATGGGCCACGCAGGCCAATCGCTTCTTATCGTTCTACCACCTGGGAAGTCCTCTGTGGTTGACCTCCTTTTATTGAACTAACCGCGCCACCCTTCAAACTGTTATCATTAACTGTAATGATCACACTAACTGCCAGCCGTTAACTGCCAACCTTGGCTGAGCCAGCGAGACACATGTCAACAAGATGCTATGTCACCATGGTATCCGTCATGCAGCTTCACCATAGCAAGATAACTCCTTTCGTTGATCTGCCCTGATCTGATGATCGTGAAGACTCGTCATGTTCCATGCTTGCTTTTCAACTTCTGGGCCTACGAAATGCTTGTCAGCACACTTGGCATCACCTCAGGGACCGCACCTTGGTGAGACTTGGCCCCACTGACACATGGCAAAAGGGCATTATGTCGCTATGGTAAAGATCTCACAACTTCACCATAGTGACATGGCATCTTTCGTCAATTCTCCCTGATCTGATGGCAAGCGATAGATACTACTCCTCAGTGTATCAATCAATGGAAATTGGCCATGTATCGCTATCTATATTTCTTGCGCCTCCAAACTTGGACCCACAAGTACACATGTCCTCTGAGTGCCAACTCGCTATCGTAATTCTCATGCAATTTTTTCATAGTGCGATGGCACCTGCCATTGATCTCTACAGATCTGACGGTGGAGAACTTGACCCCTTACTGCACTGGCCGTGTTGAAGATCTGGTCCCATGATCTATCTGTATTCTGACCTGGCATACGTGGCTATTCTCCATTGGCCTAATGAAGCACCACCTTGGTCTGAAAAGGCACCAACCTGGAGGGTCTGTACTACTTTGACCCTACTGAGGGGACACATGGTTTCCACGAACTATGTCGCTATGGGAAAATTGAGGCCAACTTCCCATAGCACCATGGCGCCCAACAATAACATGTCTTCTGATCTGCACGTGTCTTCCAATGATTCGCCACCATGGCACTAGACTCCACCAACTAGGTAATGAGGTACAAAATGGCACCCAACCACTTGCCTAAAGCTCTCCCTGTGGTGACTTTTTTGTTGCCGCAAACTTTGCCCGTCGAACACTGGGACTCACCATAGAAACACCCTCTGGCCAGCCGAGCACTATGTCACTATTGAAAAACTCGTGAGTTTTCTGATGGTGACATGGCACCTTGCCACCTTTTGAACTTTTCGGCCCATGAAGCTAACCGCTCACCGTAAGACATTTTCGTCGAGTGCTATGTCGCTATAAAGATTTTCTAGCCAACACATGATAGCGACATAGCGCCCACGGTGCCATGGAACTTTTTTGACTCGCCAAAACACATTTTCTTAGTAAGCTGGACCCACTGAACACATGTTATCAAGGCGCCATGTCACAAACATAAATCTCGTGCAGCTTCTGATGGCGAGATAGCACCAACCATTGATCTATGTAGATCTGACGATGGAGAACCTGCGGGCCATAGAAACTTTTACAAGGTTTGATCGCTTAGATTTTTTGATGTCTCTTAGGCATTAAAATAATATTAATTCTGGGACTAGCCGTTGGACGGGCTGGATGTTTGAAAATTGAATCTTGGCGGGGCGAACAAATGATAACATTTCTAGCAACTCACAGGGGACACAAGCCTACTATGTGTATGACCAGTGGCCTCATGTATCCATTGGGCTATGGAGTCAAAAAAGTATGAATCTGAGAACTACAAAACCCTAACCCTTTTGTGAGGAGATCAAGACATGAAAATCCTAGCTCTGCAACTGCAACTAGAAACAAAAAACAAAACTTCCTCTACAACCCGAGACACCTCAAAATTTGCTACCTCACAGGGAGGCGGCTGTGCCTGCACACTTCTTGAAAAGCTGGAAACAACAGAAAAGAAACTAAACTACTTAAGTACATGGATTCCCAATCTTTAAAAATAGGGCTTTAGATAGATCCCATTGACTGGAATGGGCAAAATTTCACCATTTGGCCTACTCAACTGAAATGCATTAGCCTACTTGCAATTGGTAATCAGATAGGGGCCACTCCATAGTGCATCAAATTTGGAATGTTTTCCTAGTTTTGCCCTATCTACATCCCACTTTAGAACTAAATCTCCTTCTCTGAAAGTTCTGACCCTAGCCTTCTTATCAAAATTCCTCTTCATCTACTGCTGATGTATCTCTAGGGTTTGCATAGCTTTATTTCTCTTTTCTTCTAGTTCAATCAGCTCTGCCATTCTTACTGACATGGAATTATCTTCAATCAATTCCAACTGATGAACCAACTCCAAGGATGAGAATTCCAATGAAATTGGGAGTCTAGCCTCCCTAGCCTCTCTTGGGTGTTATCCTATCAGCCCACAGAGCAATTCTTAATTTCTTATGCTATACCCTCTGATTATCTTCTATTGTCCTCTTCATGATTTTGATCAGATTCTTGTTGGAAGACTCAGCCAAACCATTACCTTGGGGATAGTAATTTGATGATGTGCTCAGGTAGATATTGTGATTCATTGCCCATGCACAAATCTGGGTTCCAACAAAAGACTTAGCATTGTCCGAGATGATAGTAGAAGGAGCACCAAACCTAGATACAATTCCATCAAGGAATTCAACAACTGATGGTTCTATGGCATCCTTCAAGGAAACTGCCTCTGTCCATCTAGTGAAATAATTAGTAGCAGCCAAAATCCATTTATGACCTGCACTAGACCGAGGATTAGTGGGGCCTATAAAATCCAACCCCCACTGGGTAAAGGGCTGATCCACCTGAATAGGATGAAGGGGGAGAGCTGCAAGCCTCTGTTTTCCTGAAAAGAAAGCACACTTCTCACATTTTCTCACATGTCCATAACAATCATGGAACAAAGATGGCCAATAATAACCAGCCCTCATGATCTTCATGGCAGTTGTTCTTGCAGAGAAATGGCCACCATCATGGCCATCATGAAGTTCCTTTATCATCCTCTCAGCCTGATCCTCTTCAATGCATCTCAACAGGGTCCCATTAAAATCCCTCCTGAATAGGATACCATCAATTACAACATAGGGAATGGACTGCAGTCTATATTGTCTTCTTTTAGATTTGTCCAATCCCTGAGGGTATCCATCCCTTGATAAGAAGTTCTTCATATCATTTATCCAGCTCCTTGGACTATTAACATTTCCTTCCTCTTGCTGCTCTGTTATTACCATAGCAGCCTCTTCATCTGAATCTTGGCCTGATAAAATTTCTTTGCACAATCCTCTCCCTCTTACCAACTTGGTAATCTGAATATCAACATCATACTCCATTACCTTTGTGATCCATCCAGCTCTCTTTTCACTAATATCCTTGCTTAACAGAAAGTCTTTTACACTGGCATGGGGTACCAACAAATGGATCCTATTGTGGGACAAGAGGTGTTTAAATTTATTCAAGGCTCTGATGACCGCAAGGTCCTGCTTCTTAACAAAGCTGTACTTATCTTCATATTCCTTGATCCCTTCACTAAAAAAGGCTATGGGCTGCTCCTCATCCTTGTCATTTGTTTGAGTCAAGACAACAGAGATACTTGACTCACCACCTAGAGTGTAGAGGATGAAATATTTTTCAAAATTTGGGTTCATGAGAGTAGGGGCTGAGGCTATGGCTGTCTTGATCTCTTCAAAAATCTCCTTCCCTTCCTTGGTCCATGAGAAGACCATACCTTTCTTAAGCATATCTGTAAGGGGTTTCACCATGGTAGCAAGATTAGGAATAAACCTTCTTACAAAATTTATTCTACCAAGGAAACTTTGCAGCCCCTTCTTGTGCTTAGGAAGAGGAAGGGCAAGTATTGCCTTTGTTCTTTCTAGATCAATGGTCAGCCCATCCTTAGATACAATGTGTCCCAAAAATTTTCCTTGGCTTGTAGCAAAGACACACTTGGCTGGGTTAAGGGAAACCCCAAACTTTCTACATCTTAGAAATACCTATCTTAGATGATCAAAATTATCTTCTATATTTTCTGAATATACAGTTATATCATCAAGGTATACTAAGACAAACTTGTCAATTAATTTTTTGAAGGCCATCTCCATTGCCTTCTGAAATGTGGCACCTGCATTTGTTAGTCCAAATGGCATCTTGCAATAAGCATAGGTGCCCCATTTAGTAGTAAATGTTGTCTTATGTCTATTAGATTCTTTAACCAACACTTGGTTATAACCAGAAAACCCATCAAGAAAAGAGAATCTCCTTGACCCACTGACTTTGGACAGAATTTTCTCCATGGAAGGGAGAGGATGGTGATCTTTAAGAGAAGCTTGATTAAGATCCCTAAAGTCCACAAACAATTTGATTTCTCCATTTTTCTTCCTTACAAGGACAAGGTTAGCTACCTATGATGAGTGCTTGATGAGAAAAATTATATTAGCCTCAATCAACTTGGATAGCTCCTTTCTCATTAGAGGTTCAATCTTAGGATTCACTGGCCTCTGTTTTTGCCTTACTGGTTTGGCCTTATCAATTAAATCTATGGTATGCTGAAACAAACTAGGGTCAAACCCTTTTAAGTCATCATATGTCCAAGCAAATACATCATTAAATTCTTGACATAGATGAATGAAGTTTTCTTGCTCAGTTTTGGAACATACCTTCTCCATATTCAGAGATTTTCCATCAGCAATTGTAACTAGGGCATAATCATCCTTTTCTATAGCTAGATTCATTCCTTTGCCTCTTGTTTGATCATTGGGATTAAAGACACTCTCCAAGGTAATGAGACCATTGGGAAACTTGTTAGAACTAAGATGAATGATCTGATCACCATACTGATCTTGCAGTCTTGACTGGTTTCTATCTAAGAATTCTGCCTCATTCTGCAAGAAACTCACAATTTTCTCATCAGAATCAAACACCTGCCAATGAGTGTTGTTGTCAGGGATGGTAGGCCTCACTACCACCCCTATTTGTTGCTTCTTCTTCTCCTCAAGATTCCCTAGTACATCATAAGCTGCACCCACTATTGCAAGTCTATCAACATGTCTATTTTCTTTCCTAGGAATGCTTTGAATATTAAATGCATTGAAGCCCTCAAGAAAATCCTAGACTTTGTGTTTGTAAGACTTGAGCAGGCCATTTTTGGTGATATTCCAGTTTCTCACTTGGTTAACTACCAACTCACTATCCCCATATACTCTCAAGGCTTGAATTCCTCTCTTTTGGGCAAGTAAGAGACCTTGAATCAAAGATTCATACTCGGCCACATTATTGGTGCAACTGAATTGGAGCCTAAAGGAGAAGTAGTATCTTATTTTAGTAGGAGAGATCAACATAACACCAGCCCCTAATCCATTTCTATTCCTTGAGCCATCAAAGTACATGCTCCATGTTCCATTCATATCATCATTAGTCCTAACAAGGTCAAGAACTTGAGCATTTTTCTCTATTATGCAATATGTACTAAGGCCTGTCTCAAGAGTCTCTAACATAGGCTCAAAATGATATGCATTTACCCACTCATCCAAGAAGAAATCAAGAATCTCTACTATGGAAGTGGTAGGCTCATTTACTATGTCCTTTTCATCCATCTCTAGAATAGGGCAATTCATGTTGATGGGATTGGGGGTGTAATATTCAGTGTGATGAAGGGCTTGATGTTCTGCTCTAATTGAGGCATTGGCTCCATATCTGGTCTTAAATGACATATATGACCAATCAGCAGATATGAATCCACCAATTTGAGCAATGAAGTCTCTTGAAAGACAGATAGCAAAATAGGGCTTGACTTCAGCAACATATATGTCTTGAATCACAGTACAACTAGGGCATGCACGTAGGGCCATCTCCACATTCCTAAGGATACCTACAATTTTGATAGTACTACCATCTAATTGTAACACATCCTTAACAATGGGCTCATATTTCATTCCTAAAGCATCAGCAACACACTTAGGCATTACTGAGCTACTAGCCCCTGAATCTATCATGCAATTGTGGACTAATTTGCCCCCTATAATCAGAGAAACATAGAATGAAGGAGGTCTAATATTTTTATTTGTCTCCACCTCCCCTGCTGGTTGTACTAGACTTGTGGCACTTTCCATGATAGATGGATGATCCTTGGGTTCAATCTTCTCTAACTCTTGCTCCAGCATCCTCTTTTGCATTGGTATGGTAGCAACATCATCCCACATAGAAATGTTCACATTTGTCTTCTTCATTTGCTCTACCACACTGAATGGTGTATTAGGAACTTTGGTAGAAACTTTGGGAGCTGTACTTATAAGAGGTTGAGATGGGGCAACATAAGGATCACTTGCATCTTTCTTTCTAGAATCTTGCCTTTGCTACTGTGAAGTACTTGTTTGTTCATTTGCTGCATTTATATGAGGTGTAGCACTTGAAGTTGAGGCTTGCTTAGGAGAAGGAGGGGCAGCATGTTCCATAGCTCTCCTCTTACTTCTTGTGTTATGAGCAACGGGATCCTGGTTTACATTACAATTCTCCCCAATCTGATGATTCATGAAAGATCAATCATCACGTCCTTGACTATATGAGGCCTCCTTGGGATGATTGTATGATTGCTTTACTAGAGGTTCTTAGTCAGTCAGGGCCAAATAAGATTTTTCCTTCTGGCACATGCAATAGGCATAAGAATAGTTTCAAGAAGGATAGAAATCTTGATCTTGGGCCAAGTTATTTTGAGGGACTATAGCTCTATTCTGATTTGAGCTAGAGGCAGAAGCATGACTATTTTGCCTACCCTGATCAAAAGAGCTATTCCACTGATTAGGAGGCCTACTACCATTTGGAGTCTGATATTGCAATTGGGGAGGTTTGCCACCTTGAGCTTGCTGCCTTTCTAAGGCCACCACCTTGTTACTCATTTTTTGTATTATAGAAAAAATATCCTCTAATCTCTTCCCTTGGTCCTTCAACTCCCTCCCCTGCTCTTGCAATTTTTTATCCAGGGTCTTCTCTCTTTTATCTGTATTTAGCACTAGACCTTGGAGCATTTCTTTGAGTTCATCTATCCCATTTGAGGATGTGGAATCTTGGGTATCTAGAGTAAGGGCTTGTGATGTAGAAGTTGTAGGAAGAGGGGCCATTGCTGGTTGGTGGTTGGGAACACCAGGAAAGAAAGGCATAGGGGGCCTTGGAGCCAACTTTCCTTCTTGTATCAAAATGTTCTCAGCTTTTATGGCTATCTCATAGGCATTAGGCAAGGTATCTCCTCCCATAGTTTGAATTGTAGTGGCAATATCACTGTTAAAAGCTCTAAGGTAATGCAAGAAGGCATTACCAAGGGTAGGTTTCACTGTAGTAGGTATTCTATCCCATGTCTTTTGAAATCTATAATTAAAATCAGTCATACATTCATGGGGGGCTATTTTTATAGTAGTCAGCTACTCTAAAAGTGACAAATGGTCACTTCTATCCTCAAAATGTTTACATAACCCTGCTCCTAGTCCATCCCAATCAGTTATAGAACCATGAGCTAAGCCTCTATACCACTATAATGCTTTTTCTTTTAAAGATGAGGCTAGAAGTCTGACAGCAACATCATCCTCTGTAATACCATGAATATTACAGACATTTGCTACTTCTTGGATATGCTCTAAAGGGGAGACGGAAGTTTCACCAGTAAAATCAAGTATACTTTTTAGTGCAGATACTGGTATATCATGTCTTTGGGCTAACAATAGAGGACTTCCACCATTAAAGGTGGCAAAAGCATGAACTCTTGGCTGTGCCATGTAAACAAGTGTCCTATTGATGAGTGTTGATGGCAATCTAGGCTGAGTTCGAATAGTAGGAGGAGTAGAGACAGATCTTACATGTATATTAATTGTTATTACACTCCTAACTGGTGATAATGAAGTTCTAGTCCTCCTTCTTCTAGGATTTGAAAGAGAAACCTCTTGATATTGAAATTTACCTCTAGAAGACGGCCTTGTTTCAGTTTTGGGCATGAATCACTGCAACTTTGGCTTGGAACCAGATTTGTTGATGTTCAGAGTCGCCAAGTACTTTGACAAATCAACCTCTTGAAGGCTTGGATACTGAAGCTAGCACTACCTCTTCAACATTAATCTCTGAAACTCTTTCTTCTTGACACTAGTAGACTTTAGATTTTGTTTGAAAAAGTGTCCCACCGGGCGTGCCAAAAACTGTCCCACCGGGTGTGCCAAAAATTGTTGTCACTTAGGTTTGCACCCTTGTCCAAGGCCTATGTGCGAGGACAACCTAGTGAAACATGGAAACAACCTCCAAGCTGTGGGACTTGAACTGCGAGGTTGAGTCTCCAGAGAAGGCTAGCTTCCTCTTACTATCAGGGTGCACCTATCTACTTCTTGGAGAGGAAAAGGGAGAAGGAGAGCATGAAAGCAAATCTACCTAGTCTAATCTAAGGAGGTGATGCACCAAAATAGAATGTTCAGACTCATTTTTGTCCATATATGCACTACAAAACCAAGATAACATTCAAAAGACATACACACCCAGACTTATGTCAATCAATAACCACATACAGATTAGGAAACCAAACTAAATAACACAAGGAAAAGGATTTCACTTATGTATTATCCAATAGGCCAAAAATAGATACAATATGCAAGCCACAGATCTCAACAATACACCAATGAGAGGCAAGATGGATGCACATACACATTGATGGCTGAAGGAGATGATACAGAATGTTATACAGCTCAGAGACAAAGGGAATTTTACATTGCAGACCTGCGAGCAGTAGCAGAGAGATTAGAAAAGGAGTCCCCCTACAAAAACTACAAAATCTACCTTTATAGTTCAGGCATAACTGAGATCTTTTGCTGCTGAAGTGACCTTGCAACTTCTTGTCATTAAGTCCTGTGGAGGACAATCATGGGAATCTGAAGAAAATCTTATCTTTGTTGTGACAGGTGTTCTAAGATGACTAAAAATGGTGCCATCGATGTTCTGACTGGGTAGATGGATCGACTAAGATGGTGGAGTGCTCTTCCTCATTCTGCATTCATTTTTGGTAGGTCGAGATTGATCATGAAGATCAGATCGCACAACAACATCGATCACCTTCGCTTTTTAGGTTCATGAATCAATGAGGGCAGAAAGTCAACCTAATTTCACAAACCAACTAGGCCATGTGGGCCAATCGCTTCTTATCGTTCTTCCACCTGGGAAGTCCTCTGTGGTTGACCTCCTTTTATTAAACTAACCGCACCACCCTTCAAACTGTTATCATTAACTGTAACGATCACACTAACCGCCAGCTGCTAACTGCCAACCTTAGCTGAGCTAGCAAGACACGTGTCAACAAGATGCTATGTTGCCATGGTATCTATTGTGCAGCTTCACCATAGCGAGACAACACATTCTGTTGATGTGCCCTGATCTGACGATCGTGAAGACTCGTCATGTTCTGTGCTTGCTTTTCAACTTCTCGGCCCTTGAAATGCTTGTCAGCACACCTAGCATCACCTCAGTGACTGCACCTTAGTGAGACCTGACCCCACTGACATGTGGCGAAAGGGCATTATGTCACTATGGTAAAGATCGCACAACTTCACCATAGCGACATGGCATCTTTCGTCGATTCTCCCTGATCTGACGACAAGCGATAGATACTGCTCCTTAGTGTATCAATCAATGGAAATCGGCCACGTATCGCTATCTGTATTTCTTGCACCTCCAAACTTGGACCTATGAGGACACATGTTATCAGGGTGCCATGTCATGAACATAAATCTCGTGCAGCTTCTGATGGCGAGATAGCGCCAACTGTCGATCTCAGCAGATCTGACGATGGAGAACCTGCGGGCCCTAGAAAATTTTACAAGGTTTGATCACTTAGATTTTTTGATGTCTCTTAGGCATTAAAATAATATTAATTCTGGGACTAGCCATTGGATGGGATGGACGTTTGAAAATTGAATCTTGGCAGGGCGAACAAATGATAACAAGAACCTCATAGTGAGAACAAAGAAGAAAAACCTTTTGAAAATTCATTTGCTACTGCCCAAGAATAAATACCCTCATCCTCTAAAGAATCCTTGCATTTGAATGATCTTTTTGTTGAACTTGAATACCAAGATAACCCACTTGCCCTTATTATCCATCAGCCACCACCACTAGGTCCTCCTCCAAGAATGGCTCAGCCTCAGCCTACATTTCCTTTTCCTATCCATCATTAGCAAGGTACTCAAAACTTGAAGAACATACCTTCTACTACACTTCCCAAGTTCTATGGCCTAATTATTGAAGACCTTGAAACCTTCCTCTTTGAGTTTGACATCCTTTTTATAAGTTATAACTATACAACTGATGCTCACAAGATGAAGTTGCTCTGAGATGGTTTATGGGATTGGGTGCCAACGCTATAGCAGATTGGCCTATAATGAGAAACTTGTTTCTTAAAAAATATAAAGAATATTGTAGGGGTCAAGATTTGAAAGGGGATGGCATTTTCAAGATGTCTTAGGAGGATGGAACCTTGGAAGACAATGTTTCATGGTTCATGTTCAACCTGCAATGTAAAACACAACATCAATTAAATGAGGAATCAAAGAAACATCTTTTTTTGAGAGGTGTAAAATGATGAAAGTTGTTGGCTTGGAATTTCACCACCCTTGTTTTGTTGTATTTTGCAATGAAAAAAACCTAAATGTGTACCCCAAATAATTTGAAAATTAGTCAAAACCCTAGGCAAAATTCACTAACCTTGTACCTAGTCTTGTTTGGCCCTAGCCTTTGAAAACCTTAGATCATTTCAAATAAATTTTGGCAGTACATTTTATCCTAAAGGTTTATTTACATAAGAATGACCTTTTAATATTTTTGATAAACCTTATAAAGCTTGTCTTAATTGCAAATTTCTTTCAAGCATTGTAGATCCTTTTGAGATCGAGGGTTGAGGCTTGCCCACAATATGGAGTTGCAAGGTCTTTAAATATTGTGGGCAAGTGCCTTTTCAACATGTAGCCCCTGCTGATGTTCAAAACTCAGTGCACCGCAAAAGTTCTTAAGTTGTCAGAAGCAGTCAGACCTTTTGCAAGTTCGTCAGTACTTTTCATGCACGTTATGGATTTCTTGCGATGTCATTGGCTGAGTTACTAATAGAGATATTCCTTTTTTACCAAGAAGTGTCAACTATTGATTTCATTTAAATCAAGGGCTAGCACTTTCTCGCAAGAAGGAGATGCTCATGAATTAAATAATGTAGGGAAGCAAAAAATGGGACAAGTGGCACAGTTTGACAACATGGGCCTGCCATTCCCAAGGGTGATGTTGAGGTGTCTTCTATGGCAAGAGTTAGATGAGTTGGAATGGATGGAAATATTTTATTCATCACTTCAGCCAACATGGTATTTAAGATGCCCTATTCTATAACCGTTGATCTGTCAAAGATCAAAGGCCAGTGCATGTCCACATTTTGAAGCTATACAAGAGATAAATAATGCGGGCAAGTGGTTTTTTGACATATGGCAAGGTGGGGTCGAGAATCTCTAATTGTATGCTGTGGTGTGCCACACTGTAAATCAATCATTGATATGTAATGCTAGATGTGCCACTGAAGAAGTTTGTCTACCAAATGGAAGTGAAACCTTATCAGCCATAGATCTTTCAAAGATTGAGGGTTAGTGCAATCCCGCATTATGAAGCTGCTAGTTCAATAAGGAATGCATGTATGTGCCTTTGTAACTTGTGTCATAGTGCGGCCAAATTATGGAGGAGCACTGAGTCACGCCATGTGGTTTGCCACTTGTGCTTAGCTAGAAGTACTTAAGCTATGGGTGCGAAAACCTCAGAAATTAATGTAGTAGTCAGGTGGGTCAAAGCATGAGGGTTGAGAAGAGTCATTTCATTGCTCCAAGTGGATGATGCAATCATAAAGTGCAAAAATTTTCACACCATTGATCATATCTTGATCAATGAAGGACACTTTCCTGCATAAAAAACTTGAGTGAAGTTTAAACAAAGTGGGTATGCACCTTGCAGACACGTGTCCTTGGTAACATCACTTTTCCCATCTTGTAAGGTTTACAGAATTCCAGCATTGCCACCATTGATCTTTCAAAGAATGATGACTGGCACAAGCCCACAATTTGAAGATGCTTGTCAAATAAGGAAAGCGATAATGCACCAGCTTGACACATGGAAAGAATGATGTCAAGCACCTACTTGCTCAGACGAAGACATGGGACCCGCTAGCGTGGAAGTTGTCAAGAGGCACAAACTCATATAAAGGCTTCCTATTGGTTAGTATAGCTAAATGGACTTTTTTAAAATAATAAATTGATTTGATCGTTGATCTCGTCTTGATCAATGACTAGCGCTTTCCTGCTATTTTAAGATTCAAGAAATTTAAGGAATGTGGGTAAGTGGTAATGTGACATGTGGCACTGGGTCAAGGCAGATGATGACATATCAGTGCACTGGGCAAGCCAATTAAATCATGACAAGTGGCACTTGGTGGCAGTGGTCAACCAGTCAAGAAGTGACATGTGGCATTGGTCAAACTTGGGTTGACCCAAAATTGGAGGCAGATGGGAAAAAATAAAAATGATTTTAAATTGTGGTTTTAAAATAGTTTTTCCAATGTCACGTGCAAGGTATTTTAAATTCAAAAGTTCATTTTCTAAAGTTTAGACTTTAGAATATTTTGAAATTTTTGAAATTTGAAGTTGTAGACCTAAGATTTGTAACAGAGGGGCATTTTTCAAATTGACTTCCTGGGCATTTCTGGTAGGCTAAATATGCGATATTATATATCGCCAGAATCGTGAGAATCTGAATTTTTTTGATTCTAGAGTTGGTTTTTGCACAGAATGCCACTATTTCATGCTACAGAGGTTTTCATCTAGATTCCTATTGTGCAACTATATTCAGGTGAGGAAGTTTAGAACTAATTCTTGGCATGGTAATGACTTGAATATGGTTAAAAGGTAGTGGAAATGTACTTAAGGTCAAATTCTAATCAGATTCACTTAGTAAAAACTCAATTTCACCAGCATTTTCATGAGGTAGATCAAACTTTGGCAAGTAAAAGGGTTTTCATCATTGAATAGAAGATATTTTCAAATCAGTTACAAAATAATGATGAAACCAAATTAGATCAAAATGGGAGAAGGTAGAGAGAGGTTACTTAACTGAAAAAGATTGATTTCTAAGTGGACACATGTCACTCTGATATTAGATCCTGGAATTCTTCTTCTCCTATATTTTTCTATCTTTCTTTCATTGTAAGGGTTGGCAATTCTTTGGGTAATACCAGTAGGGTTCCAGTGTTCTACTATAAAACCATGGATGTGATTGGTTTTGCTTCCTCTTTATTGAGTTGAGCTCTAGCAGTGAAGGCCACACGCCCGCACCTATGCAGATTTAAAGTTCATTCTCATGTATTTTTTTCTGAGATAAATGGAGATTGATGCTAGATTATGTGAATTGTATAGAGTTTCATTTAGTGTTACCAGTTTATGTATTTGGCCTTTTCAAGGATAAATAAAAAAGGGGATTTACAATGAATTATCTAGGTTTTCTTCTTCTGTCTCCCGATTCTTCATATGCCATTAAATTTGTAATTGAGTAAATAAGGTTTATTCAATTTAAGATAGCTTGGATGAGTTGTGTATCAGATCTGTTTTTGCTTCTAACTCACGGAGATTAGGTAAATGCTTTAGTGTTTTGATAGGGTTTCTGAGTGTATGAAGGGGATATTTCGTAAGAATGGGATTTGGGGATTTCAGTTGATAAACTTGATTGTAATGCAATCAGGTTAGGTCATCTTGCTAGTAATGACTCTATGTTTCAATGGATAAGGCATTGATCACTAAATCAGATGCAATCTGATATGAAGGTTATTTGCACAAAACATTTTTAATCAAAATCATTTCAGTATTTCATATTTTGTAGTGGACTAAAAAGGATTAACCCTCACTCAACTTATGTGATTCATAGATTTGCATTTAGCTATTGTATATCTTTGTTATTGCATGAGTTATTAGGATATATAAGGGGTTTTCATCTGCAATAATTAGGTTCAAATTTATTTTTTAAATGCACTGGTACCATTCATCAGAACCTCAAGGTTAACCTGCCTAGGTCTTGCCAAGCTTGAAGTGAAGAAGGAGTTATGCCTTATAGTTGGCCCAAGACTATAGTTAGGTGCATCCGTCATAGGAATTTGCTAGCCTTAGATGCATTCGTCTAGTTTCTTGGTCATTTTCAAAACTATTAAAATAGGAGCCAATATAAGTATTGAAGCTCTAGATTTTATATCAGAAGGATATATCAGTAAGAAAAAATGGACTGATATATAGAGTATATGTCTCAATTATTCCAGGGCCACTATGAAGAAAGGTAGGGGATTTAGAGACCTACCACATAAGTCTAATGGAAGTTTAGGAGTATCAAAGATGAAACTATCTAATTTGCTATTAGATTTCAAACAAGACATCATTAATGATGTAGCTACTCAACTGGATACCATGCAGGCAAGAAGGAAGAAAGATGAAGTTGATGTCATGTTAGCTAAATACTGTCCACATTATAGGGAGAAGAAAAGGAATTGTAGATCCAGGTTTGTTGCAAGCTTGGAGACACAACCAATGCCTATTGAGTTTAAAGCCATTGATGAAAATGGAGAGGTGCTCTATATTGCTCAATGAAGACCATGAGCTCAAAGACAAGGTATGCCACAAGATCCTCTTCAAAATTATAATAGTAAAAATCAATGGAAAAATTCTCAAAATACTCATTTTAGTGGAAACAATAATTGGCAACAACCTTAGCATGGTTGACAGCAATCTCAACAGGGTTGACAACAACCTTAGCATAGTTTACAACAACCTCAACATGGTTGAAAAAAACCTTAGCAAGGTTGGAAACAACCTTAGTAGGGTTGGCAGTGTTAGTAAATAGTTTTGTCCTTTGGATTGAACTACAAACAATGACTCAATATGCTTCAAAAGAAGAACAAAATATACTAACAATTGGATAGATTATCATTTCATTGATGATCTTCCTCTGAATTGAGAGGTATAGCTCCATCATAAAAAATATACAATGAATGTGACAAACTGATTATGTCTTTAACCTGAAGACATAATAGGTTTTCTAACATTCATCCATCAATATGGAATAAATGCAATTATCAGATTAACACTTAAAGAGAGAAAGAAAATAAATAACCCTATGATAACCTATTTGACTTTTTGCATTACATAAGAGACATGAAGAGTTGCAAATATCATTAGGCAAAATATAAGTATGTGGACCATAAGATTACATACATCACATATCTAATGTAATAATGCAGGACTATATCTAAAACAAGAAATAAAAGACCACAAGATCCTTTCAAAAATAGAATATGAATGCACAAACGATAAGATCAAACATATGCATATTCCTTTTATTTTAGAAACATAACAAAATAACAACAGTATTATTCCATCCCTCCATTATAGTCAGTTTGAAAAAAAAAAAACAACTCTCCCTTCCATATTACAAACTAGAACTCCCTTTTCCTATAGCAACTATGGAACTTGTAGACTAGAAAAAGAAGAAGCCTCCACCCATCATTTTGTGGTCTATTTATCTTCTCCTTCTATTGGTTCTATTTTATTTTGAATAACTATTTCTTGAAACTGCTCGCATCTCCAAATATTCACCCACTTGTTATGTCCTCGTATGATTTTTAAATATAATTATGTATTCTATTATCTATTAGTGAGGAAGGGTAATGTATCAAGGATGAATGTAATGTTTAATAAACATTATGATGTTTCTTACATTCCTCCAAGTTCCACTTATGGACACCTGTCATACTATGCTAAGTCATCATTCAAATCTACTCTTTACCATGCCTCTTAGTTTTTTAAAAAATAATCACTATTTTTATCTTAGTGACAGTAATTGGTAATTTACATAATGCTCCACTTAGATACTCATGACTTTTGATCCATGATGAATTTTACAAAATTTCTTAGAGAGAATTTAGATAATTAGGTTTCTTCAAACATATCCAAAATTTAGCTCAATCCAACAATCAGATTAAAAGTTGTGGCCCCTATAACATGACTATTTTTTTGACTGTAGCACATTTGTATTTGTTGGTATGTTGACAGACTAGCATATAGTCCATTATAACTTTTGACCTTGGCCAAATTTTTAAGATTTCTCTAGTGAAAATTTACAAAACTTGATTTTGGACAACATATCCAAAATTCAATAAGATCCAACAATGGAGCTAAATGTTATACCCCCTGCATTGTAATTGTAATTTTTTTATGCTGATAGAAATCTATGGTTACAGGCTATATTAAAACTATAACAATAAATACACCAATACTTGCACATGAATCACATGTTGGAATTTCCTTGCTATACATCTCATTATCCACCACCCTCTTCTGGCCTTGGATCTTGGACTTTCAAGAAACTTATAACACCACATTTGCTTTGTATTTTATGCATAATAAAATGACCTATCAAATTTTGAACTCGAACTTGAAGTGATCCAATTTTGAACTTCAAACTTGAAGTTGAATTGAACTTAAGGTTCAACTTCAACTTCAACTTCAACTTTCCCACATGCAAATAGGAAAGATAACACTGTAGTTCCAATGTTGGTTCTATGCTGACCGTGTCATGATAATCATGAATCTGACCTCAATTTCTTTTAATGAAACCATTTCATAACATCCATTGGATTCTTGTTATGAACTTCAAATGTCATTCCCCATTTATTGATGCTCTTGAACACAAGCTTCACAGGAAAAGTTAATATGCAATTTTATTGAAAAAGAGGGGAAAACTCAGTTTGATACAACATAGATATTTGGGAACTTTGGATCACACATTTGCAACATCTGACATGGCTTTCAAATCTAAACTCTAATTCTTGAACTGAATTCCTGGACCTTGAACCATGAATTTGCATGTTCAAAACTAAAACTAGAATCTAAGTAGTGATGAACTTTGAGTCACCTATCCTCTAAATCTGCACTTGTGATCTTGCATTTTGAGCTTGAACAGAGACTTCTAAAAATTGAAACTTGGTCTTGGAGCTGGATTTAAACTTGAAGTTGAAGTTGAACTTTGAAATCTTTGGTTCAAGTTTGAATTCAACTTGAACTTGGGATGCTTCCTTTCAACTTTTTCAAAGGCTCAGGTATGATGATCTTTAAATGAATTTACTTGTAGAGAGTTAGTTATTTGACCAAAATATTCCATCAGTCAGATGTTCAACTTGAAGTTGAACTTAGGAACATTCAAGTTCAAGTTCAAGTTTCACATATTATCAACTAAAATACTATTATCATAAAGATTGCGACCCTTTTATGACTTCAGACAGAACTTAAACTTGAAGTTGAACTAAATTTTAACTTCAACTTCAACTTCAACTTTTACCTAAACAAAATAATTGACCTTAAGAGCAAAGAGTAATATAAGTGTAACAAGCAGCAAAACCAAAATTAGAATACCCAACCTAGCCAGCAAGCCTTAATACCACCAACTTAGCAAAAAGATGTAATGCCTCCTCCTGTAGCCACTAATACTCCTCCCAAGTAGTCTTAACTACTAGTTTAGCCTAATCCTAATCCCAATAATACCAAATAGCTAGCACAACAACAAATCTATGATATTTCCTTGAATGATATCCACTTAAGGTCAGGAACTACCCTTCCTTCACCCCAAAAGCCTATAGTAACTGAAGTTCAAGATTTCCCAACTGAACAGGTAGATGTGTCAAATCAGCAGACCTCTCCTATAGCCAAAGAACCTCCATTTCATAATAGGTTGATGGAACAAGGCCAGCCCATAGAAAACCACATAGTAATTGATTTTCTTAATTAGGTGAAGAAAATGATAGTACAAATACCATTACTTGATGCTGTCAAGGAAGTCCCTGCCTATACTAAAGCTATCAAGGAAGCATGTATCAAAAAAACAAGAAGAAAGAAGAAGGATCCAAAAACTATTCATTTCTTAGGACAATTGTCTAATTCAAAGTTGGAGAAATTAACTATACCTAAATATTCTACCCCTAGGAGTCCCATGGTTACTGTCAAGTTCAAAATGCTTTAGTTGACTTAAGAGCATCTATAAATGACATGAAAAAGGAGGTATTGTCTCGATTGCATATCACTGGTCTTAGAGAAACACCAACCATACTTCAGCTTGCTAATATTTCTACTATCAAGCCAGATGGGATGATGGAAGATGTCATAGTCACCTTAAAATCTTAGAAGTATCCGATAGACTTTTTTGTCCTCTCTCCAAAAGCTAACATGGGTGGATATCCTTTAATTCTAGGGTGACCATGGTTAGCCATTGTAGATGCCTATATAGCTTGCTGGTATGGGAAGATGACAATATCCAATGGTATCCATACTAAGAACTTGACTTTATACTCCCCTGCTTGGCTATTATTGCTAGATGACCAAGCAATCTAGCTAGACTTGGGTGATGATGATCCAGAGGTCAATTCCATCCATCAACTAATGATGGTAGGTAGAGATTCATTTGTAGCCTCTCGAGAGGAAGATGAGATAATTTCATCCATTATCATGAATTAATATGGAGTAGAGTTTTGTTGGTTAATAGTTTGTTCTCCTATTAGATTTTATAATCTTGACTCTTCGATAACCAATGCTTTGAGAAGCAAAAGAATGTTTACCAACAAATGGGTCAGTGTATGCATTCTATCATTGACCTCTAAATTGATTAGGTACAACTCCCTATGATTCACAATGATATGCAATGAATATGTTTTTATGAGATCAAAATTTGTGACATTATAAGCTCTTAATCTAAGAGCAATAAAGGATAACCAAATTGTTTGTACGCACAAACAATTTAGGCAAGATAATTTTGAATAACTTATCACACTCAATGGAATGACTATAGTAGATTATCTTGATGTTTTTGACTCTTACTTCTATTCTAAATGCAAATGTTAATCACCTAAATGCAAAGAGGAATGAGAAAAGAGATGCACATGAGGGAAAATGGAATTGCTTTGACTACCAGACTTGAGTGAAATAGAATTTAACATGTTACTAATAGATTCATACACATCTATCCTATTGCTCATGTTTTTACCTCATGCTTTCTTGAATATGTTTTACTATGAATGTTCCTAGTTTTTATGTGCAAATTAGGGTTTGGTCTCTTTTAAATTGGCTAACCCTAAGAAAAACCTTAATTAACAAAATTGTGCCCTAAGAAAGCCCTTTAGGTCATATGCCTATACCTTATAATCGAGTAGGAAAATCATTTTTGAAATAATATATACCTTTTTCGTGGACCTTTTAAAAGACTTTTGTTTTGTTCCATAATCTTCTGAAATAATCTTTACCGTTAGATCTTTTAAGATCTATGGTAGTCGTGTTGTTATTATAAAAATTTGTATGAAGTTTACTACATGTGACATGGAAACCAAGTGCTTGAAGTACTACACATGGGACCCAATTAATATGTGCATGGTTTCAAGGTAAATTGTTTGCACCATCAGATCTTTTTAAGATCAATAGTGGTCACTATGTCACCATCAAAAATTGTAAGGTTTTTATCGATCATGACATGGCAACCTCCCGCAATAGAGAAACATGGCAAGACCAAACCTAAAGATGGGTGCCATAATTTTTGTTTGTCATTAATAAGCCTCTTCAGCATGATGGGATGCTAGAAGTATTAGGCATAATAAAATATCATAATAAGAACGTGTTGTCTTCACAATGCCAAATTTCTTTAAAGTCTATGGTGGTCACTATGTTGCCACTAGAAATTGTAAGAACTTTACCAATTGTGACATTGCGACCTCCTGTGAAAAGAGAATGTAGTGGGACTTGATTTCAAAAGTGTCACCATTAAAAATTCTTGTCATAAAGAGTCATGCCAACATGTAAGGATGGTATGATGTCATGTGTCATCATGGATTTTCACTCAGAAAAGGATATTGGTTGATTGGTGTCATTAGATCTCTCCTAGATCAATGATGGTCGCCATATCGCTATAAAACTTGCTTGATCTTTAGTGCTTGCAACATGGCGACCAAAGGAAAGTTAAAATGACCCACCATAATTTTAATAAAATAATTATAAAACATTCATCATCCAATCAAGGTTGCATCAATGATGGTCACTATGTCGCTATGAGGAGTTGCTCGATGTTTATGCATAGTGACATAGCGAAAGCATGACACATGTCCAAAAGTGCTAGTGGGTCTAGTATAACTTGCAAAAAGTGGAAGGGAAGGCCTATGTGGAGAAATTTAATTGGGTTGATAGCCAACTTGGTCAATTGAAACTAAATCACTAGCATTTTTATTCTTAGATCATCGAATTTTTTAAAATTGACGGCTTGTTTTCAAAATTAGAAGGTGGCACCACCTTGTGTTCCTTACAACCCATTTATGAAAATTAAGGCTCCTTGTGCAAAGTAGAACCAAAAATATATTGTAGGATTTCACTAGTCTTTCTCTATGTCAACAAATTTTAGATTTTTAGAGAGCTAAGAGCCTGTTGAAAAGCTGTTTCTCGCTTGATTAAAGTGCAAAAGAATTTCCAGTATCCATCGTGTTTTGAAAAAATTTAGTAAAAGAGTAAAAAATAGCCAAGTATCTTAATCCATTAAACAAAAAAGAATTTTGGTATTCTATATCATTATTAAACATGCCTCGAAAGAAGGTTTTTTTGGGGAAGGTAGATTATGCAAGTAGAAATAGACATGATGACTTCCTTGAACAATTAACTAAGTCCACAAATGAGTCTGCAAATGAAAAAGCTAATTCGTGTGAACCCTAGGCTCAAGATTGTGGATGGCTTATATGATAAAGGGAATTGGATTAGGGATGCTACTACTTCTAAAACAATGCTCCATCTTTTTAAGAAATGGTTTTCAGAAAGAAAACTATTTGCTCCCCATGGAAATATTTGGAATTTTGATTTGAGAAAACTAGTGTTCCCTAGTGTTTTTGTGGATTCTGACCTACTCACATTCATTGCTCAAAATTATGACCCAATAGCTAGGATAGTGAGGAGAGTAGATTGGGAATGCCTGATAAAGATAAATGCTGAAGAAATTTGAGAAGTTTTTGGTTTAGAGCCACTCTTAGATTATCATGAAACCATTGACTTGCTAGGACTAGAAAAAGAATACTTGTCTAAGAAGGATAAGGTCAAGCAAGGTGCATTGAAAGCACACTTGGGATCAATTAGAAATTTGACATTGGTTATAGCATCTACTAAAGAGTCTTTTAAGAAGGAATTCTTCACTTCTAGGGCCATAGAAATATACATGACTCCGTGTAGGGTTTTTAGTGAAGATGAACAAAATTTTATGCCAATAAAATTCATGTATATGATGATGCAAATCTCTTCTTTTGGTGTGGACATTATTTTTGATTTTGCTTCTTATATGGTAGAAGATATCCATATAGGATTAGTTGGGATTGCAAAGAGCAAGGTGGAAAAGACCTTTGGTCATTATTCATTGTTAATGCACATGTTCTTATTTAAAGGGGTAACATATTTTGAAAAGGAGATGATTTTGAACCGAGAATATGAAGGAGAGGCTCTGCCAATCTAGTTGTGGAGTGCAGATATGATTTGGGATGTAGAGGAGGCTAGTTTTGTTAGATTTGATATGTATATTGCATCCAGGTCAAGAAGCCTCATATTAAGTGACAATCCCAAAATTCCCAAGGCATTGCTAGATTTTATTAGGCCCATGAACAATCCTTCTAGGTTGAAAGTATCTCATAATTGGGCAGATATTATACCTTAACCTATTTCTATAGTTTTTATTGTTTATGGTTTCCAAGGGACTCCCCATGTACAACCCTACCAAGTGCCTTTGAAGGTAGGGATAACTGAGATGTTGTGGCAGATAGGGGGATTGGAAGAAATACAATTGGTTGGAAGATCCAGAGGCTCAATTTTCCTCACTTGTACTATGGCTTACCATTTCATAATCACAAAGGGTGGTTGGGTATTCTTGTATAAATTCTTGGACCAGTACAAGATGGCTATGTCTCATCCCCATTTTTGTGATACTGAGGGATATTTTGATATATTCAGGCGAAGGGCTAAATTTGGTTCAAAGGAACATCAACCCTACTTCCTTGAAGATATCATAAGGAATGAGTTCTCTGGCAAGAGCAAGAGATCAAAAAGGAAAAGTGGAGGGTTTATTCTAGGTGTTTGGAATTCATTAATTGTTTTGATAATAAATATAAGCCTCTAGATGGTGCAAAAATAGAGGCATATAAACTAAATAAACTAATGACTACTTTTCCTAAAATTATGGAGGTCATGAATGAGAAAAAACTATTCTTTATTAATTCTTTTCTAGAAAAGGCCAAAGAGATCATGAGAAGATTGACATTTACCCCTGCAGTAGAATCAAGGCAATTAATTGTTCAAAGGAGATTTGGTTACACTGTAATTTAGAATAAAAGGGCCACAATTGATAAAGATAAGAAAATAATAGGGTCAACTAGTGTTATTCTAGAGGAGAGACCTGATGAGCCCATGCCCAAGAGGTAGAGGATAGAAAAAGAACAAGTTCCTCAAATAGAGGAATATTCACCCACCTAATCCCCATTGCACATAGAAGATGAATGAATCACTAAGGAGTAAGTGGAACAGTTGGGGTCCCAAGGGGGAATCTTCATTACTACATCATAATTAGAGGAGAGAAATCCCCAGGAACCTTCTATGCCTAGCCTGGAGCTAACCATTGCAGATTATAGAGGAAACGTGTTGGATCCTATGATGGAATAGGCTAGCCATGAATTCATATTTGATGATAATTTTGTCAAGTTTAGAGCCTTTTATCAATTTTCCTAGAGAAAAAACATTGGGTTGTTTGAGGAAAGATGTAATAAAATGAAAACAAAGCATCCCGAGATGGAAGAGGTAGATGTGCAAAATCAAATAAAGGAAGAAATGATGTAGGAATTCAAAAGTTTGACCCCTAAAGAAGGGAGAAAAATGATAAAAGCATTTGGGGTTTTGTTGCTGCCCAATTGGGATATTGCAGATGCTATGATTTTCAATTCTATCATAAAGAAGTTGAGTACAGAGGAAAAGGGGAAGAAGGAAATGAAAGCTTCAAAATTTAGTGAGGATCATGCTGCACTGGTTATATGGTCAATGAGAAAAGGATCTGAGACTAGCTCTTCCCAACTTGATGACACCGGCTTAATAGGAAACTTAATTATGAAAAGAGTTGAAGAAACTACCACTGAAGAGGCCATAGAGCTAGGTGTTGGATCAGCCAACTTCACCTTAGCCACAGATCAGAGAGACATGAGAGAAAGGTTGGAGTTGCAGGATAATTATGAGAAAGTTTTGGCTGCCTACAATAAAAAAGTTTAAAAAAGAATTGAACTGGAAAATAAATTAAAGGGAAACCAAGGGAAATCAAGTAGGCCTAGAATTACCTATCCTTACCCACTAGTGGATCCTTTAAAATCTACTCCCCTTATTGAGATTCTAGACACACCACAGAGACCTCAATACTACATTGTAGAGAATTTTGAGGAAGAAAAGAGAAAATTGTGGGCGTTGCATGTAGAAATGGAGATCCAATATGAGGATAGGTTGAGGAAAGCCATTATGTATCTAGTTGATAAAATTGATTGGCTAGCTTTCTATGAGTAGTTAACAAATGTAGTAAACACATGGGAAGAGTTGAAAGCAAGTGATGATGCCCTGAAGCCAATTGTCAACAAATGGAGTAGAAGGAATAAGGATATTACTCTTATGTGCTTTTCTATTATTAGTCTGTCCTATAAGCATATTGAGAAAACTTATGATTTGACCAATGATATATCAGAGTTTGATGACCAGAGAGTTGCATTGTAGAGAAGGATTAGAAGTTATCTTAACAAGTATAAGAGTATAAATTTTGAACTCTTCCCACATGCCATAGACAGAAAGGATAAGTTGAAGAATAAAGATGAATGGACCTAGGAATTGAATGATTTATTTTTCCTTCGAATAAATAAGGTAACAAATGAAAAGAGAAATTCATGGTGGGCAGCCACAACTAAGAAAGTTGTAAAAGTTCAGTTGTTCTTTGATTCTTTGAGGTAGGATTTTATTGAGATTGATAAATTAAGAGAATATGTGATGAAGAAACAACATGATCTTCTAAATTTTAATTGGCCTGATGACACACTTTTTGACAAGTCGATGGCATATTTAGTTCATGAAAAGTAGTTAGAATATACTAAAATTGATGATGAAAAAATGGAACACGATGAAGCACAAATAATTGACACATCAGTAAAAGGAGAAGAGGACAAAGGTGAACAACCCATTGTAGTGGTGAGCACATAAATCCAAACCGGTGACCTAGTAGGGGAAGAATTAGATATAACTATTGTCTTATCAATTCATGATGATGTAAATGGACAGCCTCAAGTTAAAGTAAGTCTACAAAAATTAGAGCTTGGTCCATCACATGCAGAACCAACTATCACACATTTAGAGGAAGAACAACATCAACAAAGCCAATCATGAAAATCCTCAACAAAAAAAAGTGTAGCAGAAAATGGTTCCCACTAAAGAATATTCATGATGAGAGACATTTTGTTGCACAAATTTTTGTCTTTTATGAAAATAACAATGTAAATATCTTTTTTGTCTTAAGGACAACTATCATTTTCTCTATGCCTAAAGCTTGTTGCATCTCACAATATATAAGTGAGATCCCAAGGCTAGAGAAAGGGTCCAAGTCATTGTATAATTTTAGTTTTACTAAGCTTTGTTCGGTCTAGTCATTGATGCAAACTTTATGATGTATTTTCTCTGCAAATGTCTGAGAATGCATTAATGTTACAAGATCTTAATGCCTGAAAGCCCATGACTTATCTCCAACTTGCAAGAAAGAAATATATGAGATGTGGCTCAAGGTGATCTCAAGTCACTAAGTTTGGGAATAAGAAGCTATAGTATGTTAGATACTAGTCAAAGAAAGAAATAAAAGTATGGAAGCACAAACCAATCAATATGTAAGTTATTTGACAAGTGCGAAGAAATGACGAGAGTTATGTCATGCAGGACTCAAGAGGAAAGTAATGCAAAATATTTGAATGAGAAAACATCTATACACACTCTCTCTCTCTCTCTGAATTTCATGCAAATGCACTTGGCATATATAGACACAAATTGGAGACATGGTGAACATAAAGTCATCATTTGATGGGCACGTATATGCCTCATGTTCCTCATCATTTCATGGAAACTAGTTATTTGTTCATTAATGAAGTATGTAATTAGGACAAATGATTCATAGATTAAATGCAACTTGGTAAAGATTGATTATTCAACCTTCTTTTCAAACATGTCTAAAGTCTGAGTCTAGGTAATATTTAAGTTAATTTTTATAGAGGTTAATTAACCTCACCCAAATCACATATTTGGGAGGTAGTTATTAACCACAAAGGGGAAGTTCTTAACCTCTATGTCTATAAAAGGAGTCATTTTTGGCTTTATAAAGGGACTTTTGGACTTTAGAAAAAGGGAACACTGTGCTAAAATTTTGTTCAAAAGACAATATTTGGAAAATGTGTACAAATTTTGTCTTTGTAATAAAAAATTCCTCTTAGGTTCTTGGTGCAAGAAAATAAAGGAATGTGTAATTTGAGTTCTCTTCTTCTAAATCTAAATGGTTAGAAATGCTTATTCTCCTTGTTGTGACCATTCTCACGGTATTGTGCAAATGTTTGTGAATCTTTGGATCAGCATTGTGCTAATAATAGTTCTCAAGTGTAGATCTCTATTGTTGTTATTAGGAGTTTTAAGTTAGTCCAGGAAAGCTTTGGAGTTGTGTAGTGCATTCATCATCAATGGCTTTCTATTTATCTTTTAAAGTTTGATTTCATCTTTATTTGAAATACTTCAAAATTTACATCATATGAGGGAGCTACTCCTTTAAACATAGAGGAAGGCCACATACCAAGGGCCTATCCAACTATTATGAATAGTTTTCCACATACACTCTATTGGGCCATTTTTATAGTGACAAATCTGTTTACCAATAGATTTTTGGTGACTCTACTAGGGATTGAAACAAGAAAGATTTATCAATCACCTGTGATGAAACAACATGGTATTGCTGCATGAGAATGTGCTTCCAATTCTCTTACCGAATCTTGGTTTCCAAGACATGTAGGAAGATATTATTTCAAATTTGAACACTCTGGCCTGCAGGTGTAGACAAAGTGTGAAACAATATCATCATGCAAATCAAGCTCTAGAAGAAGAAGAATTTGAGGAAATATTGCAAAGAGCTCCTTTTGGTGAAAATGTTGTAGTCATTGAAAGAATAGCTGTTATTCCAAGAAGGAATAGGAAAAATCTTGCCACATCCAAGGTTAGGTAAATAAAAATTAGTAAACTAGCTGATTAAAGGTACCTTCCCTTGAATGAACGTTGGCGACTCTATTTAGAAGATTGAATATTGGCGACTCTATTTGAGGTTCAAATTCAAAACATGGTTTGGTACAAAGGGAAAATGGAAAGCGATAGTGACAGTGATAGTGACGAGGAATACTTTTCATACTCAAAGAAATAGATTCCTAATGAACCTCTACAAGTAAATTTATTGAAGAATTTCTATGGCAACATGAGGCTAGATCCTAGAATGGTTCATCCTTACTTGTTGCAAATATTTCAAAAGATCGAAGAAGATGATGGAAAAGATGATGGATTTCTTTCTCATGATCATGATTCTTTATTTGAAAAAGGTTCAACATATAAAGATAAATGTCTCTTCCCAAAATGCCTTTCATCTAAATCAGCAATGAAGAATAATGGGAATGTCTCTCATTCACCTATCTCTCAACAAAGTCAGATTTTCATCGATCCTGAGCAAGGTAGCTTCTTGAAGAGTTTCTATGGTGGGTAGAAACTAGATCCAAAAAAGATCCATCCATATTTGCTCCAAACTTTGCAAAAGATAGATGAAGAAGATGTTAAAGATAATCATTTTTTCTCTGACAAGCCCAAATCATTTTTAGAAAGAAGTTCCACATGCTATTATAAAGAAGAACTTGATCAGAAAAGTGATTCATGTGAATCAAGGATGGATAATGGTGGTAAAAAAGGTGTTCCAATGCTTGCACCTATTGCTCATCAAAATCATGCTTCCATTGATCCTAATTAGGTTGAATTTTTAAAATGCTTCTATGACAATGCATGCCTAGATCCTAACAAAGTACATCCTTCTTTACTTTAAACACTGAAAGAGTTTGAGAAAGAAGACCCATCCAAGAATTATTTTCTTGTTAGAAAGGACTCATCTAAATCTTCATGCATGATAGAAGACAAGAATTCTATGTCTAATCAAGGAGAGGATCAAGAAATGGGATCTATAGGAGAAGAAGGGTTTGCTAATCTATCAGAGAATCACTATGAAGATTTTAATACCTAGGAGAATGTGTTCAATCATTTCAATCCTAATGAGAAAGAAAAAGAAATACCAAATGTTTCTCAAGGAACTACACAACATATGATTAAAGATGAGGGAAATATGGATCAAGGTGAATTTCATAGTTCTTTTATTCCTACTTGGTGCCTCCATGCTTCAGACGATGACTTCCTCTATGGAGAAGACCATCCTATTCATTCATCCCTAATCATTCATGATGAGAACTCTATTCCTGAAGTCAATTCTTTAGAATATTTTTCACAATCTTCTACCATTGCCATTGATGAAGAAATAACCTCAAGTGAAATCTTGTAGACATCTCTGTTAACTCCTGAGATTGAAGTCTTTACTTTTGAGGATGTTGTAGAGTTTTTAGAAAGTGGTTTGATCATCACAAGAATAGAAGATCATTTTCAAGAGAAAGATGAAAAATTGTCAAGAAATCCTTTTCAAGGTTACATGCAAGTGGAATATGAAGCTTTCCCATTTTGTGAAGATGGTCATCATGAAGAATCAATGAACCAAGTTTGTGAAAACATAGATGAAAATTTAATAATAGGTACGATGAAAATGGGAAGTAAGGATAGGATTCAAGTAAGAGAAGATGAAACATCAAGTTCTCACTCTTCCTCATGCATGAAACTTGAATTTGAAGCATTCAAGTTCAGAAGTGGAGACTATAATGAAGATGTATCTCACACTAGAGAAGTACTTGGCCTTGAAGAAATGTGTTGTAATCTAATGATTGAAAAATGTGAAGATGAAGGCATAGATGATGATGTTCTTTTAAAAGAATTTCCCTTACATCAATATCAACTAATGATCAGTTCTCCTAATTAGATAGACTCATTAGAGGATGTGCACACCAAAATGGAAAAGATGATTGTTTCTTCTTTGAGTGACCAAATGGAAGAAGAGGAAGAAATACATCATGGGAAGATTCAATGTGACAAGGATATGCATTGGAATAATTTCATAGAAAATAAAAACACAATCATCGTCATGGAAAAGAAAGAGTGTCTAGTGTCAGAAATAATTTTAGGAACTCATGATGACCAATCACTAGAATTTCAAGTAGAAGGCTTGTCAAGTGGAGAAAAGTATCATAAATGCATTCAAAAATTCAAGAGCCTTATCCTTCAACTCTTTCAAAATGAAGCCATGAATGACATGCAACATGAAGTAGAGTTGATTATGAAGTCAGAGATTTTTGATGAGACATGGTTATTTGGATATATTCCTTTATCAAGTGATGTGAATTATGCTAGGAATCTTAGAATTGGAATTCAAAGAGCGAACTTATTCTTGATTCCATAGGAACCTGAAAGTTGCCACATGTTAGCACGCCATGGTATTTATATTCCCTAGCTAGTGAATGAATTTGCATGATTATACCTTGAGTGACTGGAGGTAGGGAAACCTACCTTGTATATAGTCTAGATAGGAGTTTCTGTTGTGTTGTTTTATTGTGCCTAGTCTTCCTTTCAGTTCTCCTATTTTTTGTATTTGTTCCCCCTTTTACAAAGTGGTTCCTCATGTGACTCTATAGCCCAATGAATAAGTTACTTTTCTAGTTTCTCTGGATTTGAGCTTCGTCCTTGTCAGTCCTTGTCCTCAGTTAGAGCCAACTATTGCCCTGGTATTTATCATACCCAAATTTCAAAATTTTCAATCAAAATGTACAAGAGGACATAAAAATTCAATCTTTAAAGAGTTCAAAGACTTATACAATTCTTGGTAGTCTCATGATTTCAAATCCTCCAGCTAATCATCAGCTTCACCCCACACTTTGAATTTCCAAATTCCACCATCCGAGTTTCAAATTATGGTAGGTTAATGAAGAGCACCAAAATGTGTATTTTTCACTCAATCATTAACCATTAACCTTTTAAAAGGTTAAGGTTCGAGGTCCAAAACACGTGTTTCACTTTGAAATTTTAACCTCTCCATCAAAAAGAGGTTAAGATAAATTTTCAAAACATGTATTTCAAACCATTAACCTTAACCTCTCATCCAAAAAGGTTAAGGTTGAAGGTTCAAAACACGTATTTTAAATACAGTTATTAACCTCTTGAACTTCTTGGTGGAGGATTGTGTATATGAGTGTTCATGATTGGTCATAATGAAAACTCATATATTTACAAGCAATGAGCTATTTGAACAGGTTGGAGCCTCTCATTTCTCATGCAAACCAAAGACAAGACATCATCTTAGCTTGCGGGTTCCAAGGGACATCAGCCATAATCCAAGCACGTGGTCTTCCTTATAAACTTCTCTTTACCTCTAATTTGTAGCATTCGACTGGTATTGGAAGATGATGCATGTTAACTGTTTGACAGAATGTTATTGAATAACCCGCCAATCTGGAGGATGAGAACATGGATGCTGCACGTTATTTGTTTAACATGAAAAGCAAGCCGCACACATGAAGATTATATGGTCTAGGTGTATGGATTCATGATAATAGACAAGGCACTGAAACATGTGCGATCTGAGTTTTTGATCCTCAACCGGACCATGACAAAGCACGTGAACTATTTGGATGGATGGATGCGAAATATGGAAACTCTTGATGGAAGATACAAATCCTCAGAAGTCTTGTGATGCTTTGGTGCTGCTGGATATGAGTGGGAGTGTGGAGTCTGAGAAGCCATCTGACAGAAACTTTGGAATGAGGAATTTCAAGGATGGAGCTGTCATGTTCGGAGGGCCTCATGTAGAATTGAAAACAGGGAGAAGAGACAGCAAGAAGAGCAGTGCAACAGTGGTGGACAAATACATTCCACTCCACAATGACAGTGTCTTGACTGTTCTATTACGATTTGGTGCCATAAGAATCGATGCAAGGAGTTGTTACTCTTATAGGGGCACACACAGTTGGAAGAACACACTGTGGGAACTTGGTACACAGGCTGTACCCAAAAGTGGATCCAACTCTGAATGCAGAATATGCAGTGTATTTGAAAGGTCGCTGCACAAAAACAAATCTAGATCCAGAAGCAGTAGTCTATGCACGTAATGATCATGGGACGTCAATGAAGTTTGATAACAATTATTACAAAAATCTGATGAAGAATAGGGGCTTTCTGGTGGTAGATCAGAAGCTGCTTTTGGACCGCGGAACATCTCCTTATGTCAAAAAGATGGCCCAAGACAATCAGTATTTCTTTTCTCAGTTCTCAAAAGCACTTTTAATCCTCTCTGAGAACAATCCTCTCACGGGAAATAATGGTGAAATCAGAAAAGACTATCGCTTTGTCAATGCTTAAATCACCCTCGTGTTACTATAGTGTTCTAAACAGTTGCATAGTATGTGGATAATGGATTCAAGGTGTGTGAATTGTTGCAAGCATATACAAAGCACGTGATCTGTTTGATAGAAATCCCATGACTTATCTCCAACTTGCAGGAAAGAAATATATGAAAAATGTGGCTCAAGGTGATCTGAAGTCACTAAGTTTGAGAATAAGAAGCTGTAGTATGTTAGATACTAGTCAAAAAACGAAATAGAAGCATGGAAGCACAAACCAGTCAGTATGTGAGTTATTTGACAAGTGCGGAGAAATGACGAGAGATATGTCATGCGAGACTCAAGAGGATAGTAATGCAAAATATTTGAATGAGAAAACATCAATATAGCCTACAGTCATATATATATATATATATATATATATATATATACACTCAGAATTTCATGCAAATGCACTTGGCAGATATAGACACAAATTGCAGACATGGTAAACATAAAGTCATCATCTGATGGGCATGTATATACCTCATGTTCCTCATCATTTCATGGAAATTAGTTATTTGTTCATTAATGAAGTATGTAATTAGGACAAATGATTCGTAGATTAAAAGTGGCTTGGTAAAGATTGATTATTCAACCTTCTTTTCAAACAAGTCTAAAGTCTGAGTCTAGGTAATATTTAAGTTAATTTTTGTAGAGGTTAATTAACCTCACTCAAATCACATATTTGGGAGGTAGTTATTAACTATGAAGAGGTAGTTCTTAACCTTTATGTCTATATAAGGAGTCATTATTGGCTTTATAAAGGGACTTTTGGACTTTAGAAAAAGGGAACACTATGCTAAAATTTTGATCAGAAAATAATATTTGGAAAGTGTATACAAATTTTGTCTTTGTAATAAAAAATTCCTCTTACGTTCTTGGTGCAAGAAAATAAAGGAACGTGCAATTTGAGTTCTCTTCTTCCAAATCTAAATGGTTAGAAATGTTGATTCTCCTTGCAGTGAGCATTCTCATGGTATTGTGTAGATGTTTGTTAATCTTTGGATCAGCATTGTGCTAGTAATAGTTCTCAAGCTAGATCTCGATTGTTGTTATTAGCAGTTTTAAGTTAGTCCAGAAAAGCTTTGGAGTCGTGTGGTGCATTCATCATCAATGACTTTCTATTTATCTTTTAAAGTTTGATTTCATCTTTATTTGAAAAAATTCAAAATTTACGTCATACGAGGGAGCTACCCCTGTAAATGTAGAGGAAGGCCTCATACCAAGGGCCTATCCAACTATTGTCAACAGTTTGTCACATACAATCCGTTGAGCCATTTTTACAGTGACAAATCTGTTTATCAACAATTCTTTAAATACTTATATCAATTAGAAAAATAAAAATATCACAATTCTACCATGTAATTTATAAATAATAGACAATACTCATTGATATTATATTTATAGTATATATTATTACTAAACAATTAGATTAATTAAATAATATAATTATTGTAAAAAATGTTATAAATAATTTTCAGTCATAATAGTTTTTTATAAATAACTTTATATGAAACCTAAATATTATTAAAATTGTTAATTTTTTAAAATTAAATAAAAGTTCCAATTTTTTTAAATTTATCATTATCTAATATTTTACATTTATAAATTTTTCTTTTATTCATTATTAATTTTATAAATTATAATTATAATTTAAATTAATTTAAAAATAAAATATCTATTGATTTTTTTAATAAATCATAACAATAATAATAATCAATTTATTAAATTCTTAATTTTAATTAAGATCTGTTGATCTTTATTCTTGTTATTTGTTTTATTTGACTAGTATCCCATATAGTCTAATTTCTTTACTTTCTCTACGTACTCGTACACAATCTACAATATATGTACTTCCTAGTATTTAAATAACACATTAACTTCATAAGTTTTTCTACCTAATCTTCAACATTTAATTCTATATAGTTTATAGTTTGTAGAAATTTGTAATATTTTATTTTTATAACTTCTTCAAATCCAATTTCCTGGTACTTGGTAGAAAGCTAAATATTAGAGGAATTTGACAAGGAAGGTTTTAGTGGTAATTTTACACTTCTTTGAATCCAGACAGGCTTCTCGAGAGAGTTCAAATCCATGCCCGTTTCACAAATCTGTGTAAAGAGATTGAAGTATGACTTTAGCCAATGTAGAAATAAACGAACATTTGGCACTATTCTTGGACAGGAATCAGAAATTACTGGTCCATCTGTTAGATAATAATAATTATTTTGTATAAGACCAAGACAACGAAGCCCTGTAGATTCTGTCGAAATTCTTAAAAAGGTGAAAAAAAATTCGTTAACTTTGTCTACACGGAGAGGTGAATATCAGAGGGATTCACCATTCCTTGGATATATATATTATGACTAAATGTTTTCCAAGGATCATAATTATATCACCACATTACACTATGTAGTGTCATGCACTGTAGGAATTCATCATCCTTTGGATATTGATGTTTCTTCACATCTTCCTTCATTTTTTATAGCACCGCATTAGACGCTGCACTGTAGCTGATTTAATCCTTTTTCTCTTCACATCTTCCTCCATTTTTCTCTGATGGAGACTTGCTATAGTCATGAAGTTATGGATCGCTGTAATGGTGTTTCATTGAGCCATAGATTCGATGAAAGAATGTTAGATTTTGATTCAAGTGTGAGCGAATGGTCTTTTTGGAGAGATCCATTCGTCCAAGACAATGGATCATTGATACCTCAATTTGTTGGGGTGGATGGGAACTTCACTAACCATCATGAGCTGCCAAGTACCAGTCAGAAGAAGCAGTCTGAATTGAATGCAATTCAAGGCAACAGTCCTTTTGCACTTGATATATCTCCAATGCAAGAGGATTTAATGGAGAAACTAATGAGCGAGGAGATATTTAGAAGCACTCAAGGCAGCTGTGGCTATGATAAGGATGTTATGAGCATTGTAGCTGAGAGAGTCTGCGGTGTAGAAAATCATAGTACAGCAAGCGGCACATTCAATTGGGCAACTAGAAGCTTGATTCCCTGTAGCAATGCAGACTCATCAGATAACAAGGGAATGCTACTTATTTATCTTCTTACAACATGCGCTGAAGCCATTTCAGATGGGTCCAATGACCTTGCTCTCATTTTGCTTGGCAGATTGAGAGAGATGGTGTGCGTAACAGGTTCCACCGTGGAGAGAGTTGCTTTCTATTTGTCTCGTGCACTTCACCACCGTCACCAACTCAGCTTAGGAGAAAATTCCATGGAAGTCAACTTGAAGCCGCAGCAATTGAGGGATGTGGGTACTTTGAGTCTACTCAACCAAGCATTCCCATTTATCAGAATACCACATTTCACGGCCAATCAGAGCATTCTGGAAGCAATCAAGGATGAAAGACAGAAAATTCATATTGTAGACTTCGACATAATGGAAGGGATGCAGTGGCCACCATTAATGGAAGCTTTGAAGAGTGGAGCCTACGAGATTGAGCACCTGAAGATCACTACCCTCAAATGGGATTGCGGTGATGATGAAAATAATGATGAGCCCTTAATGTGTACAAGTGCACACACTGGCAGAATGCTGTCTGAGTATGCGGCCTCTCTGGGGATTCCATTTTCTTTCGAGGAAACAGCTGTGGAGAATTTGAAGAGGGACAATGATGAAGTTGTAGCTGTGAATTGTATGTGGAAATTGCCACACATGTGCGAGAGAAGCAGAACCCAGTTGTCCAAATTCATTGAGGGAGCACGCTGGCTTGATCCAGTGATCCTGACCGTTGGAACAGGACCTCCTGATGAGCCCCCTCAAAGCAATAAATTTTTGGACAGTTTTACTGAATGTCTGAAAAATCTTTGTGCGGTGTTCGATTGTTCTGAAGCAGGTTTGCCTGAACCATATTCACTTGCTCGAGCAAAGGTGGAGTTTCTGTTTTTGGCTCCAATGGTATGCAGGCCATTGTATCATACTGGGCAATTAGGGCCAATCAGCAAAGTTCTGGATATCCAGCCCAAATGCGGCTTCATTGAAGGAGAAATCAGCAAGAAGAACGTGATGTATGCGAATCAGATGCTTGTCCATTTAGGGTTTCCAATGCAGTACAGAGTGAAATGTGTGGATTCTCAGCAGCTGCTTCTCCAATGGCATTCGACAGTTTTTTCTCGCCTTTCCGTTTGGAAACCGATTAACTACTCCAACATCGAAATTATTCCGGATGTTTATTTTTGGTAATAAACATTTTAAGGTTATATTGTCAATATATCCAGAATAGAAGTTGGTGCAGTAGTATCTGAGTTTAGTATGCAGTGTTTTAAATTTAAATATATATATATGTGTATATATATTATAGAAATATAATAAAACGGTGGAGGTCAATTGGTTTGCCTGTGGACAAATATATGAATATGAAGTATTGCAATTTAAAAGTTTTTAATTATAAGTTGTACAATATTTATATCTTTTTATTAAAAATATAAAATCAAGATTTGACAAGTTTTAATAATAATAAATTTAGTTAATGTTAAGGTGGGTGGAAAAGAACTTTCTAAATGTCATGAATTGTCATAAGGGATTGTAGGTCATATCAAGGTGGAATATAAATAACCTCAGAGCTCATAACCTTGTAATGACTTTAGTGTTTTCCATACTTTTCAAGAAAGGAATAGGGTCACTAATTATTTTTTTAACAAATCTTTATCTTCATCAACCTAATATTTATTATTGAAAGATTAATGTCCAAGTTTTGTGGAAATTAAAAATCTCATTAATGGTGACATTTGAACATGTTGAAGGGAGGCTTTTTGGTCCAATGATGATGGTTTGTATTTGCTTTGTCAAAATTCAAAGATTGATTTGTGTAGAGGCCATTATGAGATGTGAAGGTAAGAAATACAAGTGGAAGCTTTATTGGGAAACCATTCAAAGCCAATCTTATGATGACACGATTTTTGAGCATTTTCTCCTTGACATTTCCCTTTTTCTTTACTAGCTTTGTGTTTTCATTTGACATCTATTACTATTTTAGTAAGTGGAGACCAAACCAAGGCTTGTCTTGCTTCCTACAAGAAATGACATAAAAAACCCATAATTTTTGGGGGAGGGGATGGGGGAGGAGCTCTCTATGGGAGATATCATCCCATGCCTAGAGAAATACATGGCTATGAAATAATGGTAGTAAAGTGTTTGTTAATGGATGGAAGAATAGGACACTTATATGTTTCTATAAGATATAAATCATTGTTTTTGAAGAGATAATTGTTGAATTCATGGGCAAGTTGTTGAAATGGAAAATGTTCGATAGAGACCATAAGACATCAAATGATTTTATTTTTATCTTCTTAAATGGAGATGAATGGGTGAAGGTCTAGCAACCAACTACATAGGGGTCTAGATTGTTGTGAGACCTTCAGACTCATTTGGATGGAGGTCATTGAAGTAGTTATGAGGTGTATAACATTGGATGTCCATATTTCTAGTCCATGTTATTAAAGTATTTCAGGCATAACATATTGCTATCAATGCTCTACTATTTTCCCACCTTTTTGCAAGATGAAATTATTGAACACAGGAATAACTACAATTTATTAGTCCTTTTTGAAGGAATTATTTTTCTTATTATGGTATATGCCAAAGATATGTCTATTCCATCAAAGTCATCTTGGTTGAAATGAAATATCAAACTTGCACAAAATATGCATGTGATTTATTCGGATAAGTCCACATATCTAGAGGATACCCCTTTAGATAAGGAGTGAACTTAACATGTGGGTGATAGGAAACATCCCCAAAAGGATACCCATCAATCCAGACCCTCATGGATTGGAGGGTTTGAGGCATATTTAGATGATACTAACTATGTTTGCACAATGCAGTAGGTCTCAACCTCTCTTACCCCTACCCCACCTAAAGCTGCCAAGAAGTGTATACTTGAGAAAGGAAAATCTTCTAATCCTCCAAATGGCAAAAAAGTCAATAAAGGAAATAAGGGCAAGAAGTTATCCCTTCTTGGGATTAAGAATAATGTGATAATGTTGACACCAATATTATGGAGACAAATGAAAATATTATAAATTATACTTTACAATGATTAGTTAGAAATGGTAATACATATTTATCTTTATAGTCCCTCTCTACAATAATATATACTATTCCTTCTAAACAAAAAATTAACTATAATTTTTATATTACAAATTTGTACACTTATTTATATAAGTTTCTTATTTTTTTTATAACTATACTAGTTGTGAATAAGTCAAATTTCTATTGAATTTTTCTTATATCTATATATCAGTTCAAAATAAAAAGTTCATGCAATTTATTTGTATTATGTTTGTAGTATATATTATGAAGAAAAGATATTGACAATATACAAATAGATTATATTAATTTAAGAATACAATTATTCTGAAAAAAATATGTTGATTGTAGTTCATAATATTTTTAAAAATAATTTTATCATGACATTGATTAAAAACTATTTGGAAGACTTACCATATTAAAAAAAAATATTTTAAAAATATTTATAGAAATTCATCTTCTTTTCCTATTATTTTTCAATATTTTAAAACTATATATTTTATCTTAAAACTGTTTAAAAATTAAAACTAATAATTATTATATACTCTACAATTTAATATAATTATTCTTTATAATTTATAATTTGAATTGAAGACATTGATCTTTATTCTTCTTAATTGTTTTATTTGACTAAAATACAGAACACAACAATTTCTTGACGAGTTTCTCTACCTTGTCTTGGTCATTCTATATACGTGTATGTACTTCCTAAAATTTAGATAGTAACTAAGATTTTATAAGCTTTTTACCTAATCTTCCTCATTTCACTCAGAATGTTTCATAAGATTTTGTAGGACTTTTCGAACTTTCATGTCCTACTTCTTGCAACCAAATATAACATAGTTCATGGAAAGCTGATATTAAGGAATTTGACAAGAAGGCTTTAATGCATTCGTACTTGTCTGAATTTAGATTTTTTATTAAAGATTAGATTATACAAATTTGCATTGAGAGAGTACAACAAAGGATTGTAGCAAATGTAGAAATAAACGTGTGTTTTGGCAATATCTCTAGATGAATCACAAATGTGGTCCATCTATCAAAAAACTACAGTATAAGAATGTAGTCTTGTAGATTTAGTCCCCAAAAGGTGTAAGGAAAATTTCTTAACTTTGTAAATGTAATTAATATTTTTTTATCCATCCATATTATCTGTAGAGGTGAAGAAAATGCATTCCTTAATGTATGGAGATAGATAGTAATAAAGAATTCTTAAGCTTTGATACTTATTAGAATAATTGAAATATGTATGTAAGTATTGAATAATAACTTAGTAGTTAAGTTTTTTTTATTGTTACTAGTTAATGATTTAAAAAATATATAATTGAACTATTATTTTTTATTAAAATAGTTATAATATTATTAAAATGTTAACAAATATTATTGTTATTTTTGTATAATTTATATATGTAGTTAATTTTTATTATTATATGTCAAATCTTTCTTGTGGTACACTCAAATTAGTCAAATTCTATTGTACTCTTTCACAATAAATTTGATTTTAAGTGTAGAAGTTAGAAATTTCATATTACAAATATATGTAATTGTTCACATATATAATAACATTTAATCTTGACTTGATATCAATCTAATTATATATATAAATATAAATTATAAATATAAAAAATAATTTTATATATTATATCTAAAAGAAAAAAAATTATTTAAAAATAAAATATTTATTTAGTAAATTAAAATAATAATAATAATTTTTAAAATTCAAATCCATTAATCTTTATTCTAGAGATTGTTTTATTCGAGTAGAATGCCATACAGTCTAATTTTTCAACTTACTCTTATACAATCTACATATATGTACTTCTTGACATTTAAATAATACATAAGATTTCATAAGTTTTTCAACCAAATCTTCAACATTTAACTCCTAGTAGTTAATAGAATTTAGTATTTTTAAAAATAACTTCTTCACATCCAATTTCAGAGCAATTTGACATGGAAGGCTTTAATGGTTCCATACTTCCCAAAATCTTGACAGCCTTCTCGAGAGAGTTAATATCCATGCCCGTTTTACAAATTTGTATAAAGGGATTGACGTACAAGTTTAGCCAATGTAGAAATAAACGTGCATTTGACAATACTCTTGGACAGGAATCAGAAATGTGGTCCATCTATTAAATAATTACTATATAAGATCGAGACAACGTAGCCCTATAGATTCTGTCCAAATCCTTAAAAAAGTGAAATCAAATTCGTTAACTTTGTCTACACGCAGAGGGGAATATCAGTATATCAGAGGAATTCATCATCGTTTTTATATATATTAGGACTAAATGTTTTCCAAAGACCACCCATTCGATTGTGCACTGTGCAGTGTAGGGGTTTCAGTATGCCAGGATATTGATGTCTTTTCACATCTTCCTTCATTTCATATTGTACCGCATTGCACTCTGCACTGTAGCTACTTTAATCTCTTTTCTCTTCCCATCTTCCTCCATTTTTCTCTGATGGAGACTTAATTACTATGCTCATGAAGTTATGGATCACTGCAATGGTGTTTCATTATTGAACTATAGATTCGATGAAAGAATGTTGGATTTTGATTCAAGTCTGAGCGAATGGTCTTTTTGGAGAGACCCATTCGTTCAAGACAATGGATCGCTGATACCACAATTTGTTGGGGTGGATGGGACCTTCGCTAACCATCAAGAGCTGCCAAGTACCAGTCAGCCGAATGCAATTCAAGGCAATGGTCCTTTTGCACTTGAATACTCTTCAATGCAAGAGGATTTAATGGAGAAACTAATGAGCGAGGAGATATTTAGAAGCACTCAAGGCAGCTGTGGTTATGATAGGGATGTTATGAGAATAGGAGCTGAAAAAGTCCATGGTGTAGAAAACCATAGTACATCAAGCGGCACATTTAATTGGGCAACTAGAAGCTTGATTCCCTGTAGCAATGCAGACTCATCAGATAACAAGGGAGTGTTACTTATTTATCTTCTCACAACATGCACTGAAGCCATATCAGATGGGTCCCATGACCTTGCTCACATTTTGCTTGGCAGATTGAGAGAAATGGTGTGCGTAACAGGCTCCACGGTGGAGAGGGTTGCTTTCTATTTGTCTCGTGCACTTCAACACCGTCATCAACTCAGTTTAGGGGAGAATTCCATGGAAGTTAAGTTGAAGCCGCAGCAATTGAGGGATGTGGGTACTTTGAGTCTACTCAACCAAGCATTCCCATTTATCAGAATACCACATTTCACGGCCAATCAGAGCATTCTGGAAGCAATCAAGGGTGAAAGACAGAAAATTCATATTGTAGACTTCGACATAATGGAAGGGATGCAGTGGCCACCATTAATGGAAGCTTTGAAGAGTGGAGCCTACGAGATTGAGTACCTTAAGATCACTGCCCTCAAATGGGATTGCGGTGATGATGAAAATAATGAGGAGCCGTTAATGTGTACAAGTGCACACACTGGCAGAATGCTGTCTGAGTATGCGGCCTCTCTGGGGATTCCTTTTTCTTTCGAGGAAACAGCTGTGGAGAATTTGAAGAGGGACAATGATGAACTTGTAGCTGTGAATTGTATGTGGGAATTGCCACATATGTGCGAGAGAAGCAGAACCCAGTTGTTCAATTTCATTGAGGGAGCACGGCGGCTCGATCCAGTGATTCTGACCGTTGGAACAGGACCTCCTGATGAGCCCCATCAAAATAATAAATTCTTGGATAGTTTTGATGAATGTCTGCGAAATCTGTGTGCAGTCTTCGATTGTTCTGAAGCAGGTTTGCCTGAACAATATGCCCTTGCTCGATCAAAGGTGGAGTTTCTGTTTTTGGCTCCAATGATATGCAGGCCATTAAATTACACCGGGCTATCACGGCCAATCATTAAGGTGGTAGACATCCCACCCAAATGCGGCTTCATTGAAGGAGAGATTAGCAAGAAGAATGTGATGTATGCGAATCAGATGCTTGTCCATTTAGGGTTTCCAATGCAGTACAGAGTGAAATGCGTGGATTCTCAGCAGCTGCTTCTCCAATGGCATTCAACTGTTTTGTCTCGCCTCTCCGTTTGGAAACCAATTACCTACTACAACGACATTATTCCGGATGTTTATTTTTGGCAATAAACATTTCAACGTTATATTGTCTGTATATCCAGAATAGAATTAGTTGGCGCACTAGTGTGTATATATATATAAAATAAAAATATAAAACAAAACGGTTGAGGTCAGTTGGTTTGCCTTGTGTTTAATTTTAGAAATTTATTGACAAATATATGAATATGAAGTATGATTTAAAATATTGGAGACTTACAATTTAAAAGTTTGTAGTGAGATGTATAGACTGTACATTAATTATATTTTTTATTTAAAATGTGAAATCAAGATTTGACAAGTTTTAATAACAATTAATTTAGTTAATGTAAGGTGGGTGGAAAGTGACTCTCTAAACATCATGACTTGTCATAAAGGGATGTAGTTATCAAATTGGAATATAAATAATCTTCGAGTTACGAACCTTGTAATGACTTTGATGTTTTCCATACTTTCCAAGAAAGGATTAGGTCCACTAATTTTTTTATTTTTTTCAACCAATCTTGGTCTTCATCAACTTAACATTTTTGTTTGGGGCATCAATGACCATGCTCATGTGGAAATCAAAAAACTTATTGATGATGACATATGAACATGTTGAAGGGAGACATTTTGGTCTAATGATGATGATTTGCATTTTCTCTATCAAAATTCAAAGATTGATTTGTGTAGAGGTCATTATGAGATGTAAAGGTAAGAAATATAAGTGGAAGATTTATGGTGAAACCATTCAAAGCCAACCTTATGATGACATAATTTTTGAGCATTTTCTCCTTCACTTTTCCCTCATTCTTTACTAGCTTTGTGTTTTCATTTGGCATCTATTACTATTCTAGTAGGTGGAGACAAAACCAAGGCTGGTCCCACTTCCAACGAAAATGTCATAATAAACCCATAATACGGGAGGGGTGTGCAGCTTTCTATGGAATCTATTAACCCATTTCTAGAGAGATTACATGTTTATGACCCAATGGTAACAAACTATTTGTTGATGGTTGGAAGAATGGAACACTATGCGTCTAGAAGATAGAAATCATTATTTTTGAAAAGATAATTGTTGAATTCATGGGCAAGTTGTTTGAATGGAAAATGTTCTATAGAGACCATAAGACATTAGATGAATTTGTTTGCATCCTCTTCAATGAAGATGGATGAGAGAAGGTCTAGCAACCAACTACATAGGGGTCTATGGTTGTGAGAGCTTGAAACTCATTTGGATGGAGGTCATTGAAGTGATTATGAGGTGCATAACATTGAATGTCCATTTTACTAGACCATGTTATTAAATTATGTCACTTTTCAGGATGCCATTAATGAACATAGGAATAACTACAACTCATTAGTCCTTTTTGAAGGATTTATTTTTCTTATTATGGTATATGCTAAAGACATGTCTATACCATCAAAGTCATCTTGGTCCAAGTCATCCATCCAAACCCCCATGGAACAATGGAAGAGTGGAACACTATGTGTCTAGAAGATAGAAATCATTATTTTTGAAAAGATAATTGTTGAATTCATGGGCCAAAAGGAGACCCATCCATCCAAACCCCCATGGATTGGAGGCTTTGAGGCATATCTAGACGATCCTAACTATATTTGTACAATGAAGTAGGTCTAAATCTCTTTTACCCTTTCTACACCTGAAACTGCCAAGAAGTTTATTCTTGGGAAAGGAAAATCTTCTAATCCCCAAAATGGAGAAAACATCAATCAAGGAAAAAAGAGCAAGAAGTTGTTCCTTGTTGGGATTGGCAATAATGTGATGATGTTAACCCCAATATTATGGAGACTAATGCCAATATCATAAGTTATACTTTACAATGATTAGTTAGAAGTGGTAGTACACATTTTTCCTTATAGTCACTCTCCACAATATTATACAATTTTCCTACTCAATAAAAAATTAATTATAAATTTCATATTACAAATATATACACTTATTCATATAAGTTTCTAAATTTTTTTGACTATACTAATTGTTGAAAAAGTCAAATTTATATTGAATGTTTCTTAGACCTATATATCAATTCAAAAACAAACTTCATGCAATTTATAAACAACATATACTATTTATTTGTATTCAGTTTATAGTATATATATTATGAAAAAAAGATATTGACAATATACAAATAAGTTATATTAGTTTTTTAATACAACTATTATACCAAAAAATATGTTGATTGTGGTCTATAATACTTTTTAAAAATAATTTTACCATGACATTGATTAAAAAATATTTACAAGACTTAAAATGTCAATACTATTAGAAAAAAATTAATGGAATTTAACATTTTAACCTATTAACATTTAGTATTTTAAAACTATATATTTTATCTTATATTGTTAAAAATTAAAAATAATTATTAGCATATACCTCACAATTTAATATCATTATTATTTTTAATTAATAATTTGAATTGAAGACATTAATCTTTATTCTTTTTATTTGTTTTATTTGACTAAAATACCAAGCACAACATTTTTTTATTAGTTTCTCTACCAAGCCTTGATCATTCTATATATATGTATGTAGTTCCTAAAATTTAGATAGTGACTAAGATTTTATAATCTTTTCCTCCTAATCTTCATCATTTCCCTCTAAATTTATAAGATTTTTTAGGACTTTCTAAACTTTCATATCCTACTTCTTGGAACCAATATAACAACATTCATAGAAAGATAATATTCAGGGATTTGACAAGAAGGCTTTAATGAATTCATTCATTTTTAAATGTAGACAATTTTTTTAAGATTAGAATATACAAATTAGCATTGAGAGATTAGAGTAGAGGACTGTAGAAATAAATGCGTGTTTTGGCAATATACTTAAAGATGAATAAGAAATGTGGACCATCTATTAAGAAAACATCCTTGTAGATTCAGTCCTAGTTGCTAAAAGAGTGGAGAAAATTCCTTAGCTTTTTCTACATGTAGAAGGGAATATCAAAATGCCAGAAGAGTTAGGCAAGCCCTTTTATCATCCTTAGAATATATATCACCACCATTGTTCATAATATTTTGGAGGCTACTAAATTATTATGGGAAATTAAGAACGTAAGACCTCAAGTTAGCAAGTATGTATCCAAAGACCAAAACTCCAGAAGCCAGAGTTGATGATGGACCTTCAACAAACCAATCATATTATTCTGGATGTTTATTTTTGGGAATAAACATTCTAAATTACATTCTCTTATATCCAAGATAGAAGTTGGTATAGTAGTATCTTAGTGTAGATTTATGTAGTATTTTACATTTAAATATGCATGTAGTATAAAATTACAAAAAAAAAGGTCAGAGGATTTGTTTGCCTTGTCTTCCTTTAAATATCTATACATTTGCATCAGAGACCTACAATTTAAAAGTATTTATTCATTAGTATAGATTGTACAAATATTATATCTTTTAATCAATATTTGACAAGTCAATATTGTATGGAAATTAAAATTACTATTTCAAAAGGTAATGGGAAAATTTGGTGGAAACTGGCTCTCTAATTATTGTAAATTGTCATGTGGAGATATAGAAATCACATTGAACTATAGGTAATCTTATAAGTGATAGTGTTGAAATGCTTAAGGCTTGTGGTGAATTTATTATTTTTTGCAATTTTGAAAAGAAATAGGGTCATTGATCTTTTTGTTGATTTTGTTGTATATACCTAACATATATCATTAGGGTACTAACAATCATGTGTCTCTAGAAGTTCAAAACCCTATTTATGATGGCATCTGAACATGTTTTTGATTAAGGGTTAAACGAGGTTCTCTTCTTACCTGATGTCTCTTTTGTGACCTTAGCCTCATCCAAATCCAAGACCACAGTATTGTTTGCCTACATATCCACATTTCCAACTATTTTATTCATATTTTCCACTGAGGCTTCCATCAGCTTTTGGTAATTGGTGATCAGAATAGAGGTGTTTCTTTCTAAATTCTTAATTCTGTTAGCCAGTCCATGTAGACGTGTTGATTGGAACATGTTAAAGGGAGACCTTTTAGTCTATTGATAATGCTTTTTATTTTCTATATTGAAATTTAAAGCTCAACTTTTCCAAAGGAGATGTAATGATGAGAAATCTAAGTAGAAGATTTGTTGGGCCACTATGAGTTCTTTACTAGGACATGTACCCTATTTGGTTTTTGTTGTTATGTTTTTATATTGTTAGTTAGTTTCTCTTGTGTTGTTTGAAATTTATTTTGGGTAAACAGTTTGTGGTGACACTTTAAAATTTATTTACTCTAATCAAAAGAAATAAATTTATATAATATAAATTAATAGTATGTATGTATATATATATATATATATATATATATATATATATATATATATATATATATATATATATATATATATATATATCTATTGAAATCAAAACTATTCTATGCCAATATGAAATGTTGGCATAAAGTTACCTTCTAATTATTGTGAATTGTCATGTACGAATGTAGAAACAAAATTGAACTATAAACAATCTTATAACTAATAAGCTTAAAAATGTTTAAGACTTTTGGTGAGTTGATTATTTTTCATGATTTTCTTTTTTTCAAATTCTAGTGTTCATTAACCTAGAATTTATTATTAAGAGACTACTCATCATCTATCTCTAAAAGTTAAAAACCTCTTATGTATGAACACATCTAAACATGTTCAAATGATTCATTTCAATCTAATCATAATGATTTGTATTTTCTCTATTGTAATTTGAAATTTGACTTGTCTAGAGGCCATTATGAGATGCATAGACAATAAATCCAAGTAGAGGATGTGTTGGGCCACCATTATTTATTTATTGAGTTGTGCACTCTATTTAGGCTTCTTGTTTTTAGCTGATGTGTTATTCTTACTCTATTTCTCTTTTGTTGTTGCATAATTTATTTTTGGGAAGAAGGGTAGTGGAGTTACTTTAAAAGCTATTTACCCTAATACAACCAAGGGATAAAGAATTTTTGTAATAATTAACTTGTAATGATGAGTGGGAGAAGGAGCTAGGGTGCAAGAGTGGCTAGGGTTTCTGAAGCCAAGGAGGCCAATGATGGTGGCAACAAGGAGTTTGACGATAACAATCTTGATGGTTGAATGGTTCTCCCCATGCCTATGCCTACTTGAAGTGGTGTTTTTTGTAGTGATAGGGGGTGTTTTTTTTTGTCCTAGTTTTGTTTGGCCTAGGGGATGCTTGTGCTCTCTGTTGGGTGGGGACTAACTATGGTGGCTTTGTGGCTTGTCTCCATTGTTTTGACGTAACTATAGATAGTTTTGTAGGCTTGATATGGTGTGGAGTTTGTGGCTGATGGCATTTTTTTCTATCACCCCTATTCCCCGCATTGGGATTTGGATTTGGTTGATTTTTTGGTCTAGATGTGGTGTTGGTCTCAACCTCCAATGGGATCTCTTGTATTTGAAGTTTGCTAGAGATGAAGAGACAAATGGGTTTGGTTTGGATGGCTACGTGTTACGGCTCCAATGGAAGTTCTTTTCTTTAGGGAATTTTGTTATGGCTGATGGGGCTCTTGTGATTCCTAGGGTCTGCAGGAGCTTGAACATTGATGTTCTAATCTGGAGGGGAAATGATGTCCCTATCCCTAGTACTAGTTCTATTGATGGGTTTATTGTCCCCAAACAGGTCTTTACTTTCATGGGTTTTCCTGTTAGTGGACCCCCTTGGCTAGGCACTGTTGTGGAGTGCACCTTTTTCAATCATTTGGGGATTTTCTTTCCCCTTGATGCTTGCTTCTTTGGGATGTCCTTTGGTTCCTTGTGCTCTAAGGTGATGGATTCCTCTATTTGGTGGTAGAATCTGGTTGAGGCTTTCATTTCGGGGCTTCTGATGTCTATGTGGTGGAGGTGTCCTTTGTCCTATTCTTTCACTTTCATGATTTCTATTGAGGTGGAGGACCCTATTAAGGTGGGGGAAACACTTATGGATGCTAGGGGAAAGTGGTGATGAATGGGTTCAGTGGTTATTCTCCTTCTACTGTTTGTGAGTATCTTTTTCTTATTGTTAGAAATCTAGCTAGAAAAAACATGTTTGGATAGTATACTTCATGTGGTGAAGGGATGACTCCATAGCTAAATGATTTGATGTAGAGAGGTGTGTTACTGCCTTGGAGGATGGGCTGGGTCTTCCTAATTGCTTCTATATTCACAACTCCTATGGAGGTGGAGCAATCTTCTATTGAGTCAGAGGTCATATTTTGGCGATGGGAAGCAGAGGAGATTCTTATCTAGATTTTGTTTACTAATTCTATTTCTAGTAGTTTTGTTAGTGGTAGAATAGGGAGCAAATTTTATCTCTTAGGTTTGTCTTCTTCCTCCCTGCTCCTCTCATCTATGGGAGTTTACAGAGGTATGGAAGAATTTTGATTGCATTTTCCAAGATTGGAGGTTGAGCCTTGCTTGGACCATGGTTGGTAGATATGTAACATGTTTCCCAAGGCTAGAGGTATAGTCTTGTTTGGTCCTATATCTTTTCTTAGAGTTCTAACAATAATGGATGGCCTGAGTTTGTTCCCTTTTTGTTATGGTGATTTCATATTTTAGTTTTTCTTTTCCCCCTAAACAAGTGATTTTTGGTAGTTTTAAAGGGCACACTCTAGTCCTTTTTTGTTTTTGGTTTAAGTCTATAACTATTGTGGGGGCTTGTCCCAAGTCTTTCATTGAAAGTGTTGACCATGGTTGGCTGGTCAGTCGCTTGTGGACCTTTATCTTTGATAGAGGGAGATAAAATTTTATTACTAGCCACTAGTATTATTATATTATTAGTATCTAGTGTTCTAATTGTACTTTAGGTCAGTACCCATTAATTGCTACTTTTCTAAATCAAAAACCTATTTACTCTAATCAAAAGTAATAAATTTATTTAAGATAAAATGATAGTATATATAGTGATTGTATACATTAAACAAAAAATAATAATAAATTAATAATTTAATTTCACATTTTAATTTTTTCTTTTTTTTTGATGTTTCTCTCCACTAGTTCCTAATCATTATTATATGTATATAATAATAAAAAGGTTCTAATTTTGTACTATACAATTTTGCAAGATTTTTTAATACATCTTAACCACCAAGTATTATGAATTATGGCTAATGACATCCTCTTTGAAAATATTAAAAGGATTAAAAAATTTAATAGCACAAGTTTTCTAATATTTAAGATGAAAGAGATTTTTTTATAAGTTAGTAATATTATATTATATTGTAGATCTAGGACTAGGTTTTTTTTTTCTTATAAATATAAATATTTTGAATAACATTTGAGCATGAAACTTGTACTCTAATGTTGTGGCTATAGTTAATTCCTACTAAATTATTTAGGGTAAAATACTATTTTTCATACTCACAAAACATGTTTTGGTAGTTGTATCTATTATAAGAAAAAAATGATGTTATATATTTTTATGTAGCTATGTGTGAAATCATCGGGTAATTTTAGCTACCATATTTATATACCTCTCTCTCTCTCTCTCTCTCTCTCTCTCTCTCTCTCTCTCTCTCTCTCTCTCTCTATGTGCACAAAGATGGAGAACCAAAAAGTTGAGAATGTGGTCCCCTAAGAAATGTATGGTGTGCACCATATAATATATAGAACATGCCTTATGGTTTGGTGCACTAAGATTGAGTATTGGACACACCAATACTATATGGAATGCATGATATATTTGTAATTGACATAGTGCAAGGTAGGATAATCCACAAAGGAGATGTCCTAGCCCCTAGCAAATGCCCATATAGTGGAAACATAACAATAGAGCAAGACAAATTTAAGATTTGATGCCAAATCACAACTCTATATTAATAAAATAACTATTTACATGTAATGTGCCTAGCTGTAAGGCCTTTTGAGTTATGGTAAATACAACAACAATTACAATAATAGTTTTGCAAGATCTCTCAAGATCTAATCCAAACCCTAGCTAGTCCAGATCCACAATTGGATAAGAAAATGAATAAGAATCCACACTTGTACCCTCAAGTCCACCAAGCTATTATTTGGTTCTCAAGCCACAGCCCTAGCTCTACTCACAACTCCACCATAATCTTGCTATAAACTACCTCACATTCAATGTTTTATCCATAGATTTAGGAAAACTCTCCCTTTAGCTACTCTCCAAACTCACTTCTCCGAATGAATGAATGACTCCATGAATGATTTCCTAAAAGACTCCATAAGACCCCCTACTTATACGCAACTAAGCCACAAGTCAGCCTAACAATTACAAATTAATCAAACCCCTTGCATTAAATGCATATTTAAGCCACAAGTTAGCTCACAACAAACATTAAATACAAAAAATGTTAACCCTCATGTTGAACTAAAGTTAACACACAATAACCACATAAATGCTTAGGAAAAGCCCCAAGTTTACAACACAAATTTTATGCACATAGGAGAGATAACCAAGACCACATATAAGTCCACACAAATTCCCAGATCAATCCATAACATGATAACATGCTACATGCATTAAATGCACCAAAAACTCCAATTAGCCCAACTAATTACCGAGTGACAAAAAACTCCCAAGCATTGCCAAACTCCAAATACATTATGAGCACAACATACCATGTTGAGCTCCAAGACCATGCTGAGCTCTAAGACCATGCTGAGCTCTTAGACCATGCCAAGCTCCAATATCATGCCGAGCTTCATAGACCATGTCAAGCACCAGTCCTTCTTTGATTGAGTACTAGTCCAAGCACCCTCCAAAGCAACTATCGAGCCTCCTCTCATGATCTCCAAAGTAGTCACCAAGAAAATCCAAGATGTTCCTGCATTAGACTCCCCATGTAAATAAAAAACTGTGCCCCATACTTTTATGCCCAAAGAGAGATCAAAAACCATCTTCATCTTCACCAAAGGCTTCCACTCCAGTAGGGACAAGAAAACCAATCTACACATCATCCTAATTTGCATCATTCTATTAAACACTAGAATCTCAACCATCCAATCAACATACTCACTCCTAGGAACAAACTGAACATAATGCTTCAACATAAAATCCTCATCCACAACAACTAGTGAATCGACACCAACAATGACAAAATCCACCTCAACAACAATATGTAGATATCCATCAACACATGCTAAACTCACAACACCAACAATCGCATTGCCCACAACAAGATTCTCTACAACATACAACTCATCACCAATAGAAACTAGATCATCCGTGACCAAGTGCTCTACAATCCCCATGTCAGACTTAACCAATTGATCATGAAAACCAATCTCCATCCTAAAATCAACAAGATTAAGAATATCCTTAACAACAACCTCAAGTTACTCTGTAGGTTCTGTATCAAACTCCACAAACTAGTCAACAAAACCAACCTCTTCCACCTCGACCTTGCATCTTCTCTCATGAACAAGTCTCTTAACCAGCTAGACAAATCTCTTCCAAATCAGTAGACTCCAATTTCTACAAACATCCATGGAATGTGTTCCTCACCCCATCCTTAACACGATCAACCAATCTAGCTTCAAGTTGAGTAGACATCTTAGAAAACCTCCTCTCCACCACATCACAGATATTCACAATCATCTCAAGGTCCAATCCTCTTGGAGCCATCTCCAAGATCTTTGCAAACCCTCTGCAACAAATCCTTCCCATGCTCGTTGTGATAAAATTGAATTGTTTTCAAGTTAGATTGCAACTTGCTACCTCACACGAACAATCAAGAACCAAATTACAAGTCCAAGAACATAGATATGCAATGCACAAACTCTCTATGATCATGCCTAAACAAGTTTAGTCTTCCATCTTCGCATCCATCAATCCATCTGCAAGCCCTCTGCAATTCATAAGTCAAAACCATGATCTGCCACCTTGCAAACAAGAGATATAGGACTCCAAAAAGAAAATTCACCACTAGATCAAGATCTTCTTAGATCTACTTCTCTCAACCCAAATATTGGTTCAAACTGCCACAACTTTAGTGACTTTTCTACACACTCAGGAACAACCTTTTCTTTGATACCATCTAATGTAGTGCAAGGAAGGAGAATCCCCAAAGGAGATGTCCTAGCCCCTAGCAAATAACCATGCAGTGGAAACACAAAAAGAAAGCAAGACAAATGCAAGATCTGATGCCAAATCCCAACTCTTTATTTATAAAATAACTGTTTACATGCAATATGCCTAGTTATAAGGCCTTATGGGTTATGAGAAAATACAACAACAATTACAATAACAATTTTGCAAGATCCCTCATGATTGAATCCAAAATCTAGTTAGTGTAGATCCACAACTGGATAAGAACACCAAGAAGAATCCACACTTGTACCCTTAGGTCCACCAAGCTATTCTTTGGTTCTCAAGCCATAGCCCTAGCTCTGCTCACAAACTCACAACTCCATCATAATCTTGTTGTAAATTACCTCACATTTGACACTCTATCCACAGACTCATGAAAAATCATCCTTCAATTATTCTCTATACTCAGTCGTCCGAATGAATGAATGAATGACTCCTTGAACAAATTCCTAAAAGACTCCAAAAGATCCCCTCCTTATACCCAATTAAGCCACAAGTTGGCCTAGCAATTACAAATTAATTAAATCCCTTTCATTAAATGTTTTTAAAAGCACAAACCTATGTCACCCTTTTACAAAGGAAAAGGTCACAAAAGTATAATTGTTCACCTTTAATGACATAAAGTGGTATTATTATTTAGAATTTGAAAATGAAGTAAACTAATGAAATGTGTAGAAATGGTTGAAGTTTAAGATTTTAAGTTTTAATAATTATTTGGAATAAGAAATGATATATTTTCCTATTTTTTAATGATACTTTTTTAATTACTAAAAATGTTGGAAATCAGGGGTTTAGTTCCCACCACAAAACTACATGGAAATAAACTTATTTCTCTTTGACCTCATATTATGTTATAGATAACATATCTAGCTAGAACAATAAAAAATAAAAATTGGCTTTAGAACTATATTTTCTCTTTTATAACAATTCAAACTTCAACTTATTCAAATCGATAGTTTTCATCTCCCACCACAATTTTCAAAATAATTCTATTCCAACCTAAAGAAAACTTATAGATTCTAAAAGGGGACTCTCTCTTTTAGAATGTCATATAATTTTTAATTTTTATTAATTTGATTTAATATTTTTTATTTCTCAAAATCAACATCTTCTTGAGTGTTAAAATATATACTTGTAGAATTTTTTAACTACAAAATACTATATCTAATTAAAAAACTATGAACTTTATATGTGAATATTCTTGACTTTGAGTTCTATAAAATGGTGTTTATATGTTATTAAAAAAATCATAAAAAAAGGTAAGAGTTATTAATTTTTTGAAATAATTGTATTTTTTTAGTAATTGGATACTAACTAGTATAAAAAAATGCATTTAATAGACATTTCCAATTGGAAAAGTGTGCGACCATATATAACTTAGCTAGAATAAATTTATCAAGATCATATGTTTGAAGGAATTGAGTTTTAGATAGAAATACTCAAATTTAGTCATTCTGATAAGTCAATTCTTGAAAGGTGACATAGCTTTGTACTTTTACCCATGCATATTTAAGCCGCAAGTTAGCTCACAACAAACATTAAGTACAAAAAATGTTAACCTTTGTGTTAACCCAAAGTTAACACGTGATAACCACACAAATACTTAGGACAAGCTCCAAGTTTACAAAACATATTTAATGCACATAGGAGAGGTATCTAAGACCACAAATAGGTCCACACAAACTCCCAGATCAATCCATGACATGATAACATGCTACATGCATTAAATGCACCAAGAACTCTAGTTAGCACCAATAGACTATCAAGTGACATCAAACTCCCAAGAATCACCAAAATCATAATATAGACCAAGCACAATAGACCATGCCAAGCTCCAAGACCATGCCAAGCTTCTAGAGCATGCCGAGCACTAGTCCTTTGACCAAGTACCAGTCCAAGCACCTTTCAAAGAATCTACCAAGCCTCCTCCCATGAAATTCAAAGTAGTTACCAAGAAAACCCAAGATGCTCCTGCATCAGTAATATATAAAACATTATGCATTCTCAAAGATAATTTTAAACTCTCATTTTCTCATTTGCATCTACAAGCATTAGGAAGATTTGTTACTTAAGAGCAATGCATGTAATATTAGAAGCCATTTTTTCATCATAGGATCATTCAATCAAGACATAAATGTTTCCAAGACACTAAGGAGCTCGAAGGAGTGAGTGAATTTATATTTCTAGCCCATTTTCTATAACATTTAAATTTAATTAGGGATTTAGATTATATATATATTTTTAATTTCTATAAAAAATTATTAAACTCAACAAAATCAAAAGAAGCCTCCTCATGAAGAAGTTCATGAAGAAAATGTACTTGAACGTCTTCCTTCAATTTATATACATCACCAAGGCACTTAGGAAAATCATATCAACATAATAAAAAAGAATAAGATTTTTTTTATACAAACAATAGCCTATACAATTATTGATAACTATTGTCATTTCAATTGCTATAGAATGGAAATTTTATTTAGTAGAAAGTGGCGAGGAAATTTTATTTTTGACAGCTATTCTCAATTTTTTAAATGTAATATTGTCTATATAGTTTCTTATGTTCTCAATGAACTACAATGGTACATAGGACTAAGTTGCCTTATTTTGTTCAAGAACTATTTTCTTGGAGGATTACTAGTATTATAATGAGCATATGACTTGGATAGATAAATTTTCCTTTCTCTTGAGTACTCTAATTAAATAATTAATAAATAAATTGATTCATGGACTATAGAGTCTTCGTCCCAAGGATTTTATCCAATATGAATGACAAACTAAACAAAATATTTTTTCATTTCATCCAGAAATTGAAATGGAAATCATCCAAATTATTGACTATGATTAGTTGACACAAAAATACTTAAATGCTCTCCCTCATTTCATTTCATCTCATTTTTTGACTTCATGAAAGACATCGATATGGTGGAAAGTATAGACATATCATATTTCTATGATAATGTGGTTCCAATATGTGAACTTAAAAAAGTCTTGGTGTGATCATAGTGAAGATAAAATTACAATATTTGAAGAAATCATGGACCAAATAAATAATAAAGTAATGAACATTGAATAGAACTAATTCCTTGAGATTTACAAGTTATCTACATTCCAAAATCTATCTTTGGATCCTCTAGTGAGAACTTCACTAGTCTTTGGTATTCCTTTGTAGATAAGTTCTAGTTAATGGTGATGACATTAAGCCATTTTTTTTAGAATATGGACCTATAACACTGATTTAGTTCCTCTTATTTATTATCTTTAGTATCTCCATCAGTTTTCTCTCCCTCTTCCTCTATGAGAGAAATGTTTTCTCCCTTTTTTGTAACCGATTATCATCTATTATTATAATTTTTGTTTTATTTAATTGAGGTTGATTAAAAGCCTCTATTTTTTCTATTATTTTATAAACATTGAGTGGTTGGGTGGTGCCTTATCCTTGTCTTCTCATTTCTTCATTGTTTTCCATATTTTTTTGTACCAAGCAAGGATTGGTTATGGGCTTTGTACAAACTCTATTAATTAGTGCAAAAGGATGGATGAACGATTTCTACAATTTCTTGTCTCTATGGTTTTTCATTATATTCTTTTTAATATAATCTATAGTTTCCTCTAGCAATTTATGTTTAACAAAAAGTAGAAAAACAATTTGAACCATGGAATTTTTTCTATTATGGTTTTGAAAAATATTTTTATATCAATATGAAGGAGAAAAAATGTTAAAGTTTCTATCAAAGGTAAAGATAAAATTTAGTCCAATTACCTAAGAGCAGTAGTGTTAGTTATTTTTTAAGTGTATTTATATTCCTTCAAGAGTGTAGACTCTAAACAATTATAAAATGTAACAATGACATTAAAATCATTTCATAACTATTGAGAAAACCATTCACAGCACAATTTTGGAGATTCACTAGATGTTGTTTCTTAGAATGCCATGATTTGTGGCTGTTTGTGAAATGAGAGGATATAGGAAGTTAAAAATTTGGACCTTGGATATTAGGTGGTTTTCAAAGAAGATATGACATCATTATTTTTTTATAATCAAGAAATTATGATGGTAAAGGATGCACTAATGATGAAGATACTTATAATGTTATTTTGAATTATAATATCATTTTTTGTTCCTCAAATTTTGATCAAATGTGAGTTCATCCTCGTGGAAACTATTGCCATTAACCAAAAAAAAGGGTCCATAAATGAGAAGTTGGTTGGTTATCTATAAGTTGAATCATAGTAAAGTATGTAAAGAATATAGGTACATTAGATCTTTATATCTATATATTTTTTCTTCTAGACTAAATATGCATAGGACAACAAGAAGAACATGACTCATGTGGTTGTTTAGCATAAATGATGAAGATTTTAGGTTTTTTTTGGAATCTATACTAATTACCATTTGAGATGTCATGTTCAATATTTACATCTTTTGTCAATGAGGATATTTCAATCTTGAAGACATTGAATTATCCAAAATTAGAAAATGTTTCATTTATCAATTACTTTGTATTCTTATCTAATATGCTCCTATTGCCTTGGTATGTTAATGAAAATGGATATCTATCTGGTCTTCTATTTCCTGATGTCACATATAATGCATTATTTCTACAAATTAATATGTGTACTTTTTTCACCTTTTAGTATGAAATATTAGTTTTAAGGATGTATTATCCATTGAAATCCATTTTAAATAAAATATTTCAACCAAAGGTGGACATCCATAACTTTTCCTTTTTTAGCAATAGGAAAGTGTTATATTTAGTGTTTAATATAGAAATTATTTATTAGTTTCCTATTAGGTTTTAGGTGGTCACAATTGGTTGATTATTTTTTAATGAATAATCTTCATAGTTACAAAACTTTGTGGCATTTATCAAAGTATTTTACCTACCTCAATAGACCTTGGAATGAGTTACGGGATAAGAAACATATCATTTTAAGGGGAAAAGGAAATTCCCTCAAAATAATAGAACAAATGGTCACCATAAAAAAGAGTCACAAGATAAATTATAAATCAATTTTTAAGACTAAGATTTACAAGACCTAGTATAGTACCCTTTTAGCTATTGGATCCCCTTCTTGAATAATATAATTTTTTTCTTAAAATATTTAAATTTTAAAAATTCTCACATGGTTCAAAAAATGGCTGATCTTAACTTCCATATATATTAAGATGTCAATGTGAGAACAAAAATAGCTTTATAATAAAAATAGTGAAACATGTTCCTACTCTTGTAATATTATTTTTTGTCCAAAATAGATTAAATAAATTACAAGTCCATAAACCTAATGTAAAATCCAAAATGGTTTCTACAAAAATATTAAGAACTAAAAAATTACAAAGTCATATAGGTCACAATCACCTTAAAAATATTATGACACTTTACTTATGTATAATTTTATTTTTTCAAAGATATATGCCAAATATCATGCTCCAATTATCTATCATATGTCAATCCTTATTTATACTTAAATAAAATAAGGAGATGGATATATTTAAGAGTTAAAGCCCAATGATGTTCTATTCAACATCCACCTTAAAAAACTTAAAACCAACAACATGAAAATCTCTTGTCATATATTTTGCTAAATTGACATTTTCTACAAATAAACTAATTGACATAGTAGAAGAAAAAGTCGTACTTGATAAAAACTAAGATGAGAGAGCTAGAGAGGAATCCCAAAGTGAAATATGCATAATAATGTGAAAACAACATTTGCATGATTCAAAGAGAAAATAAATATTGTCATCCTAAAATAAAAATCATATCTCATTAAGCTAACTTAAGATAAAATATTCTTTGCTTAAAATATTAAGAAACTAAAGGTAATCAAACACATGAGAAAATTTTCAATATGTAGACATTGTATCATGATAGAAGAAATAAAGTAATAAATGACCAACGTTAGGTTCCTTGGGATATTATATCAATGTTGGAGCAAATAAACCTATTAAAGGATTTCATTGAGAAAATATAACATTGAAAACATATGATTGTGATTCATCAAAAGAAGAAACTTTAAGAGAAATAATTAATAGTTCTACATGTAACAATATAAATAGGTATACCTAGAGGCTTTCTAATGTATATTACTCTAATGAGAGGGCATGAAATAATTTATAGATTTATGATTTGTTCAAAGGATCTAAGCTAGTTTATGCCCAAGCATACAATGGCTTTCCTACATTTACCATATGACCTTATTAAAAATGAAGTAACTACAACATGGTGTTCCTATACTTACCATATGACCTTATTAAAAATTGAGTAACTCAATTATATGGAAACATTATAAAAAAAAGTATTCCATTAGGGATATCTCTCTTAATCTATATTATTATATCAATACTATTACATGTCTTATGAAATAATAATAAAAAATACCATCCATATCTAGGATATTCCTATCATACAATTTCATAGCTAATTCCAAGGGTTAACTATGTTTGGACTAGATCTCCATGTTAAATTTAGAAATAGGAATCCAACCAAGATGAAAATCTAGATGAAAATCTTAACCATCACCATTACACTTCATCACATTAAACATGATTTGAAAAAAAATTAGGGTTCAATCATGTGTTATAGTTGAGGAAGCACCCCTCCATTAGAACTCTCTATGCATGGGAAAATACTAATTTGTTCCTATGATTGAATCAAAAGCTATTATACTATTTTTTTCAAATCAAATATATTCTGCCTATTTAATGAGTAGGAAAAAAATGTTACATATGAAGGAATAATATTTATTTCAAGTTTCTTAGAAGAAATGTTTCATAGTAATCAGATGTCCACATTATAACTTAATGATTCCAAGTTTATATTTGTACATCACAAGTGAACATTTATTGCCACCCCTTAAGGAGGAAAATATTAATGTACTCTTATAAACTAAAATTCAATTATGCATGTTCAATAAAGTGGAATATGATGAGTTAGTTTTTAGAGTAGGTATAGTATTAAGAAGGGTTGGATCAAGATACTATTGATTAGTCAATCATTATAAATAAAGTAGGGTTGCAATTATACAATACCAAAAAAAATTGATGAAGGTCATACAAGAATTAGGTTTGGGACATATTTATTTCAAAGACAAAAAGCATAAAACATGATAGAATGACTATGATTGCCTCATAATTTTACACATAGGAAGATTTCCTATGAAACCAAGATCATGTCAAACTCTTAATTCATCTTCTTGTACTTGATAAAATAGATTAACAAATGGTTTCAAAAACTGATAAGTATATTACTATTTATATTCAATATTCCATAGAATAGAAAAGGGATTTTTTTCTCTAAAGTTGATGAGGTCAATAAAGATTAAATACTTCAATTCAAAGGAAAAAACAACCTAGCTAAAGGATTAGCATGAAGAAATTCACTTCATCCAGTGGTAGGAAACCCTTAAATATCTTTTAAAGCTAATATGGAGCTTGATGTTGACCTAGGTGAGATAGGATTTGAGTCATCTAGAGGGAGGTGAAGATCTAATAGAATTGCCAATAAACACAAAAAGAAAAAGTGAAAGGAAAAAAAAGATAACCCAGAAGAAATAAACTTGGATTTTGAGTTTAAGGGGGGTGGGGAAGAAGAGTCAATACTAGGTAGAAGTAGAAAGCTAGGAGGAACTTCTATATTGAGAAGAGGAGGATACACCCCAAGATACTGATGAAGCCTCCAAGGAAAAAGACACCCATGTTTTGGCTACCTTTTGTATGGGCATAGTGGATCTTGCGACCAAGGTTGGTAATCTAGGAATAAATGATAACTCTCCCATGACTGCTACTTGCCCCCTTAGTAAGCCCAATGAGGACCCCCTATTGCTTCTCCCTAGAGAAGCCCCCTATTCAACCCTTGACCCCTTTTACTCCTTTTGTTCACCCCTTGTTCAGGACTACCTCCCACCTTGAAATTTGGACAAAACCACTTTGAAATAGGTTGAAGTTGAATTAAATAATTTGTGTATGGAGTTAGAAACACAAAAGAATGTGTTGATTGATTTGAACCTAAGTTTTCTATAGAGGTTATACATTCTGCAACAACCACTCTCAAACTTCTTCAATGTGAGATGACAAGAAGTAAGAGAAAGGAGGATGATGAGACTGCAGAGAGACTCTACATGTTCTCGTCAGACAACTGGCTAAACATGTTTCTAGGGAGACAAACCCCCATGAAGAGAAGAACTAATGATGACTTGGCTTCATTCTGGGTTAATTGTTTTATATTACTTTTAGGATGGTTAAGCATTATTCCTGTGTGGCCAATACAAAAATGTTTTATATGGATGTAATGGGCACCCTTGGATGTCCCAAAAAACTAAACCAAATTGCTGAAAGGAATTATGTCAAACAATTTGCATTCAACTTCTTATTTCTCCTTTTAATGTTTTAAACCCCTTATAATTCTGGAAATCAAACATTTATTGTTTGTTGTGTTTCGTGCATGGAATTGGTATCATACAACATAAACAAGAAACCAACTACAATGATATGCAAAGTGGAAATGAACTGCTGCTAATAAAATGTTATTTTCAGAATTCATAAAATCAAATACATAGCAGATTTATCAACTCACTAATTACTTCAGCAATATTGTCATAATACTCCAGCCCATGCTTACGAACTTGCTGCTACAATACTTTGTCCTCCAATTAGTCCACTACCTTCATAATACCATTCCCTCCAAGCGGCATAAGCATCGGACAAGTAGTGAAGAAGATATGAGCAAAATATCAAATCTGCCTGTAGCCGAAAATGCAACTAAACTGCCTGATAATGAAGCCAATAAGAAAGAATTCCAAAGGCCAAACCCCAAGGGAATGACGTCTAGAATGTTACAAGAGAGGATAGACATCCTCAAATGCCGAAAACAAAGCTGCAACTCACACACCAATTTCTTCTCATATTCAACCTTCTCTAATGAAGCCACAAATGCTTCCTTTTATTCTATTCCCACGGGTCCGCTCAACTCATATGGGCAATGTGGGATAAAAGATGTGTAATATAAAACATATATTAAAATACCCCTTATGTCTCCCTTGGGTACACATCACCATAAAATAAATATTAAAGTAACACTTTAATATTTTACAATTAAATTAGATGTTACTTTAATAAAACTTCAGGCATTAAAATGTATTAGCAATCGGACTCCGAATAATGCGAGTGATAGCTCATCGGAAAGCTCTCACCGAGGAGTATCGAATCCAATCACCAAAATTGACCTGCACTGTGTCCTGCCGACTTACTAAAAATAGTAAGTATGCCTGAAACTGAGTAAATCAACTTCGTTTTGGCCCAAACTGGAAATGACTAGGCCAAAACACTCCAAGATCCCATTAAACCCTTTGTTAGCCCTCGGGACCATGTAGAACAAGGCTAACGCACACACACTTGGTCAACTGCTAAAATGGGGACATTACAGTCCGCCCCCCTTGAAATTGCTTGTCCTCAAGCAATCTCAGTCCAGCCTGCTGAATAACCTACTCACTCTCCCATGTAGAATCTTCCTTCGGCAGGTCTTTCCATCTGACCAAATACTCCTTCACTATCCTGTTTCTAAGCTTCCTCTCTCTGGTATCCAGAATAGCCTCAGGTACTAACACAAGCTTCCCCTCCTCATCCAAAGGGGGTAAATCTGCAGAAGGCACTACACTCTGACCAATGGCTTTCTTAAGCCTAGACACATGAAACACATTGTGCACTCGATTGCCCTCTGGAAGCTCAAGCTCATAGGCGACTTTGCCCACTTTGCGAATCACCCTGTAGGGACCATAAAATCTAGGTTTCAACTTTTCAGCTCCGCTCTTTTTGAGCGATGATTGTCTATATGGTTGTAGCCTCAAGTAAACCATATCCCCTACCTCGAAGCTACGCTCTATTCGGTGCTGATCAGCATACAAATTCTGTTGATTCTGGGCCTGTTGTATATTCTTTTTGAGCACTTTCAGGATGTCCTGACTATCCTGCAATAAGTTTTTGGCTTTGGGCACTCTACTGTCCCGCAAAACTAAATCCATGAAGTTAGGTGCTTCATAACCATAGAGTGCCATGAAAGGAGTCATCTTGACGGACATATGATAAGTGGTGTTATAACAATACTCTCCCATATGCAACCATCTAATCCAAGCCTTTTGTTGTGTAGTTACATAGTTCCTCAAATATCCTTCCGCCCATTTATTCACAATCTCTGTTTGCCCATCTGTTTGCGGATGATAACTAGTGCTAGGTGTAAGATCTGTACCACACAACCTAAACAACTCTTGCCAAAAAATACTCATAAACTTACTATCCCGGTCGCTGACAATGAATCTGGGTAGCCCATGTAACCTGAATATCTCTTTAAAGAAAAGATCTGCCACCTGTGTTGCTGTGTAAGTGGACGGAATAGCAAAGAAGTGAGCAAACTTCGTCAAGCGGTCCACCACCACATAGATGCAATCCCTTCCCTGCACTCGTGGTAAACCAATGATGAAGTCCATCGAAATACTTTCCCATTTCCTATCAGGAATGGGCAAGGGCTATAATAAACCTGCAGGAAATGTGTGCTCTCCCTTATTCTGTTGACAAACAACACACTCCCTGACGTACCTCTGAACATCATCCTTGAGCCCTTTCCATGAAAACCGCTCTCGGATCTGCCTGTAGGTCTTGAAGACCCTCGGATGTCCAGCTGTGGGTGCATCATGAAATGCCTTCAGTATCGCCTCTCTCAAATGTGATGACGGAATCAAATAAACCCTATCCTGAACTCTGATCAATCCATCTATCACCTCATAGCGATCATCCTGTATGGTACCTGAAATCAATCCAGAAGCCCAAGCATCTCCGACATACTCTGCTATAATCCGATCTCTCCAATCTCCTGAAATCTCTGCCAGAGCACATAAGTGAGGTCTCCGAGATAAGGCATCAGCCACCACATTTTTCTTACCTTTGACAAACTCTATGTCAAAGTCATAAGCCTGCAATTTAGTCACCCATTTTTGTTGTCGGTCATTAAGATCACGCTGGCTCATGAAGTATTTAATACTGTTGTGATTAGTCTTGATCACAAAATGTCCACCTACCAAATATGATCAAAATTTGGCCAATGCATGCATTATAGCCAACATCTCCTGGTCATAGACAGAATAAATTTTCTCAACTCCTCGGAGCTTCCTACTCTCGAATGCAATGGGATGCTTCTCCTGCATCAATACTGCTCCAATCCCATCACCTGATGCATCACAATGAAGCTCAAAAGGCTTCGTGAAATCCGGTAGAGCTAGAACTAGACATGAAGACATTACCTGCTTGAAATGCTCAAAAAACCTCTGTGTTGCCCCTGTCCACACGAAGGCTCCTTTCCTGGTAAGATCTGTCAAGGGTGTAGCAATCTATGAGAATCCCTTAACAAACCTCCTATAAAAACCACATAAACCAAAGAATCCCTTCAGCTGTGTAAGGTTTGTGGGAGTAGGCCACTCTACAATAGCTCTAATCTTTTCGGGATCAACCCGAACGCCATCTGCACTAATGATATGCCCTAGGTAAAGGAGCTCAGTCATGCCAAACTCACATTTAGATTCCTTGGCATACAATGACTCTCTCTCCAGAATAGATAACACCTCCTCCAGATGATGTAAGTGCTCCTCCCAGGTCTTACTGAAGACCAAGATGTCATCAAAGAAGATCAAGACAAATCTCCTCAGCTGCTTCCTGAATACCTGGTTCATACAACTTTGAAATGTAGCAGGTGCATTGGTTAGACCAAATGGCATAACCATGAACTCAAAGTGGCCATAGTGACATCAGAAGGCTGTTTTCTCAATGTCCTTTGCTCTCATCCTGATCTGATGGTATCCGGATCGCAAATCAATTTTGGTGAAGAAGCATGCCCCATGCAACTCATCAATCAGCTCATCAATCCTAGGAATGGGATACCTGTTTTTAATTGTTTTCTTATTCAGTGCCCTGTAATCGATGCACATGCGCATCGTCCCATCCTTCTTCTTTACCAATACTACTGCTGAAGCAAAAGGGCTCTTACTGGGCCTGATATGCCCCATCTCCAACAAATCCTTAATCGCCTTCTCTATCTCATCCTTGTGTTTCTTAGGATGACGATAGGGAGTAATCATAACTGGTTTGGCTCCCTCCTCGAGCTCAATAACATGTTCCATCCCTCTGTCAGGAGGAACCCCATGAGGAATATCGCTAAATACTTTAGCGTGTCTATCGAGTATCTTCTGGACATCTACTGGATGACTCTTTTCTTGTGGCTCTGGTGAAGTTGGCATAATGTGGCACTCTGCCGCCCACTCTATGTCATCATGACGAAAAAGTCTCTGCATTCTCCTCAAGGACACTATTCTGCAACCTCCATCTGAAAGCCCTCTAAGTACCACAGTTCTCCCCTCATGCTGGAATCTCATCTCCAATTTTGCTAGATTGAGTGTGAACTCAACTAGTGAAGCCATCCATGTCATGCCGAGGATGACATCATAATCTCCCATGTCCACAACATAGAACTCATCCTCCAACTCGTAGCCATCTCCAAACCTGATGCGAAGATTAGATATCTTCCGAGTGCATAATAACTTATCACCGTTAGCCACCATGACTCTAAAACCATCATGCTCCTCTGTCTGTAAGCCTCTCCTGGCTACCAACTGTGCATCTATGAAGTTATGTGTAGCCCCAGTGTCAATAAGAGATATCACTTTCTGCCCCTGGATAGTACCCCTGACCTTAAATGTGATTGCCTTTTGGGCCCCTGTCAAGCGTGCCAACGATCTATCATCCTTAGGAATGTTGCTCTCCTCTATAGTGTTACCCTCATCTGAATCGGAGTGCTGATCCTCCCCTTCTGACTCTGACTCTTCTGCTGAAAAATACTCCATTTGATTTGCCTTAGCCTTGAGAGAACATTTATGAGATAAGTCCCAAGGCTCTCTACAATGGAAGCACAGCTTCTTCTTTCGAAGTTCATTCAAGGTTTCATTGTCTAGTCCTTTTGATCCTTCTTTGGGTTTGCTATACTCTTTCTGAAATAATTTTTTGTCTTTGTCCTTGCGGTAGGAAGAATCTGTTGAATGGTTTTTTCCTTTATATACCGAAGGGGCTAAATCTCGTGCCTTTTTAGTTGCTTCAGCTAACATGAGTGGATCATGTCCCTTCACCCAACCTCATAATGGATCAGCAAGACCATCACAAAATAACACCACCAATCTCCTAGGAGAGATATCAGTAACAAGTACAGACAAGCGCTGAAACATTCTGCAACAACCACTCTCAAACTTCTTCAATGTGAGATGACAAGAAGTAAGAGAAAGGAGGATGATGAGACTGCAGAGAGACTCTACATGTTCTCGTCAGACAACTGGCTAAACATGTTTCTAGGGAGACAAACCCCCATGAAGAGAAGAACTAATGATGACTTGGCTTCATTCTGGGTTAATTGTTTTATATTACTTTTAGGATGGTTAAGCATTATTCCTGTGTGGCCAATACAAAAACGTTTTATATGGACTTTAATACTATTAGCTTATTTGGTTATGTTTTTCTTGCTAGTTACTGGTATGACACTATTGACTATAATGGTTTTGATAGTAGGTTGGAAAATTCTCATCAGTACTTGCTTTTTATGTTAATGGGTGGTTAATATGATATTTATAATGATCTTGGTCAATGAGATGTTTTACAGTTGATAGTGTCTCCTTCACTATGATTTCTACTAGGCTAGTCACCCATTTTTGACTGTTATTAATATAAAAAAAAATGAAGGATATTTACAATTATAAAAAATATATACTAGGGTAAACATAAGATAGCTACTAAAATGATGATTGCAAATATATAGAATAGATTTCAAGTACATGTAATAATCAAGATAGCTGAATTTATAGATTGATAAAGAGAAGGAACACCTTTTCAACCTATGCACCATTCTAGATTATGTTATGGCATAAAAATATGAAGGATTAAAAGAGTACAATAATTGAACTATATTCTAAATCTATAGTAATAATATGAAGTTTAGTAAAAGACCAACCAACCTAAAAATAAAATAAATAATAAAATATTATGAAACTTATTTCTCACACACATACATATATCCAACTTCAATCTCTAAAAAGATAAAGCAGACTCATCCTATCAAATATCACTTTCCATTATCCTATATAATCAAAGTTCTATAACCTAGGACAAGGTTAAGAATAAAATTTGAATTTTGATCACTTCTATATCTAAAGCCAGATTTAAGGCCAATACAAGATGACATTCAAATCAAAGTTCTATAACCTGGGACAAGATTAAGAATGAAATTTGAATTTTGATGACTTCTCTATCTAAAGTCAGATTTAAGGCCAATACAAGATGACATTCAAAACTAGCGAGGCTTATTTCCGTTATTTCCATAAAAACAGATGCATCAATCTAGGCTGCCTAATATTGAACCAACTCTCCGAAGGTCCATGGGCCTTCCCTTAAAATACCATCCATAAAATCATCTAGTATAACCTTATAGATCTAAGAATCATTTCTTGAAAACCAGAGATACAATTCTAAGCTCTTGAAGAAAGCATTGTGAAAGGTGCCAATAGTACATCAAGAAACACAGTTAACTGGGCAACTAGAAGGCTCAAAACTAATTCTACAAAAAGATAAAGCTTCTATTTGCCCTAGATTCTTATTTTCTCAAACTTTTTGAGCTTCAATGCTCAATATATTTTTATCAGAGAGGCCTTGAGTCCTTCTAAGAGAAGTCAACTGCTATGAAGGAAGAAAATTATATTGCTTCTGTTTACTGGTATTTAGCGTCCACCCAAATGAATTCTGATATTAAAATATTCACTCAGACTTGAATCAATGTATTGTGTATTTCAACGAAATACACAATTTTATCGCTGCTGTATACTTCTGTCCAATATGAAAAATTCACTGTATCCTAAAATGTTGAATATATAAACATTAATGTTGCATGCGTAGATTGTTGATGAACATGGAGAAAGTCTCGACGTGGATCTTTAAAATGGACATTAATTTTTGTTTAATTAATATGACGATATCAATACTAATCAACTGGGATAAGTTCGACAAAGATTGATGGGTATCAATTGAAAATTGACCTTTGTTTCCCTTATTTTTAATTTCTATATGGTGTACATAGAATTAGTTTTAGAATATATACGAACAGTAGTTTTAATATTTAAAATATATTGATGCTTATTGTTTTTAATTGTAATTACTTTTTCACGAATAGTGTTTAGTGACTATTATAGTTTCTTTCAGTTTATCTATATTTTAAGAAAAATCTAAAAGTCAAACATAATAAATATTTAGAAATTACAAATAAATTAAAAACATTTGTTTCAAAGATTTTTAGATTATAAAATTTAATCTATAAAATATTTATAATTTTTGATTAAATGATAACTATTTTAAATGCATCACAAGTATTTGAAATGTTTCAAATATTCTTTATCATATTATCTTGAAACACTTATAAGAAATTACATCACCATAATGGTATAGTTTATTTGATAATAGATAAGATTCTAAAAGTCAATTTTATGTTTTATTTTACACACATATCAAACAATAATTTTATGTAGACTTATTTAGTTAAGGTATAATGAATGATTTAGAATACTTTTATCTTCTTATAGAATATGTATCATACTCTTACTTTTCAATCTAATTTAAAACTATATTTTAAATAATTTTTAATTTAGAAAAATAATTAAAATTTGAATATTCTTTAATATGTTTTATAATTTTATTATTGATTGGAATGAAAATGGAGAAAATGTATGTCTCATTAATTCTATGTAAAAATATTATTATTTAAATGACATTGACTCTTATAATTATGATTTTCATTAAATATTTCAAAAACTAATAAGAATTAATTTAAACTTTATTGCTATCACTTTCATCTAAATTTATACAAAAGTCAATTATTCTTTTTATGTCTTTTCATATAAATTTCACTAATATGTATATGCTAGTATAATAACACACATCACAATATATTAAATTATTAACTCTAGATAAGTTAATTATTTTCACTACAAATCAAATCTATTATGATAAGTACACTAATACAAATATAATAATTCATTTTTATCTTATTGTAATAAAATTTTAATATTATTAAAATTATAATTTTGTTTAAGAATCAAATTTAAAGGGTCATGCTCTTTCAAATCAAATCATTGATCTTCTATAACATGAATTATCTTTAATGATATTGATACTTATATCAATATTTATTGTAATTAGTGTCATGAAAATCAATTGTTTTCTTTTTTCTAATTGTGTCCCAATTGACCTAAAATTTTAAAATGTTATTAGTTATCCAAGTCTACTTTTTGAATGTGTTATTAATTTTTACACATAAATGATACAAATTTATTTTCAATGGTCATTACTAAAACACCACTTTTAAAAGTCATTTTCCATGGCCATACCATGTTTATGTAAGGAAAGCATAATTATACCTAAATCAAAGTATTTTTCTAAATCATTTTTGGGAAATGTTTGTAGCATACATAATATTGAAGATAAATTTTAAATATTTTTTATTAAATTTTTATTGTGAAATATCATTTATAAAATCCCTCATTTATTGCAAGTTTGTCATTTTTTTCCCAAAGTGAATATAAATGTCTCTAGTTTGATGCAATATAAAAAAAATCATTAAAATAATAAGAAACACTATTATTTTAAGTTTATGATTTTAGTATCAATTAGTAGAAAAATAGAAGAATGAATCCAATTTTTTTTAAAATATATAATTAGAATCTACATAATCTCATCTATAATAAGTTTTTACTTGATCAAAAAATTCTTCAAAGACATCTTCAAATGTATGTATATAATCCCTTTATTGTATGGACATGAAATAAACTTCAAGTTGTAGGTCAAACAAAACAAGGTCCTAGGCTATGGTTCACCTACCCTAGCCTCTTTCCAAACCAATAGCCAATGCCAAAAGTGGGCTTGAATTTTAAGAGTTTAGAAAGGGGATCCCATTTGAGGTTTCTTTCCTTTCTTCAAAATTATAATGGTACAATATGAAAAGGGGATTACATAAGAGAGATATTCTGCCCTAATTCATATGACACATTGAGATTCAAAACTACATAAAGACACAATATGATTAACACCATTTGGTGGTAAATATAACAATAGAATTTATCAATGCCAAGGGGTTTATATTATTTTTGTTGTTTAAAATTGAGAAGAAGAAAAATGATATTGATAAGTGAGAGACTAAATAAGAACAAATATGATCCAATCCAACTGATAAATTGATGGAAAAGAGAATGGAGAATAATCTTAATGCACCTAAAGTGAATTAGGATAATAATTAATGATGGTTGGCCTAAAAATTAGGATTTAGTATTTCTAGAACCTCTAAGGCAGTTAAAATTTCCTTATATATGAAAAGAAAGCATGCATGGTGTTGGTGTTTTAAAATGCACTAAAACTACTAAGCGACAAAATGCTTAATACCAGAATGATAGTACATACACAATCTAAAGACTAGCCTATTCTTATTAACAATTGCATATGCAAAGTATTTGGACCCAACTTCAACAAAACCATAGATGGTTTTCTACTCTTTTGGCTCTGCAAAACTAGGGTGGGTATACCTAGGGATGATTCAAAATTGGAACAACTGTATGAGGATTATTCTTAGTTTCATTCTGATTCTCATTTTAAAATCCTCAGACATATACATAATTCTTACTAACTTGGTAAACACATCCCATAAAACAGATATGGCCAAGAAATCTTCTATAGATCTGCAGATGTTCTTAACAATAGTGGCTAACTGAAGCTAAAACATTCCATGCAGACAAGTGCTGGCCAGCTTTGAAGATCTATAGGAAATAAAAGTAAAATTTGATTTGATGCTGCATTTTGATAATCATTTATGATATATTTCTCCTTCATCTATATCAACTTGATCAGTGCCTAATCCATTGGGGTTCAGAGTCTATAGCAAGTTCTTAGATCTAGTTTGTTGCCTTACAACAAATTCTACCAGCAATTCTTATCAGAATTCATCATTCAAAACCCTTTCCCCTACTAAAGAAACCTTATCACATTCATCAAAGCTTTTATTTAATCCATTGAATTAACAATAGTGATAAATAGATATACAACCTAACTAGATTGCATTCAATTGCACAAGCCTTTACTTATACAATATCAAGACAACCAAGTAATTGAATGGAGACAAGATTAAGAAAGAACTGATATGGGGACAGTTCACAATTTGTATTCATTTTCTTTGAAAATGGTATATCCTTTACAATAGACTCAGAATGACCTTCAGAAAGAAACATAGCTCATTCTATATTCATGTATTCTCAAAGAATTGACAGAAAAAATACATTATAAACTTGCTTTCAAAATTTGGACCAAAAATAGACTAAGCATAGTACTTAGAAAAATAGAATTCGGACCATTCTTTAGCCTTGGGATCTCACTTAAAAGTGTGAGATGCAACAAGCTTCAGGCTAAAGACAAATGGCAGGTGCCCTTTAAAAGACACTTACATATACTTGTAACAAGATGACAAAAATGTGAGTAACAACAAAAGTTTTACATCAGACATTCCTTTTGTGGGCCCTTTTGTTACACGCTCCTGTGTTGCTAAGTTGGTTGCTATTCTGATCCTTCCTTGTATGTAGCAGCCAAATTAACCAATGATGAAGTTTGTTCTGATGATGGCATGTCAACCTCCACCTGTGGGCTTTCTCCATCTTTATCCTGTATGGGGAAAATAACTTCTACCTTTTCCCTTTCTTTAGTTGTATCGACATCCTGTGGTCTCGGGTCTGTAACTGAAGGTAACAGATTATCCTTGTCTTCTTCTTCTGGTTGGGTTTGAGTAGTGACAAGGTCAGTGATTTGGATCTCCTCACCTTGCATTTCATCACTATCATCTTCATCTTCATCAAACTGCTCAACGGGAGCCATATCTTCCATCCATTTGTCAAATAATGTATCATTTGGCCAATTGAACTGTAAAATATCCCTCTGTCTTTTTAGCACATATTCAGCATCCTTGTTAATGGTAACAAATTCTTGCTTTAAAGAATCAAAGAATATTTGGGCCTTCACCATTTCTTCTGTTCTGGCGGCCCACCATGCATGCCCTGATTCATTAATGACTTGATTCATTCTTACATAGAATAAATCATCAAGTTCCTTTGCCCATTCATCTTTGCTTTTCAAATTATTCTCTTTATCTAAGGCACGAGGAAACAAATTAAATTTTTGGATTTTGTACTTTTCAAAGTAGCCTACTACTACTTTTTGTAAATGGACCCCTTTATTATTAAAATTAGTGAGATCAGAAACAATATCAAATGTCTTTTCAATTTGATCAAAAGAATTATCTATGACAGAGAAACACAAAAGTGTTATTTCTTTCTCCCTTGTCACCCATTTATTCAAAATAGGCATTAGAGCCTCATCATTAGATTTCAAATCCTCCCAGATACTGATCACCCTAGCCAACTGATCATAAATTAGCGGGCATTCAATCTTGTCTCCCAAATATGTGAGAGCTTTTCTCAATTTATCTTCATATCTGGATTCCAATTCTACATGTAAAGCCCACAGTTTGCCTTTTTCTTCTTCAAAGTCCTTAGTAGTGTAGTATTCTGGCCTTTGGGGTGTATCTGGTATTTCTATGAGAGGGGTGGATTTAAAAGGTTCAACTGGGGGGCGAGGGTATGTTATTTTTGGCCTAGTGGTTTTTCCCAATAGCTTGTTCTCAAGCTAAATTCTATTTTTTACTTCTTTATTGTAGGCATCCACCACTATTTGATACTTGCTCTGCAGGTCAGTCATTTCCTTTTCTTCTTTTTCTGCAGTGGCCAAGGCAAATTTAGAATAGTCCACATTCATGTGGGCTACCTGTACATGTGAAGTATCAGCGACCCTCGTCACAATGATACTCCCTGTTAGTCCTGAATCATCAGGCTGTGATGGAGTAGTCCTGGATCCTCTTCTTAATGACCACATAACAAGAGCAGCTTGCTCATTACTGAATGCTATTCCCAAGAATTCCTCTTTATCTAGATCCTGTAATCCTAAATTATTTGACACAGAATTAAAAATTAAGGCATCAGCAATATCCCAATTGGGCAATAATAAAATATTTACATCTTTCACCATCTGTCTACCCTCTTCAGGGGTAATATTTTGGAACTCTTGTATCATTTGTTCCTTTATTTGATTCTGAATAGAGGCTTCATCCATTTCTAGATGCTCTATTTTCATATTCCTACATCTTTTCTCAAAAATGTGCATGTTTTCCCTCCACATGAATTGATGGAAAGCCCTAGATTTTACAAAACTATTATCAGACAAAAATTGCTGACTAGCTTGTTCTAAAATAGGGTCTAATTCCCTTCCCCTGAAATCTGCTATAGTTAATTCAAAACTTGACATAGGAGGCTCTTGGGGGTTCCCTTCATCAATTTCTGCCTGAGCAACAAAAACTCCTCCTTGTGATCCCATTTGTTCAATTTTCTCATTGGTGAGATGCTCCTCCTCAATTCTCATTGGAGTTTGGGAAGGGGAGTAACCTTCATCATGTGATTCCTCTTTCCTAATTATTTTTCTTCTTTTGGGAGAGGGTTTAGGGGGTCTTTCTTCAAAAACAGTACTAGTAGATTCAATTATCTGCTTTCCTTTGTTTTCAGTGGGCATCTGATCTCGAATGACAGTATATCCTGTCCTCTTTCACACAACCAATGGACCTGCCCCTATGTTAGGGGTGAAACCCAATTTCCTCATTACTTCCCTGGCTTTATCTGGAAAAGAATCAATAAAATGTTGTTTCTTCTCATTCATTACCTCCATTATTTTGAGGAATGTACTCATGAGCTTATTTATTCTATCTGCATTAGTTGCAACATTACTAAGAGGACTGTAATCTTTGTCAAAACAATTAATAAACTCCAAAAATTTTGAATAGACTCTCCATTTCTCTTTCTTTGTTTCTTGCTCCTGGAGAGAATATTCATTCCTTATTACATCTTCAGGGAAATAGAATTCATGCTGAATTGGACGAAGCTTGATCCTATGTCTAAGAGCAGAATTAAATAAATCTTCTGCATCACAAAAATGAGAGTGAGATACTACCATCTTATACTGATCCAAAAATTTGTAGAGGAAAATCCACCCCTCTTTAGTTATTACAAACTGGTGAGCTATAGTGCAAGTAGGAAAAATTGATCCTATTCCCCTTTTGTGCAAAAAGGTCTCCTCCACTCCTCCCAACTACCATAAAAATTTAGCTACTCCTACCTTTAAAGGCACCTGATAGGGTAGTACATGGGGTGTCCCTTTGAATCCATAAACTCTAATGATAGTTGAGACCGGATATGGGATGATATCCCCCCAATTATGTGAAACTTTTAGAATATGGGGTCTATCCATAGGCCTAACAAGGTGCATTAGTGCCTTAGGAATTTTGGGATTGTCACTCAATATGAGGCACCTTAGTTTAGAAGAAAAGTGCCTATCAAATCTAACAAAACTAGCATTTTCTGCTTCCTCAGTCATGTCTGCACTCCATAATTGAACTGGTAGTGCTTCCCCCTCTTGTTCCCTATTAAAAACCATTTCTTTACCAAAATATGTAACCCCTTTAAATAGAAACATATGCATCAATAGGGAGTACTGACCCCAAACCTTCTCCACCTTGCTCTTTGCAATCCCCACCAATCCACTGCGAATCTCATTAGCTAGGTAAGATGCAAAATCAAAAATTATTTCTACACCGAAAGAGGAGATTTGGGTGATCATATACATGAAGCTCATAGGAATAAAATCTTCTTCACCCTCTTCGAAGACTCTGCACAGGGTCCTGTATATCTCTACTGCCCTGGTATTAAAGCATGATTTCTTGAAAAGTTCTTTAGAAGATGATGTTATTGCTGGTAGGTTTCCAATTTTGCCTATGTGGGCCTTCAGTGCACCTTTTCTAACTACATCCCTTTTTGACATATATTCTTTTTCTAATTCTATCAAATCAATGGGCACATGATACCTAGTGAGAGGTCCCAAACTGAAAACTTCCCTAATCTCTTCTAGACTGATGGTAATTAAAACTTCACCATCCATTCTTATCACTACCCTAGTGGCTTGATCATAACTCCTCACCACGGCCTCAAGAAGGTCATAATCCATAAACACACTGGGAACAACTAGCTTTCCCAGATCAAAATTCCATATATTGGCATGTGGGGCATATAATTTCCTTTCTGCAAACCATTTTTTGAACAAACTCAAACCAGTTTGAGAAGTTTGAGCATCCTGGACCCAATTACCCTTATCATACAATCCATCAGCTATCCTTAGCCTAGGGTTCAATGAGGTTAACCTTTTAACTTGCACTGTCTCTACAGTAGACTTAGGGAGCAACTCAAGCAAGTCATCATGCACATTTCTATCCAAATAGTTTATTTGACCTGAAAATCCCTTCTTCAGAGGCATCTTGGATTATTTTTTACAGAACTGAAAAGCCTACAAAGATTATGGTAGTACTACTTACTTGAATTCTGTCTTTGTTTTCCTGTATATTTCTACAAACTTTCTGCGAACAGACAATTTCACAAATTCTGCTAAACTTCAGCACACTTTCCTTTAGTAATTGCTTCTGCATAGGAATGGCTATGATGCAGGAGCATCTTAAATAAAGGGGAGACATGTTGAATGTAAAATTTATTATAAAAAAAAAAAAAAAAAAAAAAAAAAAATTGTGGAGGAGAGAGAAAGTGACGAAAATAGGAAGAAAAATAATTAAAAATGGAAAATAGGAAAAAAGGGAAAAAGTGATTTCTATTTTCGAGGTGCATAGGTGGCATAATAGAAAAAAATAAAATAAATAAATGGTTGTCATTCCATTTATCAAGGTGTGTGGGTAGAATTCTAGAAAGTTATTAATATTGTAGAAAGTTGTGGATATTGTAGAAGGTTATGGAAGTTGTAGAAGGTTGTGGATATTGTGTAGGTGGAATTCTAGAAAGTTGTGGATAAGTCATGCATTGGGTGGTAAGTGCCTATTTAAGCAAGGGATATGAGCATTTCTAATCAAGTTTGAGAAGTAGAAGCTAGAAGGTGTGAAGACTCTTATTTAGGATTTCTCTTGTGTTGAAGAAGTCATATCATCTTGTGGGTGTTGTAAGGATTTTTCAAGTATAATAAAATTATTTTTGAAGCATTTTTTTTTCTTGGTCTCTATATTGTTGCATTCTTGGTTGTGAGTTGTTAGAGTGGTGTGGCCCTCTATCAAGTGGTATCATAGAGGGCCACACCACCCTTATCCACTCACAATCAAGAAAACAACAATATGGAGATCAAGAGAAAAAAAAAATGCTTCACAAGAAATTTTATTATACTTGAAGATCCTTACAACACCCACAAGATGATATCAAGCTTCTCCTTGAGCTTCCACTCCTTGAGCTTCTCCTTGAGCTTCTACTTCTCAAGCTTCCCCTTTGAGCTTGATTTAGAAATGCTCATATGCCTTGCTTAAATAGGCACTTACCACCCCATGCATGACTTATCCACAACCTTCTAGAATTCCTCCACAACCTTCTACAACTTCCACAACCTTCTACAACTTCCAAAACTTTCTACAATATTCATAACTTTCTAGAATTCTATCCACTCACCTCGATAAATGGAATGACAACCATTTATTTTTTTATTTTTTCTATTATGCCACCTATGCACCTCGAAAATAGAAATCCCCTTTTCCTTTTTTTTTCTCCTTTTTTATTTTTTATTATTTCTCCTCTAATTTTCGTCACTTTCTCTCTCCTCTAGATTTTTTTTAAAAAAATAATTTTCCCATGCAAGATGCTCCTGCATCAGACTCCGCCAGTAGATAGAAAAGTGTGTCCCACACTTTGACACCAAAAAGAAAGATCTAAAACCATCTTCATCTTCACCAAAGGTTTCCACCTCAACAGGGACAATAAAACCACCATGCAAATCTTCCACATCTGCATTACTCTATCAAACACCAAAATCTCAACCATCCAATCAACATGCTCACTCCCAAGAACAAACTGAACATAATGCTTAATCAACAAAACTTCATTCTCATCAGCAACTAGTGAATCCACACTAGCAGCAACAAACTCCATATCAGCACCAACATGTAGATCACCATCAATACATTCCAAACTCTCAACACCAGAAACCTCATTGCTCACAACAAGATGCTCTACAATACATAACTCACCTCCAACAACCGGATCATCCATGACCAAGTGCTCCACAATCTCCATGTTAGACTCAACCAAGTGATCATGAAAACCAACATCTGTCCCAACAACATTAGGAATATCTTTAGCAACAACCTCTAGTTGCTCTGCAGGTTCTGCATCAGGCTCCACAAATTGATCAGCAAAACCATCCTCTTCCACCTTGACCTTCTTAGCTTTAGCATCCAACCGAGAAAACATCTTAGAAAAATTCCTCTCCACTATATCATGGATTTTTGCAATCATCTTAGGGTCCAATCCTCTTGGAGCCATCTCCCAAGATCTTCGTAAACCCTCTGCAAAAATCCTTCCTACGCTCCTTGTGACAACCTTGAATTGTTTGCAAGTCAGATTGCAACCTGCCACCTTGCACGAACAATCAGGAACCACATCAAAAGTCTAGGACAACGGATTTGCAATCCACAAGCTCTGATAAACTTTTCCCAACCAAGGTCCTGGTACAAACTGCCTCACACTTCGGCGATATGCTTGTACACTCAGGATCTCCTGCTTTGATACCACTTGATAGAGGGCCACACCACCCTTACCCACTCACAATCAAGAAAACAACAATATGGAGACCAAGAGAAAAAAAAATGCTTCACAAGAAATTTTATTATACTTGAAGATCCTTACAACACCCACAGGATGATATCAAGCTTCTCTTTGAGCTTCCACTCCTTGAGCTTCTCCTTGAGCTTCTACTCCTCAAGCTTCCCCCTTGAGCTTGATTTAGAAATGCTCATATGCCTTGCTTAAATAGGCACTTACCACCCCATGCATGACTTATCCACAACCTTCTAGAATTCCTCCACAACCTTCTACAACTTCCACAACCTTCCACAACTTCCAAAACTTTCTACAATATTCATAACTTTCTAGAATTCTATCCACTCACCTCGATAAATGGAATGACAACCATTTATTTTTTTATTTTTTCTATTATGCCACCTATGCACCTCGAAAATAGAAATCCCCTTTTCCTTTTTTTTTCTCCTTTTTTATTTTTTATTATTTCTCCTCTAATTTTCGTCACTTTCTCTCTCCAAATTATTTTTTTCTTTCAATAATTTTCCCATGCAAGATGCTCCTGCATCAGGCTCAGAATCTTTGCTAGCATAAGATGAAACTGATGAAATCTTCTGTCTTATACTCTATTTTTTTCATGTGCAGTGCTTTCATGTCTAATTAATATAGAGAGTGGCACCACATTCTGTGTTTAAAGTTGCACCGTCGATCTTCAAAAATCCTACGATCATGTGATACGAAGAAAACAACTAGGCATTGCACTTGACATGTTGGTCAATTTATCCAATGAAAATTTACCACGTACATAACTCTTTCCTTGATGGTGCTTATGTATGGACCCACTGGCAATTGAGGACATGTATCAGCAGGTCGCTACTTAATTATGCATAAAGAACAAGCATCTTGCCATAGCGAAGCAGTGACAACCATTGATCTAATCTAAATTCGGTAGATGATATGTTACTGGGCTTGCTCAAAAATACGACAGTGGGCCCTTATTCGCTATGTCGCTATATGTATCTCCCTAGCAACTCTTCATAGCGAGAAGATGACGACCATTGATCAGAGACCTAATCAAAGGTGGGGAAACTACACATAGTTTTTTGACTTATACTCGCTACGTCGCATAGCTTAAATACCATGCAACTTTTCAACACGAGATAGCGAGGATTGTTGATTCTGTTCTAATCTGACACTCAGGATCTCTAGCAAATTTGATCAGAAGGGCATTGATGAAGTATGGAATTCTGCACAGTTGGTACCCTTTAAGATCTTACTTTAGTCCTAGTCATCATCCCATGTTACTAAAGGCCCCACCGACTCTTGATTTCATGGGGCCTCGCTACTTCGCTAACGGCGGGATGTCAAATTTTTTCGATAGTGAGGTAGCAAGCTCCGACAACTTTAATAAATTTTGGCACTGTGAAATGCAAGGGTCCATCAGATTACTATTGCTGCTATTAACTACTTCTGACAACGACAATTATTACTTATCATGCCACTTGGATTAGTCATGGTATTGATGAATTTCAATGTTATCGACTCTTCAATTTCACGGGCCCTTGCTACTTCGCTAACGGTGAGATGTCAAATTTTTTCGATAGCGAGGTAGCGAAACATCAAAAAAATCATCATTCTGGCATTGACTTCAGACTACTTCTATTGGGTCCCCTTTCTTATTTTTTGATAGTAATTTCAATGTGTACTTGACTAATAAATCAGCCAAAAAACAAAGCGCCGATCGCCGTATCTTCATTTTGCGGTCCCGTTTTATAAAATTTTCAGCACTCACTACCTCACCATACATAAAAAGTTCCCATGTTTGCATAGTGAGGTAACGACAACGGTGGATCTACTTAGATCGAACAGTTGGGGAATATGAGAGGAAAGGTATCTCGGGGGCACAGAAGATAAAAAGATAATAGAATATTCGCCTTATTTGAAAATTCAAATATTTCGTGCCTAACAATTTATGAATAGAAAGAAACATAGGGTTTTCACAAAAAAATTTCAAAGGCTAGCAAACAGAGGAATTATCTAGAAACCCTATTATCCACTAGAATGAAAAATTTGACTTTTCTACAATTGGACAAAAAACTTCTATCAAACAAAAAGTCATACCAACACATGGTTATCTAGAGAATTTTTGATTATAGATGTGGTGGCTTAAATCAATGTAAAGACAAGATTATAATCTATTTTTTATTTAAAGAATTATTACTATATAAAACAAGTGCCACATAGTGGCTAGTATTTTCTGATTATAGTTATAATACTTTATATTAAAAATTTAATTATAAAAATATAGTAAAGAAATAGGATTAATTATAAAATTATAGTACATAAATAAAAAACAATGGCAATTTCAAAATATAATATAATTATATAAAATAATATTTACTTAATATCTAAATCTATGCATAAATAGTAAAAAGTAAAAAGTAATAATTGACTTTGTATTAATATTGTGGATTTAGAAGTAATAATACATCAAAAATAATATTTATAAAAACTATATTTATGTAATGGTGGAAAATAAAATAATTTCAATATTTAATTTGAAAATTGTTAGCTTTACACAAAATCCGTCCATAAGATGTCAAATTATTAACCAATGAGAGTGAAGAGAAAACATTATTTCATTTAATTATTTAAATGTTGTAGACATTACTTTTGAAAAAAATTGAAGTACTTAAAAAAAAGAAGTTCATACTAATTGGTTCAAATGAGTTTGGTTAATAACTAGTTAAACCAAATTGATTACAATAGCATATGCCTATTGGCAAATACTTAAAATATGATACTATAATATCATATACTATAATACTATATCATATAATGTACTAATGATGATATAAATACTATTCATGATACATATTAATAATGGTAGGATATAACATTTAAAATAATAATATAATACAATATTATAATTTATTTTTTATTTAAATAAGTATTACTATATAAAATATGACACTAAAATATAATATAATATAATACTATATCATAAAATGTATTAATGTTGATATATAATTAAAATAAACAATACTACTAAACTACATTTAAGATTATTAAATAACACAATTAAAATATTTTTAATTAAAATTAGAAATATAGATTAAAGGATCAATAAATACTGATAAGTAGGAGATAATTTCCACAGCAAGTCAAATTGTGATATGAATATCAGGATTTAACTATGTGATTTTGAGTCAAATTCATTGACTCATGTTTCATGAGTAGTGATTCAACATGAATCCATCTCTCATGAGAATAAATGGAACACTTAGCACTCATTAGATCTAGGTGATGCTCATAGGGGTGAAGCACCAGGACTTCCCGAGAGGTCACCCATCCCAGTACTACTCCAGCCTGAGCACGCTTAACAACAAAGTTTCCTCAATAGTTAAACCCAAAGTTTGCAACCCCATTTGCAAAACCTTCACCAAGTGTTGTGCCTTATGAACCATTCATTAGAAAGCCCCTTAAGCTCATCAATTGATAAAGCCCCTTAAGCTCATCAATAAATACTTTTTAGGATTATTATTATATTTTTGTACTTCAAGTTTCAACTATCTACTATAATTTTTTAAAATATCATAATAATTAATCATTATAATAATAGCCACAAAATTATATACATGTATATACATACATACATACATACATACATACATACATACATACATATACATATCTATATATATGTATGTATGTATGTATATATATGTACACACACACACACACACACACACACACACACACACACACACACACACACACACACACACACACACACACATATATATACATACATATATACACATACATACATACATACATATATATATATATATACACACACACACACACACACATGTGTGTGTGTGTACACATATCTAGATGTATATATAGATATATATGTATATATGTATATATAGATGTATATATATACACATATATATGTATACATATACATATACCTACATATAGATACACACACACACACACACACACACACACACACACACACACACACACACACACACACACACACACACACACACACAATTAAAATTTTTGCAATAATATTAAGTTACCCTAGAAAATAATAATTTACCATTGTTTGAGACTTAATGCTTTTAGCATTGTATAGTTAAAAAAAAATCATAATATATTCATAGATATATTTAATAACAAAACTCCCTTTTTAAAATAATATACAAGATTATATTTTCCAAATGATAAGAGAATAATAATGACATTAATATTTCATCAAAATAACCATTCTAAAAGTTATATCATTAAATTGTAATGGTATTTCAATAAGGCTTCAAAATTAACCTTTTATTTTTTCCTTTAATCATTAAAACATATATTAATTGGAGTAAAAGTGAAAATAATCATAAATGATTTGCAAACCATTTTTCACATGTTCTAGTCTATAACTATTCTGAGTTATGCAAGTGAAAATAATCAAAGGATTTACCTTAATATTGAACCAAATACTTTCTTCATCATGTAGGAGCCCTTATCAACTTACCTCTACAATCTAGCTCTTAAGTTTAGTGTTCCAAAAAAAATGCATAATCGCCCTTTAGAATGTTACCACTTCTTAGAACTTTTAGTCATGACTAACATTATGTAATATGATAGTTTGAAAAATAGATTATGCAAATAATTTTTTAAAAATAGATTACTAATTGAATAATAATTTTTAAAACTCTATTCATTAGTTAAAGAAAATAATAATAAAATGATCTATTTCTCTTTACACATTTCAATATAAAACAAGAGTTACATGGCAGCCAAGTTCTTGTCATAACTGGCAGGATGATTTTGGTTAGTTATGAGTTATAGAAAATGTACAATAGTAGTAGCAGTGAGTTAAGAATGAATTCCAATCATACATAGTAAAAAGAAAAGATACATGTTTCCTTGCACAAGGGAAATAAAAATTAACATATAGCACACGAAAGTTAGCCAAAGATGTCAGGATTTAGGATAGATATATCATACAAAATTTTACAAAGTGAATTGATTTATACACACACCTTGCTTGGGACTTCTCAAACTGTAGGAAGAATTCCTCCATGGCCCATGACATAGTTTGGTTTAAGCTTTACTAAAATCTACAAGGTAGTTAGTGGAGTATCAGTAGATTAAACCTTATTCATGAATTTGCCAAAAAAGAAAGAAATACAGAAGGTATCCATTGCATGTTCCTTCTATAGGGGTTCACATCTTTAAACACAATCCAACCAATCCTATTAGATGAGTTGTCCAAAGATGTTAGATTAGAAATCACCAAATCCTATAAAATGAGCCAAAACCATGTACCACTACATTGTAGTAGCTAAGATTGTTACCATTTCAACAAAATTTCATTAAAGTCTTTATTCACGAAAATATGAATAATCCATATTATTCATGAAGAAATATCTAGACTAAGAACCAACAAAGGCATTTATATGGAAGCCATTTTGTTCAACAACATGAGCTTGAAATAAATACATTGAAAGGAAAAATAATGCCTTCTAAACATCAATAGGATTGTTGTCTATCATAAATCATCGATTAAGGAAAACCCGTCATTGAAAAAGTTTAAGTTTTGTTGTAAGCTCGGTATACCAAACATTGAAATAAACTCACCTTTAACTACACCACATTAATTTAGTTCTTGTCCAAGTGAAATGAAACCTTATTTTATTGTACTAAGTACCTAGCGATAATGAGAGAAACTAGTAGAGCTTGCTTGACATTTCAAGAAAAAAAGAGTAGATGGGGTAATGCTTAGGATGAGAAACTAATCTCGAGTTCAAACACTATAGGAAGGATAAACATTTTGAGGTCTTATTTGAACACATCTCACCTACATGCCAAAACATAAATGCATTTTCAATGTGTGAAGGTTGACCAAGAAGCTTGGATTGTTAAAATTGTTAAGTTTGAAGAGAGCCTATGGTAGCTAGCTCAATCCCTGACTCATTGAGATTTCCTTGAAGAATCAAGTATTTTAGGTGCAAAATCTACTCTAATATCTACACAAGAAAATCTAGTGGCCTTGGGGCATTAATATTGTTTAATGTGATATCTTAAAAAAAATTCGTTTAATGTGACAATTTTTTTTGCCAAATTTATCTTTATTTCATTTTTCTCTAGATTATATTGCAATGAAGAAAGAAGCATATAGTTTTTAATGAATTCCAAAATAAAAATACACAAACATGAGGTAGATGCCATTATTTGTAGAAGTATATCTCTAAAGGCTTTCTTTACATTTACATGTGGAAAAGTTGTGCTTTAAAGGAATTTGTATTGTAAAGTGGATCATATAGAAGTGGACAACATGTTATGACATGCCATAGTATAGTATATTCCAAGAAAGACCATTTTCAGTGCTTTTGCTTTTCCATTTGGTAAAACAGCCCCAACAAACAAGTGGTGTGTGCACTATTTTTGGACTAACTACCCACAAAATTGTCAATCCACTAGCTTGTTACTCTAGTGTATGCGAACAATGAGTCTAATCTAATGATTGAAGTGTTTTTGTCACACATTAGTTTGAGACCTAGTGATTTTAATTAAAATTGAATCAACATAACCCATTAGGAAACTGCACCTAATGATCATAGTGGAGAAAATTATTTAATTTGTAGGGAAAATAGTATAAGATCTTAGTTTGGTCTTTAATTGGGAATTGTTTAGTTCACCTAGAAGAAAATTTATTTTGTTATTTGGATAAGTAATTGAGACATTTTATTCATAGTTTATTAGTTGTCTTGGCTTAAAAAAAAAGATGAATATGAATCAAGAATAGAAAATATGAGAATCTTAGATCCATAGAGGAAGTCATATCCTGATATGCAGTAAACAAAGCATTCTGTCAAATTTAGAATGACTATGCCGAGTGAAATGATGCATGGTACCATGCCTGGTAGGTGTGTATAGGATGCCCTATATTTTTTGAATTGTGATACATGTAGTTTCTTGTTCAATTCAACATTATTTTCTATATACATTGTGATAATTGTGGGGCAATTTTTATTACAAAGATCTACTTGAAGACTATTTACATTTTGCTCCAAATTATATAGTTTACTCAATTCAAGAACATAAACATTTTCCTTACTCTTATTGTATGAGAAAAATGAAGGCTTTGATGACAAGAACAACCACACTGAGAAATTTGTTGGAGTCAATTTATTTTGACTATAGTGTTGACAAAAATTTAGATTGAATATAAAGATTAGTATTAACAAATGCATGTAATATGCCACATCAATGTGAATCCATGCCTACAATATTCTAGTAGACTTTCAACATTTTTTGTCACCAACATTTTGGTTAAATATGCAGTCATCAAAAACAATTATATTCCACATGGTAGTCTACTTGACACCATTCTAAAAATCATTTTGAGATGTCAAGTGTTCCTTTTGACTTGTAAACTACAAATTTTCCTAGGATTGGACTTGTCAAGCTGTATTTTTCCTTCTTAGTCCTTATCTTATGTGTCTTCTCCTACCTCATGAATTTTATTTTCTCTCTAAAAATTTATTAGCAGCCTATAACATTATTGGAATTTTTAAAAATATCTTTTAACATTAAATTATATGCAAATTTTATTGAGTAAACATAAGAATAGATCTTGTAAGAGAGTTGGGTGGTGATTGGTCTATTGGGTATGGATTAATCACTATTTAGGTGAAATCCCTTGGCTATAGTTACTGCCATGCATGGGAGGAACTAATAAGATAAGAAATGTTTAATTGACAACTAAAATAAATTATCACAAAAATTAGGGCAATACTTACCTGTTTCTTTCCTTATTGCTATTTCAGAAGAATGTAAATACTCAACTTGTACAATGACCATGTTCACATTATCAAAAAAATGCTTCACAACTTCAAATTTTTCTCAAAAAATAGTTAATGCCAAGTTACTCAACACCTGAAGTAGCTGAGTGACATGTAGTTGATGCCAAGTGGAGGTTTACTCAGCAACACTAGATGCTGAGTTTCTCAGGTACAATGGGACCCAAGTGAACCCGGTCACCAAAGAAAGGTGGTGCTTGGTAGACTTAACACACAACCAACACTATGATTGAGTGAATTCAATTGATGAAGGGATTAAGTGAGCTTGGTATAACTTGGTAGGGAAGGGATTGAGTGAGCTTGGTAAGACTTTGTAGTGACTTGGCAAGAACAATGTTGATCAAGTGAGCACAATGAGGGCTTGATTAACAAAGGAACTGAGAAAGTTAATCACAGACTTGCTATTTGGTCATAACCACCATCAAAACATAGAGATAATATCAAAGACTTGCATAGAAAAGAAACCCAATATGAAATAGATAGAAATGAAGATTACAATAAGCTTAATACCTAGAAATTTACTAATATGTCTACTTGCCTTCTTTTTTATTCATAAATTGATTCAATCATTACAAATCTGGGAGCATATGGCTTCAACCAAAAAAAAAAACTTTAACCTACAACTTCTACTTGTAATATAAACTTGCAATACAACAAGGCTAGATACAATAACACCTAGAGAAATCAATGCTTTTAAGGATAATCAAAATGAACTTACAAAGAAGAAGGAGATCATAGAATGTGTTGCTACAACCTATGTCTTCTTCCTGTTCCTTCTATTCTCTAAACTCTTTGCACTAATTCTATTATTCTTCTTTGCTTTGCTTCTAATATACTAATCCTCTACTTATCAAATGAATGATACTTCATTCCCTTTTTATTTGTCTCAAAAAATTTCCCTCTAATTTTAATGTGTCAAGCAGCTAGGTGGGCATTTGGCTTAAGGGAAACTAACCATTTTCAAGACTCCCCTTTTATCCCAAGCTAAACAATCTAGGATCACAACTAATCCAAATCAACTACACCAATACTTCTTCTTCGGTGTACATAAGTTACTATGCCAAATGGCTTAGTGAAAATGTCTACTAGTTGCTTTTTCGACTTGCAAAATTCCATTTTGGTGTCTACATTCTCCACCAACTCTCTAATGAAGTGACATTTGATTTCTATGTGCTTGCTTCCCATGGAAGAATGGATTCTTTGGAAGTGCAATTGACGAAATGTTGTCACAAAAAATTGTGGTTCCATCCTCTTGCCTTTCATTTAAATATGCCAATATTCTCCTTAACCAAATAGCTTGACATGCTACTACATTCACTACTATGTATTCAACCTCTATTATAGATTGAGCAACAATAGGTTGCTTGTTGGATACCCATGAAATCACACCCAAACCCATGCGAAATATATAACTAGAACTATTCTTCCTATGATCTAGACTTCTAGTCCAATCACTATTAGTGTATCCAACTAACTTGAATTTATTATCAATAGTATACAAAATGCCAAATCCCTTGGTACCATTCACATACCTTAGGATCCTCTTTCCTTCTTATCAATGGGAATCCTTAGGAATTTCTATAAATTTGGAAATCAAACTTACTACATGCATCATGTTAGGTTGAGTTGCTATTAAATACATAAAGCTTCCAACAATACTTTTGTATAATGTTGGATTCACACTTTTATTGCAATCTTCCTTGCTAAACTTTAGACCTATTGTTGTTGTTATTGGGGTTGCCTTGTTGTTCTGCATTTTGAATATCTCCGAGATTTGATTTGGATATTTTTCTTGAGAGATGAATATGTCATCATGTATTTGTTTTACTTCTATGCAAAGAAAGTATTTCAAGAGACCTAGGTCTGTCATTTCAAATTCACTCTTCATGGCCTCTTTGAACTCACCAATTAGGAAATTCTAATTTCCAATGAAGATTAATTCATCTATATACAAGAAAATAATCAAAACCTTACCTTTTTCTATCTTGATGTAAAGAGTGGTCTCACCATCACTTTTTCTAAAGCCATTACTCATCAAGTATGAGTCAATCCTACTATACCATTCCTATGGAGCTTGCTTAAGACCATATAGAGCTCTCTGTAATCTAAACACCTTGTGTTCTTCACCTACAACTTCATAACTAGGTGTCTACTCCACATATACCTCTTCTTTCAATGCTCCATTCAAGAAGGCAAACTTCACATCTATTTGATATACTTTCCATTTGTTTTGGGTTGCAATTGCTATGAAAACATGCACAGTTTACATATGTATCATCATAATCGCTTCCATGCTACTACTTGTAACCATAAACCACTAATTTTCACTCTAACATTTGGGGTGAAATTATGATGACAGTGTAATTCATGTTCTATTTTTTAATTCTCCCTGACATCATCACAATGGTGATGGTGGAGTTGCACTTACGATGCCCCCATGAGCATAAAAAAAAGAAAACATGACATAAATTATTTTCCATTTGTTTTGATTGTGGAGAGCTAAGTGCAAAAGAGGTGGAGAGCTCCAAATGAGGGTGGAGAGATGTGAATGTTGTTGTGCCCTTGTGATTAGTGTATTTGGTTGTTGTGCCCTTGTGATTTATGCATTTCATTTCCATTCCCTTTCTTTGTGATTTCAATATCATGCCATACCCTTTCTCTATGATTTCATTGTCATGTAATACCATTGCTTTGCAATTTATTTGTTATGTTGTTCCCTTGTGATCTATGTGCCCTTTCTTTGTGATTTTATTCAAGGGGTGAGAAGAGGTACGTATGTAAATTTATTTTTTCTTTTCCTTGTGTTAGAGTTTTAGGTGACTCTACAACACCCTTAGGATAAAATGAAAGACTAAGATAACTTCCACAAGAGATTAGCAAGACAATTGCATGAAGATGCAAGAATGCTATGGGTAAGTGCACCAAGTTGTGTTGCCAAAAGGGGGGTATAAGTGGAAACCTTTTTCTAAAATGAGCAATTTTTGAACTTCAACAAGAATTTGAAGATAGTTACGCTCAAAATTTTAAGATATGACAAAGACAAAAGTAGTAGCCCTTTGAATCTAGTTTCTAAACTACTAATTTTTTTTCAAAATGGTTTAGTTTTAGGTCCTCAAAAAAGGGGGCTACAGAAAGTGGTATTGTTTATTCCAAAAAAATATAACACAGTACAAAGTGTGGCCCCCCTAAAATTTGAACTTTTTTTTTGAAATTCTTTAATTGCTCCAGTCAAAAGTTACCTAAAACTATGTAGTTTATCCTAGATTTTTTTGGTAATTTTATAATGTGTAATTTTTTTAATGAATTTTTTAATTAGACATATACCAAAAATGTGAAATGTCTATGTGCTCCCCCTAGAAATGATTGAAAACTAATCTAAAATCAAAACTTCTTTTTTTTCAAAGTGTGTGGAATGGAGTCTAGTTTCTAAAAAACTAAGTTGTTGCAAAATTTGATGAACAAGCTAAAATCTACAGCCCAATTAGTACATGTTAGTTTTTGACAAAAAATGGGCATGCATTCAAAAGAAATTATAGTTGAAAGGCTTGAAATAGTTCAAATAAAAAATAAATTATATGGTTATAAAGCTAACATAAAGACCTACAATGTCATGTAACTTGATTTTATCGATGCTCAACCATGAGGAAACTTGAAGGAGAGCACACAACAAAAATCAATCATTTTTTGTATGTTTGCAGGAAAACACATCTCAAACCAGTTTGCATAATACAAACCTTTGGGTTGGATCCCTAAGGCGAAACCAAGCATTAGGCTTGGTAGAATGAAAAGCTTTAAATAGTGCATGTGCCCTATAGTGCACACACACTATTCAAAGCTTTTTAAAATTTGAGTCTTAATAGCGTGTGCGTGCTTTAGTGCGTACATGCTTTAGTGTGCAGGCACTGTTAAGACCTAAATAGTGCATAGAGAGGGAAGGAGAGAGACAAAGTGAGAGCAAGAGAGAGAGAGAAAGGGGAGGGGGGATGGGTGTGTGTGTGTGTGTGTGTGTGAGAGAGAGAGAGAGTAGAGGATGGGAGAGGGGAGAGAGAGGAAGTGTGAGAGAGATAGAGTATGGGTGGTAGAGAGAGAGTACAAGATGGGAGAGAGAGATTGAGTGTAGGGGATGGAAAAAAGAGAGTATAGGATGGGAGATAAAGATTAAGAGTAGGGGATGAGAGAGAGGAAGTGAGAGAGAGTAGGGGTGGTAGAGAGAGAGAGAGAGAGAGAGAGAGAGAGAGAGAGAGAGATAAGGGGATGGGAGAGAGAGGAAGTGAGAGAGTAGGGGATGGGAGAGAGGAAGTGAGAGAGAGAGTAGGGGTGGTAGAGAGAGAGAGAGTAGGCAATGGGAGAGGAAGAGTGAGAGAGAGAGAGAGGAGGATGAGAGTGTGTGTGAGAGAGAGTAGGGGATAGGAGGAGAGAGAGGGGGGGATGGGAGTGTCTGTGTCTATGAAAGAAAGAGAGAGTAGGGGATGGGAGAGGGGAGAGAGAGTAGCTTGAGAGAGAGAAGGCAGTGGGAGAGGGAGTGGGAGAGGGAGAGAGGGGGATGGGAGTGTGTGTAAGAGAGAGAGTAGGGCATGAGAGAGAGTAGGGGTGGCAGAAAGAGTAGGGGATGGGAGAGAGAGAGTAGGTGGTGGGAGAGGGAGAGAGGGGGGATGGGGGTGTGTGTGAGAGATCTAGAGAGTAGGGGATGGGAGAGTGTGTGTGTAAAAGAGAGAGAGTAGGGAATGGGAGAGGGGAGAGAGAGAGTAGGGGATGGGAGAGGGTGAGAGAGAGAGAGAGTAGGTGGTGGGAGAGGGAGTGGGAGAGAGAGAGAGAGGGGGGGGGACGGGAGTGTGTGTGTGAGAGAGAGTAGGGGTTGGTAGAGAGAAAATATAGGATGGGAGAGAGAGAGAGAGAGTGAGAGTAGGGGATGGGAGAGAGTGTGAGAGTGAGAGAGAGAGAGTAGGGGTGGTAGAGGGAGAGTAGGGGATTGGAGAGAGAGTGAGAGTAGGGGATGGGAGAGAGAGAGTAGGTGGTGGGAGAGTGAGTGGGAGGGGGAGAGCAAGAGAGAGAGAGAGGAGGATGTGTGCGAGTGACAGAGAGAGTAGGGGATGGGAGAGGAGAGAGACAGAGGGGGGATGGGAGTGTGTGTGTGTGTGTGTGTGTGTGTGTGTGTGTGTGTGTGAAAGAGAGTAGGGGATGGGAGAGGGGGAGAGAGAGTAGCCCAAGAGAGAGAGTAGGGGATGTGAGAGAGACAATAGGTGTTGGGAGAGGGAGAGAGAGGGGGGATGGGAATGTGTGTAAGAGAGAGAGAGTAGGATATGGGAGAGAGTGTGATAGTGTGAGAGAGAGTAGGGGGTGGCAGAGAGAGAGTAGAGAGGGAGAGAGAGAATGAGAGAGAGTGAGAGAGAGAGAGAGAGTATGTGGTGGGAGAGGGAGAACAAGTGAGAGAGAGTAGGGAATGGGAGAGGAGAGGAGAGAGAGAAAGAGAAAGAGAGGGGGGATGTGTGTGTATATGTGTGAAAGAGAGAGTAGGGGATGGGAGAGAGAAAGAGAAAGAGACAGAGAGAGTAGGGGATGGGAGAGAGAGTAGGCAGTGGAAGAGGGAGTGGGAGAGGGGGGATGTGAGTGTGTGTAAGAGAGAGAGAGTAGGGGATGGGAGAGAGAGAGTGAGAGTAGGGGATGAGAGAGAGAGTAGAGAGGGGGAGAGAGAGAGTTAGAGAGGGAGATAGTAGACAGTGGGAGAGGGAGTGGGAGAAGGAGAGAGAGAGGGGGGATGGGAGTGTGTGTGTGTGTAAAATAGAGAGTAGGGGATGGGAGAGAGAGAGTGAGGGAGAGAGAGTAGGTGGTGGGAGAGGGAGAGAGAGGGGGATGGGAGTGTGTGTAAGAGAGAGAGAGTAGGGGATGGGAGAGAGTGTGAGAGTGTGAGAGAGAGTAGGGGGTGGTAGAGAGAGTGAGAGTAGGGGATGGCAATAAGAGTAGGTGGTGTGAGAGGGAGTGGGAGAGGGAGAGCGAGAGGAGGATGAGAGTGTGTGAGTGAGAGAGAGAGTAGGGGATGGGAGAGAGAGTAGACGGTGGGAGAGGGAGAGAGATAGGGGGAATGGGAGTGTGTGTAAGAGAGAGAGAGAGTAAGGGATGGGAGAGGAGATAGGGTGAGAGAGAGTAAGGGATGGGAGAGAGAGAGAGTAGGGGATGGGAGAGAGAGTAGGTGGTGGGAGAGGGAGTAGGAGAGGGAGAGCAAGAGAGAGTAGGGGATGGGAGAGGAGAGAGAGAATAGGGGATGGGAGAGGAGAGAGAGTGAGAGAGAGTAGGGGATGGGAGAGGAGAGAGAGAGCGAGAGAGAGTAGGAGATGGGAGAGGAGAGAGTGAGAGAGATTAGGAGAGGGGGAGCATGAGAGAGAGTAGGGGATGGGAGAGGAGAGAGAGCAAGAGAGAGTAGGGGGTGAGAGAGGAGAGAGAGTAAGGAGAGAGAGAGTAGGGGATGGGAGAGAGGTAGGCAGTGGGAGAGGGAGAGAGAGGGGGGATGGGAGTGTGTGAGAGAGAGGAGGGGATGGGAGAGGAGAGAGAGAGTATGGGATGGGAGAGAGAGAGTAGGTGGTGGGAGAGGGAGAGAGAGAGGGGGGATGGGAGTGTGTGTGAGAAAGAGAGTAGGCGATGGGAGAGGAGAGAGGGTGAGAAAGAGTAGGGGATGGGAGAGAGAGTAGGTAGTGGGAGAGGGAGTAGGAGAGGGAGAGTGAGAGAGAGAATAGGGGATGGGAGAGGAGAGAGAGTGAGAGAGAGTAGGGGATGGGAGAGGAGAGAGAGAGAGCAAGAGAGAGTAAGGGATGGGAGAGGAGAGAGAGTAGGAGAGAATAGGGGATGGGAGAGAGAGTGAGAAAGAGTAGGCGATGGGAGAGGGAGTAGGAGAGGGAGAGCAAGAGAGAGAGTAGGGGATGGGAGAAGAGAGAGAGTGTGAGAGATAGTAGGGGATGGGAGAGGAGAGAGAATAGGGGATGGGAGAGTAGAGAGAGTAGGGAGAGAGAGAGAGGAGGTGATGGGGGATGGTGGGATAGGGAGAGATTAATTTTCACATAGTACATACGCACTATAGTGCATATGCGCTTTATAGGGCATACACGCTATAGTGTGTACACACTATATGAAAACACCAAAAAATGGTCATAAAGCAAGTTTGGATCCCTGTTGATGCATATTCTACTTTTTGTCTATTGTGTATTCTGTTGTTCTGATAGAAAACACAGGTTTCAAGCTATTGGAAGTTAGAAAACACTATTTGAAGGCTTTTTGAAGATTTTTTCATTCTATTTGAAGCTAGCAAACACCAAATTCAATCATTGGATACACTATTTGAAGGATTTGAATATTCTTTCTATAGAAAAGGTTAGTGTAGTCCTTTTTAAATATTCTTTGTTCTTATATAAAGAAAAATTTGATTATAATTTGACATGTTTAATATATAGTGAATTCATTGAAATTTGTATGTTTGAATGAATTGTTATTTGGACATGGTTAGAAATTTGGCAAGTTGTTTAATATATATTGTGTATTCATTGAAATAATTATAATTTTTATATATATTTGAATGATTTGTAATTTATAAATTGTAAGTAATTCAGATGTTTGAATAATTTGATATATAGAAATCATCATGCTGCCAAGGAAGAAGCCAAAAACTCAAACAAATGAAGATAGGGAGAGAGATTTTGCAATTAAAAAAGATAAAATGAAGCTGCTACATGAATAAAGAAAATTGCAAAGCAATACTAAAGAATTAACTTTCGAAGAGGAACAAGAACAACTGATACAAAGAAACAAAGAGGAAGAATTGGAAAGACAAAGAGAACAAATGAGACTATTATGCTCAAGAAGACAATTGAATTGTAAAGCTACACCATCTTCTAATATTGGAGTCATATCGTCCTCTCATGTTGAAGAGATGCTAATTTGTAGATTCGACGATGTACACACTCCATCATGTCATGTTGAAGGCACACTATCAACATATCAAGTAGGTGATATTCCATATTTTGCATCTTATTGCCAAGGCACATCATCCTTGGTTCAAGGTATGCAAAAAACTCAACCTTATGTTGATATTCAGAATGTTGAGGGAATGGAAGAGATTATAACACCTTCTAGAATTCATTTTAGAAGACCAAAATATTTGATTGATATTGATACTAACATTTTGAAATCAATGCCTGACAAGATTAGCAAGTGTACTTGTCAAAGAAAAGTTAATCATATGTGGAGATTATTCTTTGAAGAATTAAATATTATAGGTCAATACCAATTATTTGTTGAAATGATGAGGAATTTGAAATTTAGGCCTATCATGAAGATTCTTTGGCTAAGAACAATGGACGATTCCAAAAAAAAAAAAAAACATTGTAAAGAATCTAATGAATGCTTATGACAAAGTGGGTTCTAAATCATGCACCAAAGGTAGTAATATCACAAGACAAGTACTTATATCAACAATATTAAGTACCTAAATGAAGAAAGCTCAACTCATGAGAAAGACAAGAAAAATATTAAAAATTGGTAAAGGTACTCTAAGGAGAGCCATGCTAAGGCGTGAGAGATTGGAAGATCCAACAAAAATGAGTTATGGACATTTAGTGGTAGACTACCATGAAAGGATAAAAAAATTAGTGAAGCTTTGAAATCATTGATCGAAGAGTTTTGGAAAAATAACATGTTTTTCCCCTAATCAAAGAAATGTTTTAAGGAGGATTGGTAGCCAAAATTGCAACCCACATTCGAAACATTTTTTGGATTCAACTCAGACACAATTTTTTGCAAAATTTATTGGTATGTATCCTCAAATTTGAATAAGTCAAATATTTTTTGAGATGGTTAAACCTTTTTATGCGAAGATAAATTACACACACACAACTTGTTGTTGTAGGATACATATTGAATTTTCTAACCATTTTGATGTTTTAAGGCATATATGTGTGTTTTTTCATTATAAGTTCTTTTGCAAGATTGTGACATTAATGAGCCACCAAGATCTTCAAGGGAATTCATATCCAACATTTTATGTCAAATAGCGGATGGCCAACAATTTTACAAGACATCATGCTTGGATGGTACATGCTTATTTTGTGGTTTTTTGCAAATTTTATCAACTTGTGAACATATGGATAGTACACATGCAATTGGAAATGAAATAGTATATTATGGAAAATATAAGACAGTGACATATGATCTAAAAGATGGGAAATAGGGTAAAATATGTGATTTAGTCATTGAAACAATTCTAGTGTGTGAGTTCATGAAGATTTTTTGTGAAAAGATTATTTATGAGTATGCAAGGCATACACATAGAGCTCGATGGTTGGATTGGAAATTCAAGTTGTGGGATACATTTCCACTAGATACCATTGTTTCTATTATAGACTTTGTAGAGAACTACACACTACAACAACAAAATGAGGTGCAAGCAAAGTATTATACTTCTCAGTAGGTTTCCATATTTGTTCATATAACATTCATGCATTCACCTACAAGTACAGAGGATGATAGGAAGATTTTGAGGGAGTATCATTTTTACATCAGCGATGATTGATCACATTCTATAGAGTTTTTACATGGTTTTTTTCAACTATTTTATGGAAATTTGGCTAACAGGGACATATCATATCATCAAGACATTATTTGGTCAGACAATTGTGCATCTCAATTCAAGAATGCACGGGTGTTCTATTGGTTGAGAAGGATGCACAAGTTCTGTAGAATTCAATATATGTGGAATTTCACAGAGGCTGGTCATGGAAAGGGAGAGCACGATGGTGTAGGTGCATGCATCAAAACAGCCTTAGCTTGTGAAAAACTTGTAAGAAATGATAATGTTGAGCAAGGAACGAGAAGCAATCCAAGTAAGTTAAGTGTGAAACAATATTACCATAAGATAAGCAAACTCCAAGAGCATACACCAAGATGGTTCAACAATGGAGAAAAGGATTTATAAGGGGAAAGCAAAGAAAACCCCTTGTGAGTATTATGAATGAAGGCAAATGCCTAGAGAAGAGAGAGAGAGAGAGTGTTGGAGCAAAAGTAGCTCAATACAATAACATCAAGTGCTAAGAGTGTGTAGAAGAAAGAAGGAGGAGCATATCTTATATAGAGATGAGAGAGGAGTTGCATTTGTAACTCCCATTTCTATGAATGCCACATTCATAATAGGTGTGTGCAAAGTGTGATAATCCTCTTAAGGAGGATAAACTAAATAAAGAAATAAACAAGAGTTGTCCTTACATGTGGAATAAAGGACAAACAATGACATGTCCTCCACATGTGTACAAGAGGAAAAACTACATTTAGGGACCCTTGGAATATCCCAATTAATATATCCAAGGAAAGATTAACCTTTCTAACACCCCCCCTTAATCTTTACTTGGGGAGTTTACATGAACGGGTTGTAAACCCAAATTTTTACAATGGAACTTAAATCTCTCTTTAGAAAGTGGTTTGGTTAAAATATCAGCCACTTGATCTTCTCCTTTAAAATAAAAAAGAATAATTTGCTTGTCTTCAACTTGTTCTCGAATGAAGTGATGTTGAAGTGAAATATGTTTGGTTCGTGCATGATAAACTGGATTCTTTGCCAAGGCAATAGCACTTTGATTGTCACAATGTATAGGTGTAGGTGATTGTTGAGGTAGACCCAAATCATCAAGAAGTCTTCGAATCCACAAAGCTTCCTTAGCTACATTGGTACAACCTTTGTATTCAGCTTCAGTTGAGTATAGGGAAATAGAGTGTTCTTTTTTTCTTTTCCAAGAAATTGGACCTGAACCAACAAAGAAAAAATAACCACAAGTGGATTTCCCATCATTGGGATCTCCACCTAGATCGGAATCAGTATAGCCATGTAAAATAAATTTAGAATTTTCATCATAAAATAATCCCATATTAATAGTTCCTTTAATGTACCTTAAGATGCGTTTAGCAACTTTAAAATGAGTTTGTTGAGGTTTAGACATAAATTGAGAAACTAAACCAACACTATAAGCAATATCAGGTCTAGTAAGAGTTAAATAATTTAAACTTCCTACCAATTTCCTATACAAAGTTTCATCAACAAAAGGAGTATTCATATCAGTCATTAATTTAGTACCTAATTCACATGGAATTGAAACATGGTTAGAGTCATTCATCTTAAATTTTTCTAAAAGATCATAAGCATACTTGCTTTGAGAAAGAAAGATACCTTTAGGAGTTTGAAAAATTTGCATACCTAAGAAGTAATGTAAGATACCTAAATCTGTCATCTAAAATTTCTGGTTAAGTTGAAATTTGATATCAGAAATCAAAGCGTCTAAATTAGAAATGAGTATTAGATCATCTACATAAACAATAATAATGATAATATCATTGTTAGTATGTTTAATATACAAATTAGGATCATTCTTACTTCTAGTAAAACCTTGAGAAATAAAGAAAGAATTAATTTTAGAATAGCATTCTCTAGGTGATTGTTTAAGACCATAAATAGATTTGTTCAATTTGCAAACCAGATTTTCACTACCTTTCTTAACAAATCCAGGAGGTTGAGCCATATAGATTTCTTCATGTAAATCACCATTTAAGAAGGCACTTTTAACATCCATTTGATGAATGGGCCAATTTAGTTTAGATGCTAAAGAAAGAACTAATTTGATAGTAGGCATTTTAGCAATAGGAGCAAAAGTTTCATTATAGTCTAATCCTTCAATTTGGGAAAAACCTCTAGCAACTAGCCTAGCCTTGAATTTACTAATTTCATTATTATTATTCAATTTTGTTTTTTATAACCATTTACATGAAACTATATTCTTTCCATGAGGTAACTTGACTAAGTCCCAAGTTTGATTAGCAATTAAAGAATCATATTCCTCTTGCATGGCTTTCTGCCAATGAGGTTGAGAGTTAGCTTGATCAAAAGACTTAGGATTGTTAGAATTCATAATAGTAGTCATCAAAGCATAATTACAATAATTAATCCTTCTATGTTTAATTCCACCAGATCTAGAAATATAATCATCAGCTTCATTGATTAAGTTTTGAGCCCATTTAGGTTTACGTTTAGTTGTGATGGAATTATCACTAGAGGAAAAATCATTAGTAATAAAAGTATCATTAGTATCTACTTGAGTATCATGAGTTGTAGGAGTAGAAATAATCGGTGGTACTTGATTTGAAGGATTAAGAGAAAGAGTAGGGTTAAGAGAAGGAGGTTGGTCCTCCACCAGCAAAATTTTAGTGCCACTGAATTCTTCATCATGTGTAGTAGAGAAATCATGAACTCCATTTTCTGCAATACAAACATCTCTAGCAACTTGAACTTTGTTAGTAGTGGAATCATAAACACGATAACCCTTAGTGTTTTCATCATACCCAACAAACATATAAGGAGATGACTTAGCATCTAATTTATGCCTTTTTTTTTTAGGCATATGAACATAAGAAATAGAACCAAATATTCGTAAATGATGTAAATTAGGTTTCCTACCAGACCAAGCCTCTTCTGGAGTGATAGCCTTGAGAGCTTTGGTAGGAGTCCGATTAAGAATATAAGTTGCACAAAACATGGCTTCAGCCCAAAATTTATAATGGAGATTCTTAGCATGAAACATGCTTCTACCCATTTCAACAATGGTCCGATGCTTTCTTTCTGCCACACCATTTTGTTGTGGTGTATAAGGAATAGTAAGCTCGTGTTTAATTCCACATGATTTCAAATAAGAATGAAAAGCATTATTCACATATTCCTTCCCATTATCAGTTCTAAGAATTTTAAGTTTAAACCCAGATTGCCTTTCAACATATAACTGAAATTCAATAAATATATCAAGAACTTGATCCTTGCTATGCAAAAAATTGATCCAAGTTCGTCTAGAAAAATCATCAACAAAGGTAAGTGCATACCGAGAACCTTGGGTGGAGTTATTCTCCATGGGGCCCAAAAGATCACTATGGACAAGATGCAACTTATGAGTTGCCCGCCATGATTTTTCACTTGGAAAGGGCTCCCTATGCATCTTACCACTCATACAACCTGTACAGGCAATCTTGGAAGGAATAATGTGAGGTAAGCCATCAACCATATTATACTTTTGCATAAAAGTAATATAATCAGAATTTAAATGTCCAAGTCTTTCATGCCATATATTGAAATCAATAGAAGTATGTAGTGAATATCATGAAGTAGAAAATTCATGGATTTTAAACAAATTGTCATTATCCATTTTAGCATGAGCAATCACTTTTAGAGTTTGAGGATCTATGATATAACATGTATCTTTGTAGAATTCAACTTTATAGTCCTGACATAACCGTGAAACAAAAAGCAGATTAGTTTTCAAGTCAGGTACATATAATACATCATGCAATTTACCATCAGGAATAGTAACATCACCTAATCCTTCAACTTTACAAGTCTGATTATTAGCTAACTGAATAGGAATGTTAGCAATATTAGGTTGTAAAGAATAAAAAATTTCTTTATGAGAAGTGACATGTTGTGATGCACCACTGTCAACAATCCATTCTAAAGGTCTACAAAGATTAAAGCTACAAGTAAAAGCATGACGAGGATTAGAACCAGTAGCGTTACCTTTTTTATTGTTTGAGTTTTGATGATTGTTACTATTATTCATTGGTTTTTTATCATTTTGCTTTTTAAAACAGTTATTGACAATATGACCATCTTTGCCACAATAAGAACAATGAGGTTTGGAATTGGAATGATTCCTTTGATTATCAGTATTACGAGTATTATTAGGATTATTGGTATTATTATTATATTTGGCATGAAATTTATTGTTGGAATTATTTGAATTAGTATTATATTGTTTGTGATTATGATTATTATTATTGGAACGAAAATTATTAGTTGAATTTCTAGACACAAATGCATGTTCAGTTGATTTAAGGGTACCAAACTGAATTAGCTTAGCTTCTTCCTGTCTTAATAAAGTTTGAAAAATAACATAAGTTAACTGAGAAGTTAAAGTAAGAATAGCAAGTTGTGCATGAATATTAGTTATAAACTATTGAAACTGTCTAGGAAGACATTTTTTAAGAATAAGATGAATTAAATGAATGTCCTCTAATTGAACACCTAAGGCCATAATTTGGCTTTTAAGAGAATCAAATTTTAAGAGAAATTCATCCATACTTTTAAAATCTGCATGAGATCTTCAAGTTGATCCTGCAACTGTATTTTGCGATATTCATCTCCACTGTCATACTTGGTTTTCAAGATGGACCATGCATCATGAGCTTTAGAACAGTGAGCAATTAACACATATAAATCTAGAATAATGGAAATACCAATTAACCCTAAAGCTTCTTCATTTTTAGCTTTCCAAGTATCTTTCTCGTCTTGGGTAGCCGCTGAACTGGGTTCAAGAGAAGGGTCAGTGGCTATTTCGAAGAGGTGTTTAAAACAAAAAATAAATGAGATATGAGTTTTCCAAGAATGATAATTAGAATAATTAAGTTTTATTTCTGGAATTAAGGTTCACATGATTAGAAGAAAAAAAAAAAAAATTTCTCTTTTTTTTTTATTAAAAAAAAATTCCTTAATTTGAAAATCAATTGAGAAAAAATTTTTGTTAATGAGAAGAAAAAAAAATTTGTTTTTTTTTTAATATATAAAATTAAGAATATATATTTTTTAATTATGGATTTGAAAGAAAACAAAAAATTAATAAAATTAAAATTTTTATTTGTTTAAAAAAAATGAATAAAAAAAATGTGATATATAAAAAAAATGTTATAAAATTTTTATTTTAATAAATAAAACAAGATTTTTTAAAAAAAAAGTCAAAGGGCGGGTGGAGATATATTTAAAGAAAAATGCAGTGCATGTGGAGCAGAGCGCAGGCGGCGGCTGCCGCGTGGCCAGAGGGCGGACGAGGTTGGTTGGCCTTGGTCGGTGGAAAAGGGCAGGTTTTCAATTTAAAAAAAAAATGGATCAAAGTGGATAGGGATGCTGGCGTGGCTGCGCAGGCGGCGGTTTCCGCGTGGCCTGGACGCAGGCTGTGCCGAAGGGTTTACCCCGGGTGTGAAGGGGGCGGCGGAAGCGGATAAACAAACACCGACAGTTAATATGCAGGAATGGACGCAGGGTTTAGGCGGTGTTGAGAGCGAGTGGCGGTGTTGAAGGTGCGCAGTGGCGTGCGGTGGTGTTGAGAGTGCGCGTCGTCGCTGAGTGCCGGCGGTGGTGCTGACGGCTCGCGGCGGCGCACTGGTGTCGCGCGGCGGTGCGCGGGTGGCACGACTGCCCAAACAAATTTAAATGCGAGATTTTTTTTTTGTTTTTTTAAAAAAATTTTTTAATAAAAAAATGCAATGATAATAGATTTATAAGAAATGATAATATATTTATAAGGATTAAATCCTATGAAAACATCTATCTTGTATGTTAGAAATTTTCAAGAGCATACAACAAATAGATATAGAATATATAAAAAACAATATATTGGAATGTTTTTTTTTTTGTTTTAAAGAGTAGAATTTTTTTTTAAATGGAGTAAGAAAATTAGAGACTTATTGAAAACTTTACTCATGTAATACTTCTTGTTTTGGTGGCATGCCTTCCAAAACAAGAGAAAAAAAAATTGAAATTTGACAAGAAAACCCTTTGGCAGCAAGCCTTCCAAAGAGGGTTAGTAAAAAAAAAAAATGAAACTTTACAAGAAAACCCTTTGGCGGCAAGCCTTCCAAAGAGGGTTAGTAAAAAAATGAAACCTGCATACACAAGATTTGTTAAAAAAGAGCTAAAATCACAACACAAACTTCTTCTCTCAATAACATCTCCAAATAAAGTGTGCTCCAATGAATGGCAACCTTCAACACAAAACTTAAAACAAGGATTAGATAGCCAAGCTCTGATACCATGTAAGAAATGATAATGTTGAGCAAGGAATGAGAAGCAATCCAAGTTAAGTGTGAAACAATATTACCATAAGATAAGCAAACTCCAAGAGCATACACCAAGATGGTTCAACAATGGAGACAAGGATTTATAAGGGGAAAGCAAAAAAAACCCCTTGTGAGTATTATGAATGAAGGCAAATGCCTAGAGAAGAGAGAGAGAGAGTGTTGGAGCAAAAGTAGCTCAATACAATAACATCAAGTGCTAAGAGTGTGTAGAAGAAAGGAGGAGCATCTCTTATATAGAGATGAGAGAGGAGTTGCATTTGTAACTCCCATTTCTATGAATGCCACATTCATAATAGGTGTGTGCAAAGTGTGATAATCCTCTTAAGGAGGATAAACTAAATAAAAAAATAAACAAGAGTTGTCCTTACATGTGGAATAAAGGACAAACAATGATATGTCCTCCACATGTGTACAAGAGGACAAACTACATTTAGGGACCCTTGGAATATCCCAATTAATATATCCAAGGAAAGATTAACCTTTCTAACAAAACTAAAGTAAAAAGATGGAACAATATTGATAGATGCAAAATCCATCATCCAGTGGTGTAACGCTACAATGGGTCTAGGTAAGGAAGGTGATTCTATCGTTCTTAGATTTTTTTGGTTGATAGATAATACTAACATTACACCATATGAGGATTGTTGCACACTAACAGGATCAAGTGAGTTGCACTCTTTTAGAAGCTCTAATGTAGGTTCATGGAGTATCCACACACGAAAAATTGCATGCTATTGTCCATCATGTGCAGAGTAAAATTGGGATGACTGTGAGTCGACTGAATAGGTGGACAAATGGGATATACGAGTTTTGGACCCAATTGACACCTATCATCCCCCACAAGCACTGTAAATGGTAGAGATGGATTCGTCTATTGACTTTGACAACTTTTTTGATCTAGTGAAACCTGGTAATATATATATTTATATATCTTGTAATTTCAATATGTAACTTTATAACTTTTACCTAAGTATCTTTTGAATTATTGACCACATTTTGTACATTTATCACTATAGGCCATGTTTTTGCTGTTATTGCACCTAAAGATAATGAAGAAGGGAAAAATTATTATTTGTGTCATTGTGTTCAAGCCAAACAAAAATTGGATCACTTGGTTATAGATGGTGAAGGTTTAGAGTACCATATCGATGTGGTGGTTGTAACCAACACATGGCTTAGACGATATTCTATGAAGAACCCTAACTTGTGGTTATTTGAGGATTGGAAGATAGAGAGGAAGATTCTTTATTATTCAAACCTTTTTGTCGCATCAAATGTTCACTTGATAAAATATGATGGAAAACCACATAATAAGACTCTTTGGAAAGTTTGCGAGTTAGGCCACGAGTCAATACTCGAGACATTAAAATGTAGAGTAGTTCCATTTGGTTCATTAGATTGAATAGGGAGAGAAGGAGAGAAAGAAAGAGTGGTACAGGGTCACCTTGAATCATTGATGCAAATGGCAGTGGTGTAGGGAACCAAGGAAAATGGATAGTGTCCTAGTTTTGGATTTGGAACATTAATGAGAATGTTGTAATAAGACCAAAATGTAAGGTCAATTGAGCTCTAGGTGCCATTATAAGCTAGAGTGCCAAATTGTACCAATGGGTCAAAAATGAGTAATTTTGGTGATTTTTAAATGCAAATAGGATTTTTTTGATCCTTAGAAGGTTTTAATGGTCCTTAGGGTCATTTGGTCAAGTCCTAGGTGTCTAGGAAGTTAGTTGTCAAAAATTGTCAAAAAATACAAAGTTGTCAAGCAAAATTGCAAAATGCTGACAACTTTGTAATATGGTTGCAAAATGATTGTATGATGGCATAACCATTTGAAATATGGTTATAATCATTAGAAAAAATTCATATAAGCATGTAATGATCGTACATGATTAGTGTGGTGGTGGATGTACAGATTTGAGAAGTTAAAACAATAGAAAAACCTGATTTTCTACCAATTTGACTATGTTTTTGTGTTGTACAGATGTGTACGGATTGGGACATGTGACCAGTTAACATGGTTGGATAGATATGTGAAGTAGGTTTTATCATTTCATTTGTGTAATTTATTACATTTTTGGTGACAGCTGCCTGTTTGAGCCTAAATTTTGAGTTAATGGCAAACATGTGCCTCTAACTTGCAACCCAACAGTGGGCCCTTGATGCCTTTTGCATGGAAGCAAGTTAGGGGTATGCTCTTTCATATGGAAAAGTTTTAGGTCTAGAGGAGAAGGTTTGCTATTTTTTCTTGCAGGCCCTAGGCTGAACACCTCTATGTGCTTAGTGCAGATTTGTAGGAGAAGTGGTGATTAGACTCCCAAACCAATTGATCTGAGCCAGGTAAAGGGTGAAATGGTGACGTGGCATGCAAAGGAAGAGTTTCATGTATTTTTTTTGGTTCTATGAACCCATTTCCTAACACTTCCTTTGGAAAGCCAATCTAATTAGGCCTATTAGGTCTGTGAACCAAGTAGGAGTTAGGATATCCTAGAGTAGGGTTAGCCCATGATATTTTGGAATCTTCAAGAAATTGGTAAAGGGTATCTAGAAAGGTGATAAGTTGGTCACATTGTTTGAGAAGTTTGGGAGTTATCTGAAGAAAACTGAAAACTAACCTACTAGGATTTCTAGGCCTAATTTTGGGAAATTGGTCCTTTGGGAATGTTAGAGCCCTAAAAGTGTATGAATCTCAGTGGTATAAGCCTAGTGATGTTGATCCTAGCCTAAGTTTGGAGTTGTGAACCCTAGTTGCATATTTTTCCTTATTTGGCCTAATTGTGAGCTAGTGTCCCTAAAGCCTAGATTTGATCCAAGTTTGCTAAGAGCCCTAGAGAGGGAGAAAGACCTTTGGAAAGTGGAGTCCAATTGGAGAGATAGAGTTTAGAATTGGGTAAAGGATGGTACACCTGATTAGCATCTTGTAGTGGGTTGGATGTTGCTAGGCATTTATGAAGCATTTGGTGGAAGTAGGCTGTAAGCTCTGCATCATACAGGGTACTAACAATGAAGGTTGGGAGAGTACAACCCACAAGGACACTTAAATTTTTTTTGAAAGCCCAAAAAAGGCCTGAAACTCCACACTTGCACCTTGACAACAATAAAGGTTTAACATATGAAACCTACTCTAGACATGGAACCATGAACACAAACTTAAGGCATATTGTTTTTACATTAGCGAGGCATATGGACTGAATTTGAAGGTCTCAAACTAAGAAAAAATCATAGTTCCTTCATTAACCTCTTCGATTCCGAGTAGCCCAAGAAGAAAGGTTATGGCTTGAAACTTAGTAAATGTTGAATGGAAGCAAAAACTAATCACCGAGACACCTCCTACTCTTGATATACTGTCAAATTCCAAAGTGCTAACATTGCATACAAAAAAATGTTACATTAACCCATGGGGACAACAATTAAGGCTAAAGGGCTGATTTGGCCAATATTACAAAGGAACTACTATTTAGACATGTTCTAGAACCACCAAATGGTGTAGGGACACTTGGAAACATATGGCCTTCACCTTTTCAATTTTTTGTGTTGTGTTCCTATGGAGATTTTGTAAGTAGTAATAAGTGGTACAGGGCACCAAGGCAAAGAAGTGCAATAGGTCCATGGATTAGTCATTTGAATAAGGTTTTTGTAAGAAGACCATATGTAAGGTCAATTGGATCCTTGGTGTGATTATAAGCCAGGATACTAGATTGAGCCAAAGGTCAAATTTGAGGAATTTGAGTTATTTTGTATGCAATAAGGAGTTTTTAATTCTTTAGATAGATTTAAATGCCTTGGGGTCTTTGGGCAAAGATTTAGGTGTTTAGGAGGTTATTAAAGAAAAAATGTTAATGTTGTCATGCAAGAAAAATGCAAAATGACAACTTTTCTTGATAAATAATTGAAAAGGTAGTTGAATGTTGGAATAACATTTGAATTATGTTTATGACTATTGGAGGCAAGGAATACATGTTTAAAAATTTTGTACATGGAGAGGACAACATAGTTGTATGAACTAGTAAAGATTTACATGAATAAAACTTTGATTTTCTACCTTTTTCTCTATTTTTTTGAGTTGTACATATGTGTACAAATTGGTGAAGGAGATCAACTATCATTATTGGATAGCTTGATGAGCTAGGTCTCATTTTCATTTGGTTTGAAGGTTATATCTTTTCATTTTCTTAAGTTATTATAGTTTTTGTGAAGGTTGCTTATTTGGGCCTGACTTCAAGGGTTTTAGCAAACATGTGCCTCTAACTTGCAAAATCACAGTTAGAATTTAATGTCTCTTTGGGAGATTCAATTTAGGGGAGTGTAATTTGATATGGCAGAGTTTCAAACTTGGAGGAATTGGTTTGATATTTTCACCAACCGGTCCTAGGTTGAACATCCCTATGTGTTCAGCCAGGAATTGAAGAAGAAGTGACATTTAGGCTTCCAAATTGATTGTCTAAACCCAGATGAAGGGTGAAATGCAGTTTTAGGAAGGAGAGGAATATTTCCATGGGTTTGAGTTGATTCTATGAACCCATCTTCAATCACTTGCTTTGGAAACCCAACCTATTTAGGCCTATTAGGTTTGTAGACTAAAGTGGAGTTTGGGTATGCTGGAATGGAGTCAGCCCTTGATCCTTTGGAGTCTTCAAGAACTAGGTAAAGAGTATTTGCAAAGGTGATAAGTTGGCCTTGTCCTTTGGAAAGTTTGGAAGTTTTCCAAGGAAAACTAAATTTTGAGCTATTAGGATTTCTAGGCCTAAGTTAGGGATATTGATCCTTTGAAGGTGTTGGGGCCTTGAAAGTGCATGAATCATAGTGGTTTAGTCCTTGAAATTTTGAATCAAGTCTAAGTTTCAAGTCTTGAAACCTTTTTACTTGTTTTTCCTTAATTGGCCTAGTTGAGGGCAAGTGTCCCTAAAGCTATATTTTGATCCAAGTTTGCCAAGAGCCCTAGGAAAAGGGAAGGACCTTAGGAGAGTGGAGTCCACTTCAATAAGTAAAGGTCATCATTTGGAAAAGGTTGGTAACCAAGAAATCATCATGAAGTGGCTTTGGGTACCCTTAGAGGTTTAAGAACCAAGTGGCAAAAGTAGGTTGTGTGCACTGCATCAATAAGGGTCATTAGGTCTAGGTGTGATAGCTAGGGTGTAGGAAGTTACAATGTCTTTGGAAGAGTAACTAATTGGCCTAAAAGTTAAGGCATACCTTACCATAGGGCAATGAGAAACTTAAGGGATAAGTCTCTAGCTTAGAGAAGGGTCCCTAGAATGGAATTGCTAATTTAACAAGTTGGAAGTGTTAGAAAGAGAAAGCAAGAAAAATTGCAAAAGTTGCTATATTGGAATTTTTGCAAAAATGTTGATTTTGCAAGAAATGGTGGATTTTTTTCTTTTAAAACTTGAAGAAAGTTTATAAAAGCCCTAATATGGAAGGAAAACACCTAAGAAGATGTACAAATACCTTCCTAACCCTAAAATAGGCATAAGGAATTGTCATTTGTATAGATAAGTGTTGTAGCATGACATTTTGAAGGCAAAATTAATGATTTTTTGAGTTTTAAGACATTTTTGGAATTGTCCTTGGTTTTTGTAACTAATGAAATCATATATAGGGTCAATTAGAATGTTTTTTCTTTAAGAAGTTGTCTTTGAAAGTTGTTTGTTTCATAGTTATAAAAATCTTTCCGTTTTAGATAGTTTGTTGTCTTGTTTTCAGCAACTTGTAGATATAATGGTGTAACTCACTATCCCACCATTGGAATTGTATGGCCTCTTGTGGATAGTGAGTACATTCAATGTACTATATTTTGGAAAAAGAAGGGTCCTTCAAAATGCTGGCAAACATTTTTAACCTCTTGCCCTAGGTGAGCTAAAGCATGCCCGACTAGGGAATAATGTTGTTGCAGAGCTTGTTTCTTGTAGGATTGTGGAGATTTTTTGAAGAATGATTTTGGAGGTTGAAAGAGGAGTGAGAGGAGGTTCCTTATGTGGAAGGAAAATCTTCCATCAATCCATTTAGCCATCAAACAAGACCAAATAGCAATTTTTTTCCATACAAACCCTCAAAAACCCTTTAAATTAGCAAGGGTGTTATACGACCATTCTAGGGTCTAAAACCTAGAAATTATTAAAGCTCTCACAAATTGAATAGAGGTCCATGAAGGCCATTTGGACTAGTTAGTTGAAGAAAAAGGAGAAAATCCCTATTTTGTAGGTGAAATAGGGCTAATTGGGGCTCTTCCTTGTAGCCCTATTTTGGAGAAAAAGGGTGAAATCGGGTAGAAACTTAACCATAGAAAGATGTTTTAAGATGATAAAGGAATACATTGCAAGGTGTTGAGACTCCTTCCATGATCCTAAAATTGGTTGAGAAGAATGGTAAAAAAGACCTAGTTTTGTTTAATACCTTGAATGCTCCTCATTCTAGAATGGTAGCCTACTAGACAGAAAGAAGTGAAAACTTATTGAGATAGTGGAGTAGGGTTTTAGATTGGGGGATCTTAGCTTGGAAAAGGTCCTATAAATATATGTGGTGATCTTGCAAGACACCCTAAGTCTTGGAGGTAGACAAGAAACATGAATCAGTCATTGGTTCATCCCTACTTCTCCCTATCAGCAAACCAATTGGACATGTTGAGGAATGTTCCAAATAGTATAAATCCCAAGTTTGAGGCTTTGGAAATGAGTTTTAAGGTCTCAAGTGTTGACGATAGAAAAATAGTGAGTTGGTGCATATATGCTACATGCACCTAGGGTATCATCTTTCTCCCTTATACATGCATTTTTGCAAGTAAAACCACAAAAATAGATAAAGTAGTTATGATCCAACCAAATTTTCAACTATGGTTAAATGAGTCTATTGAACAAATAGATAAAGTAGTTATGAAGAATAATTTATGTAGTTTCAATGTTTTAACACCTTTTATGATACCAAATATAATGGGAGACTAGAATGTATTTTCCATGTAGTAGAAGTTTGAATTATATAGGCAGGGATTGAAAAGAGTAAATAACATATGAAGAAAATGAATTTAACAATCCACATATTGTTTCATCTTAAATAATGAAGTATATTAAGCTATGAATTTCTTTAAAAGGGTTCAAATGTATATTAAAGGTCATCATCAACATTATTTTTGTTTAACATAACCTTTCAATATGTTGCTTTTGATTTTTGCTTGGTAAGAATTAAGTATAAATATACACAAAAATTCATTTGCATTGTGGCTCATGTCTCTGAGGCCCTTTTTTTATGTCTTTGAATTCCCTCACATTATCCTCATAGTTACTAGTGTATAGGTCAATATTTGAATCTCAACATGTGAATAGTTTGTCTTAGTTATCATATGTAGTCAAGGTCCTTGACATCAATTACAAGTTATAAGCATGCATTAACAAAATGAAATTGGGTCTCACAAACTTGATTGCAAGTTTTCTCATGCCTACGTGTTTGGCAAGCCTTAAGACCCAACCAATAAGTAATCCTTTTATGTTGATAGGCATGTATTGTAATCAAGTCTCTAGGAATTGATTGCAAGCTCTTTAAGCATATTCATATGTCATCAGGTTAAGTCTTGCATCCCTACAATCTACTCTTGAAGACCTAATTGCATATCACCCTCTTAACACAATCATAGTTAAGTATTTGAGACTTGACTACATATCGACATGTATTGAACTTACAACTTGTAATGTAGCTCTAGGACCCAATTACATATTTTATCTCTTCTACACTTGTAATCAAGTCTTTAGGGTATGATTACATATCTTCTTTATAGACACTTGTAGGCAAAGTCTTGAAGATTTGACTACATATTATCTATAATTCATTCTTGTAATTGAGTTAGTGAGAGCCAATTACATACTAACATTGCATATCCACTTGCAATTGGGTCTTTGAGACCTAATTACATGCCAAGTCATTGCATATCCACTAACATGATTACAAACAATTTTTCTTAGTTCTGCAAAAAGCTGCAAACTTGCATAGCAACTTTTACAACTTTTATTGAATTTTTTCATTTTTGTGCCTAAAAGGCATTTTAACTATGTAAATGAGTCCTAATTGAATCAATGCAACTATTAGACCCTAGATGACAAGCATATGCATTCAAAATACAAAAATTGTACCCTTGTGACCTCATTGAGCAACAAGCTTATAAAACACCCAATATTGCTAATGGACCACACAAAAGGGTTAATGGAAAATCTAGGAGTCTAAAATCATGACCTTGTTGAAAAAATGGAAAGAAAATTGGAAAGAGGTCATAAATTACCCAAACAACTTGATTACATGATTTCATAAGAGGGGTGCTCTTGCACCAATCATAGAGCCCTCACCTTTTCATTTTTGTTGTGTTATGCTCCAAGTGAGCCTTGTAAATAGAATAAGTGTCATTGGACCTAGGTGTGGTAGTATGGGTATTGGATACCATTTATTGCAAACTTGCAAACACAAAGAGTTTTATTGTTGCATTTCACAAAATCTCACTGTGTCCATGGTCATTATTCTCTTTTCATTCATGTTTGGGGGTATGTTCCTAGTGCAGAGCGCCAAGGCACTTTGTTTATATTTCAATTTTCATATATTATTTTACATACTTAGGCTAGAATTAAAAACCATTGGATGAGAAGTCCATGGTTGTCAAAGAAAGACACCCTTTTGTATGCTTAAGGCACTTTATTCAATTTATAAGCAAAAGTTGCTCATTAGGAAAATTTTGGATTTTTAATTTTTTTGGTCAAGAAATCCTAGGAGTGTGTTTTTTTTAGTTGGCTTTAGGTATGTTGGAACCTTTTCCAAGTCCTAAAAGTGGAATAAAGTGAAAAATGTAAAAATTGCACTTTTTGTGCAAAATTGCATTGTTGAAAGTTGTAAAAGTTGCTCAAATTTGAAACTTAGAGGGAAAGGGGCTATAAATATTAAAATATTAGTTCTAACCATTAAAATATACATAAAAGATATATATACCTCATTTTTGAGGTCTCGAGGGCATTAATATATGGATTAGAAGAAGTTGTAAAGAAAGAAATTTAGTTTTTGAGTCATTTTTACTTTTTTTGCATGCTACAAAAAATGTATGGACTTTTAGACTAGATGTGATGGAATTTTGAGATAGAAATTTGAATCAAATTTCTTTTTCTTCTGGTCTCATCATTCTACATGTTTTCTAACTCAAGTTATTGCATTTTTAGTAAAACTAGGTTTATAGGACAACATTTTGGTGCACACAGCAAAAATAGGCCTTTAACTACAATTTCATGAGTTGAAATTTCATAAACACTTGGGAAATGGTAGTTAGTAGGATTTTTTTTAAGATTCAAGGGTTTCAAGACTAGAGGATGTGTTTTGTGATTTTTCCAATCAAACCCTAGGTCAAGTACCTTGAAGGATTTGACCTCTTATAGCATGTTGATTTGTGAATGGCAGGAGTTTGGGAATTGGTGAAGGGCTGATAATTTGGAAATAAGTTATTTTAGTGTTTCTAAACCTTCTTGAGCATTGAGTTCATTTCCATGACCCCATTTCCTACTGGTTGCTTTGTAAACCAGTCATCTACTTGACTGGGACATGTTTGGGAACTGACAATCTCAATTTAAACTAAAGTCTCCATTTAAAGGTGGCAATGAAATTTTTGTTGTTCTGTTAAGATCATTAATATATTTTGATGATAAATTTGAGAGATCATGCCCAGTTTGAGTATCTTGGCTTCTCAGGTCCTGTAAATGCAGAATTGTAATGTTGCTCAAAAAGTTGCTTGAGCAACTTTTGCAATTTTTGCAAATGGAAGTTTGGGAAGTTGTAACTATCCATGCTCAGGTTTATGAGCATGGGAAACATTTTTTTTGAAGGTTAGAAGGTTTCTAGAGTTATATTTGCATTTTTAAGAAACTTTTACAACTTTTGCAATTTTGCACAAAAAGTGCAACTAATGAAAAGTTCACTAGATTTCACTTCTAGGACTTGGAAAAGGTTCCAAACTATTAAAAAAAAACTAAATACACCTAATCCTAGGCTATCTTGACCAAAAACTCAAAAAGACCAAAGTCGGCCTAATTAGCAACTTTTGCTCATATCTTGCACAAAGTGGCCTAGGCATAAATATCTTGCTCATATCTCTTTCACTGTTTTTCATGGGATTGAACTATCTATTCCATTAGCTCTAAGTGGCCAAGTAAAACCTAGCCCCAAGCTCATCCCATCCCATTGAGCACTTGAAAATTCTTGAACACACCGAACTAAAATGTCTCTAAGGGTCACTAAATGAAATAGGGCATCAATCTTTGACAAGGCATATCTCGAAGCTCGTGCAAGGTATGGATGCAATTGTAGGTTCTATAGGACCATGTTGTAGAGACCTACAATAATATCTCTCTCTTTTTGGAGATCTTACTCCATTTTGATTTTGTGATGCCATCTTAGGTGATGCTAAAACTCATAATGTTGGCCATTACAAAGTTGCCAACTACCAAATCTCCCTCACCATTCATTGTGGGATCAAACTATCTATTCTGTTAGCTCTAGGTGGTTGGGTAAACCCTAGCCCCAAGCTCATCCCATCCTATTGAGTTCTTGAACATTCTCGGGCACACTAAACCAAAATGTCCCTAAGGGTCACTAAATGCCATAGGGCAGTGATCTTTGATGGGACATATCTTGGAGCTCGTGCGAGGTATGGATTTAATTCCAGGTGCTATAGGACCATGTTGTGGAAACCTATAATAACCTCTCTCTCTTTTTGGATATCTTACTCCATTTTAATTTTGTGATGCAATCTTGGGTGATGCTAAAACTCATAGTGTTGGCCAATACAAAGTTGCCAACTGCCAAATCTCCCTCACCATTTGTCATGGAAATGAATTGTCTATTCCTGATTGAATTGTCTATTCCCTTAGTTTTGATTTGCCAAGTAAACCCTAGCCCCAAGATTTTCCCATCCCATTGAGCACTCAAATATTCTTGGGCATGCCAAACTGAAATGTCTCTAAGGGTCACTAAATGCAATAGGGTAGTGATCTTTGATAGGGCATATCTTAGAGCTTGTGTGAGGTATGGATACAATTCATGGTGTTATAGGACCATGTTGTGGAGATGTACAATAACCTCTCTCACTTTTTAGAGATCTTACTCTAGTTTAATTTTGCAATGTCATCTTGGGTGATGCTGAAACTCATAGTGTTGGCTAGTACAAAGTTGCCAACTGCAAAATCTCCCTCACTATTTATTGTTTGATCAAATTGTCTATTCTATTAGCTCTAGGTGGTTGGGTAAACCCGAGCCCCAACCTCTTCCTATCCCATTAAGTGCTTCAATGTTCTTGGGTATTCAAAACCAAAATGTCCCTAAGAGTCACTAAATGCTATAGGGCAATGATCTTTGACAAGGAATATCTCAGAGCTCGTGTGAGGTATGGATGTGATTCTAGGTTCTATAGGACCATGTTGTAGATACCTACAATAACCTCTCTCTCTCTTTTTGGATATCTTACTCTATTTTGATTTTGCAATTCCATCTCAAGTGATGCTAAAACAAGTAGTATTGGCTAGTACAAAGTTGCCAACTACTAAATATTTCTTACTATTTGTCATGGGATCGAACTATCTATTCTATTAGCTCTAGGTTGCTAGGTAAATCCTAGCCCCAAGCTCTTCCTATCTTGTTGAGCGATCAAACATTCTCAGGCATGCCAAACTAAAATGTCCCTAAGAGTCACTAAATGCCACAGAGCAATGATCTTTGATGGGGCATATCTCAGAGTTTGTGTAAGGTATGGATCTGATTCTAAGTACTATAGGACCATATTGTAAAGACCTACAATAAAATCTGTTGCTTTTGGAGATCTTACTCCATTTTGATTTTGTGACACCATCTCAAGTGATGCTAAAACTCATAATGTTGGCTAGTACAAAGTTCCCAACTACCAAATCTCCCTCGCCATTTGTCATGGGATCAAACTATCTATTCTATTAGCTCCAAATGGCCAAGTAAACCCTAGCTCCAAGATTGTCTCATCTTTTTGAGCACTCAAACATTCTCAAGTACTCTAAACTGAAACATCCCTAAGAGTCACTAAATGCTATAGGGAAGCGATCTTTGACGGGGCATATCTTAGAGCTTGTGTGAGAAGTTGATGCAATTTCAAGTGCTATAGGATCATGTTATGAAGACCTAAAATAAACTCTCACACTTTTTGGAGATCTTACTTTGTTTTGATTTTGCAATGCCATCTCGGGTGATGCTGAAACTTGTAGTGTTGGCTAGTACAAAGTTGCCAACTACCAAATCTCTCTCACCTTTCATTGTTGGACCGAACTATCTATTCCATTAGCTCTAGGTGGCTAGGTAATCACTAGCCCCAAGTTTATCCCATCCTATTGAGTGCTTGAACATTCTCAGGCATGCCAAACTAAATCATCCCTAAGAGTCACTAAATGCCATAGGGTAGCAATCTTTGACTGTAGCAACTGGATATGTCATCTCATCCAATGATGGAGACTCATGATAGAAGGTAAAGGAGTGATCATACACATCATTTTTAACATGCTATTTTTTTATGGTAATAAGGTAATCCTTGTTTTTAAGGTCAAGGAACTTGAAGTCACCTATAAACCCAAATTGCCTTAGTCCTAACGATTTTCCTTTTTTTTGTTGTTTTTGTTAAGAAGTTGACTCAATAAGTGTTTTGAGAGTCATTACACCTTATATAGCTACATGTTATCATTGAATGGAGTTAGTGGAAGATGTTAATGATCTTCTTGGTTGTCTTAATAGTCATTTCATGGGTTTGAAATATAACCACTTCCCTTTGTGAAGAGTTGTCCAAAAATAAGCAAATTACATGTTGTTGCAAAGAAAATATAGTCATAGGATGTTGGAAGATTGTTTTCACTCACAGGATGTTGAAGAATCTCATGGAAGGATGGAATATATGATAGACCAAAGCTTGTGAGATAGTTATTAGGTGTTCTTTGAAGTGGCTAAGATGTTAGTTTGAAGCAAGAAGTTGATTATGATCCATTTCTCAAATTTGCTCATTCTTCCCTTATTGCTTTCCAAGTCTTGAATATGGAAAGTGATCAAGTAGTTTTGTGATGTTGGGTAGAATTTTGTTCAATATTGTAACAAATTTGGAAAGAGTCTTTGAAGAGACTTGCAAAGGTGGGAAGGATAGTTTGTCTTAAAAGTGTTCTTGCTGGGAATCCACTAGCTTTTCATGTAAGCAGTCTACATCATTTTGGATGCAATTTACATTAAAATGAGATATATGAAATGTACTTAAAACATAAACAATAAAAATAAGATATATATTATGATAACCAATAATATCATACATGAACAAAAATATAATATATTATGATAACAAATAATGTCATACATGAACGGACATATAATATATTATGTTAACCAATAATGTCATACATGAAGAAGCATATAATATAAAATGATAACCAATAATGCCATACATTAACAAACACATAATATATTATGATAACCAATAATGTCATACATGAACAAACATATCATATATTAACCAATAACTTCATAAGTCTAATAATGTCATACATCAAATATATGTCATACATTAAATATAAAATATCACATATACATTAAATCTATATCGAATATGTCCACTGACATAAAATCCAACATATATGTCCATTGATGCTTATACATATATGTCTATCAACTATATCTTCTCCTTCCCATGAGGGGAAGGAAACAAACCCTAAAGGTATTTGGTCATCATGTGGAGGGAGATGATGGGGATGATGGGGTCTTCCTCACACACTCACTTGTCCTCTTGTTTAGGCTCTTCTCTCACTCAATCTGATACAAAAAAAGTAGATATAAATCAATAATTATTATACATTGAAATCAAATATATGTACACACAAAATTAATTATTTTCTTACTACCATAAAATAGTCACTTTGTACATGCACCTTAAAGGCTCGTAGACGATCTGGTGTAACAAGGCCCTACAACAATTCAATCAATATAACCACTTATAAATAACATTAGAAATTTTGATACTAACTATTATAAACAACAACTAAAACCAAGAAAATTCTTTCATACCTCAGTCAATGGCTCTAAACTAGCCATCGCTATAGCAACTCCATGATCGATGGACTGTTGAAGATGAGGAGGAGTCTCAAATGTCAAGAGCTACATTTCATACAAGTTACATGTAACATGAAATATGAAACAAATATAATCAAATGAATTAAATTAACATGAAACAAATGTACCTCTATGAAGCTCATATCATGCCTAGGCTCAAAGTCCCTAGTGAATGTCAATGGTCTAGTGGAGAATTGATGCACATGCATAAATTTTTTTGTCAATCCTTCATATGATTACTTATGGGGCCAAGGGATCTCTACTAGGGCTGCCAACACTCTAACCCTAAATTTTGAACAATGTCAATACATGCTAATTATTTAGTCATTCACTATACATATGAAATGTGATCAAATTAATTTATCATAATTGTAATTTACCTATGTGACAATGCCCAATGTCTCATTCAAGAACTGATCCATGACTAGCCCATCATCCATACTATCTCCAGCATGAATACCAAATGTGCATAAGGATCTGCATGATGTGCACATGTGACCACGACATATAGAAGGCTCCTCCTCAACTAATGGAGTCATGCAATGAATGAGGGTCTATGTCAAAGCATTAATAGTCCCTAGAGTTTTGGCCTCTACATGTTTCTTCACAACTGAAGGAATAATCACATGCTCACCCTATAGCTTGAAAATAGGTGCTCTAACTATATTAGGGTCATGACATGCCCCTAGCCTCTCAAATAATGACCCCTCACCTCTACCCAAAGATTCTAATATATCAAAATAATTAGGGATCTCCCCAAGGACAAATTCACAATACAATTTCTTTAAGAAATACACAGGAACCTCATGACTATTGTAGGGAGGGGCATCAAAGACCATCCATCGTCTGTCCCAAACATTATTTATAATACCATCATGTATTCACCAATGGATGGGAAACATTTTAGTTGTCTCTCTAACAGTATTGTGTTCACCAGGCTTTTTAAATAATGCACAGATGCTACCTTTTGGTTTTTTTTTTTTTTTTTTTTACACTCTTGATATGATAATATTTTTACATAGTATCTTCTTTGTTCATCCCTCTTAACATGCCAAATATCCAACTAACCACCACTAACAAAAGCTACATGGGTCATAATGGACTCGAGGGAGTATGCCAATTGTGCTCTCATTGGATTGGTTTGTCCACAAGCTTTAAACCTACCAATGAGTGCTTCTAATTCATTTTTCCCTTTTTTTATTTCATTTATTATGTCTTCTTGTGTGCCAGGAGGAGGTCTTCCAATCAGTGTAGGTTGTGGAATTTCTTGCTCTTGTTGTGGAGGGTTTTGATTCTCATCTTGTAGAGGGTTTTTGTTTGGATTTTGTGGAGGGTTTTGGTTTTGAACTTGTTGGGGATTTGGTGGTTCATTATCCACATTTCCTAATAAGAAACCAATTGAAATCTAAATAAATAAACAAATTTAAAGAAAAATTGGAAAAAACCTACAAAATAATGCAAAAACATATAAAATAATGCAAAAAAGAGAGTAGAAAATATATGACGTGATCTTGATTTCAAACTTTAGTGACTAGGAGGCATTTTGAGGAGGCGTGTGGTGAAAGTCCAATTCTTTCAACTTGTGTACGATCTATGAGGAGGAAATTTTTCAATATGAAATGAAAAATGAAATAGGATGTAGGATTACAGCCCATTTATAATTTTTTTAAGGTTTTCAAAGCACGTATGTGCTATAGCACACACTTGCTATGGCTTTAGCTGCCCAATCCATAGCTACCCAAGCCATAGCATGTGCGTGCTATAGCATGTATGTGCTTTAAAAAACTAATGGAACCACAACTTGGTGCACACACCCCTATTATTGATAAAGAACTTGACTGATATCCAATGGATTGATTTGAAATGTACATAATAGGCCTCCTTGTATAGGAGAGGCAATAAGAGACAATGATAAGGAGAAGATAAGAAATCACCCACATAAGGTGGAATCACATATCCACTAAAGGTGGATCATCCTCTATTATGTAGTGAAGTATGTACAATGATGAGGATAATAATGTGATATATACACTAAAGGTGGAATGAGATAACAACTATGACCACCTAGAGTGGAATTCTCCTACACCATGTGTTTAATTGATGCACAAAATCTTAAGTGTCTCAATCAAAAACTACTAAACAATGCATTATCCTAAGTAAGCTTAAGTGTAATTAGTGAATATTTAATTACACTAGCACCCCCCTTAAGTGCAACTTAGGGGAATGTACTAAAACTCATAATGCAAGATGGGTCCTGGAAACTAGGCCATTTTAGGTACCCATGTACAATATGCAATGCAATACATGAAATGTAATCTCTCATAAAGTGGAGAAAGAAAGAAAACCTCATGGGAAAAACCCTCCTCCAAAAAGAGAGATGAAAACAAGATGCATGGATGGATGGAGCACTCAAGACCCTCCAAAAATTGCATACATCATGTATATACAAAGAATAATTCCCTCATAGGAAGGAAATAAGGAGACATGATATCCCCCCCATAATGAAGAAGCTCCAATGTAGATGAAGAGTGCCTACAAGGAAAATATAATCCAATGCCTACAAGAAACATGTCTCCCCTTAGGAAGTGATAAATACATCAAATGATGAAGAAGCCACTCCATGTAAAAAGTGGGAAAGGAGGAAAAAGGTCTCCATGTATGCATCTTTGAAGGCTAAATAGGTATCTCCAAGCTCAAAGATTCTATCACACCATCAAGTTGACCTATGAGATGTGAAAAAATAAGAGAACATGAAGAGTTGGGAAATCCAATCTCCAAAGAAGGTGAATAAGTATCTCGAAGAGAAACCCTCTTTGATGTATTAACCAAATCTACATTATGAGACTCATTTGAAAGAGCATCTAGGAATTCATCCCACACTACAAGATCTAAAGCATAAAGATCATCTTGTTGAATGAAAGAGCTCATGTCTAAAGAAGTAGGAGGTGGAGTGGGAAGTTCAACACTTGTTTAAGAAAAAAATGATTCAAGCATCCAATTTTCTCCTCACATGAATTATGCACCCTTGATAAAGGGTTAGGTACATCATGAATATCACCATCATTATCAACAAAATGTAAAAAATAATACAAGTGTGATCTATGATCAATGACTCCCATAGCTATGACATCTCTAGTCTCCATGTCCCTAATATAGACATAACCAAGACTAAACTCAACAATTTTACCTTGTGCCCCATGAGTAATTTGGTAAATGGAAAGGAGATTAGTGGTCAAGGATGGTACACAAAGAACATCATTAAATATGCCCTCTCCCATAGGAATATAACCTTTCCCACAAACCTTCATGTATGTATTATTACCCATCAATATAGGTGGAGAATTAAAATGCTAAATAGAAGAAAACATATCCATAGAAGATTCCATGTGATGTGATGCACCTAAATCAAGAAGTCATTTACCTTTCTTAGGATGTGTGGAAGAGATGAGTGCTTTTCCTTTGCCTTTGGATGATGATGTAGATGTAGAATTTTCCTGATATTGAGAAGAAGGAGAAGACACTAATGAGGGCAACTGGATATTGTTCTTTTGAAAATGTGAGTGATCTCATCAATCTTCTTATGGAAACATTTATGCTCATCATGTCCTAACTTTTTGCAATAAGCACATTTATCTCTCTTTCTTCTAGATGTTTCCTCATTGTTTTGTTTGTTTCCAATTCATTTGGGAACCTTTGGAGAGTATTCATTTGCAACCAACACTTGATACTTGGAAGGCTTCAATTGATCCATGCATGCTAACTTTTCTTATTCCCTTGTGAGTTGAGCTACAAATTCATTAGAGAAGGCATTTTTGTATGCACTACCAAGAGCATCCATAGTAGCATAGAATGTGGAAACATAGATTGAATATTCTAGACCCAGCTTGGAAAGAATAGATAATATCAATTGCTCATCATCTTTAGTAATACCAAAATTAGAAAGCTCCAATCTAATGGAATTGAACTTAGAGAAAAAGTCTTGAATATTGTCAAAATCACACAGAGTTAAAACCTATAAGCTCATTCTTCAATTTAAATTTTTTTATTCTATCAAGTTTACCAAAGATTCCTTCCAATGTAGTCTAGGCATCATGAGGATGTGTGTAAGATGCAATATCATATAGAAAATCATTGGAGATGGTACATCTAAGAGAGCCAAGTGCTTTATCCCTTCTATAAAACTATTTCCTTCTTTCTAAAACACATGTAGCTAGTTCTAGATCCTATCCAAGAATCATTCTAAGCAATCCAATACTCATCAACTGATTAGAAACTACTTGTTTCCATTCATGATAGTTATATGGAGTGAGCAATGGAACTTTTGAAAAATCTATAATGAAATCAAATGATGACTGAAACCAAATGATAACTCCTTCAAATTTTTGATTCAGTTAAGAAAATTGAAATCCAAGTATTCACCAAGTGCAAATATAGCAAAAAAAGACCTATTTTTTAAAGTGATATGCCCACTCCAAATTATTAAAATCTGATTATAGATCTAGAAAGTAGAGGAAAAATCATGCACTTTCAAAAAAGATTGCACTTGAAAATGTTACTGGATGTGCCCAAATAGAGCCTTGAAAGTTGCAAAAAATGGGATTTGTGATTTTTAGAAAAATTCAGAGGCATAGATCCAAAATCGCCTACATCACTATGTAGATTGTAAAATTCTACCCCAAAACAAAAAAAATCTTGGAAAAAGGAGTCCATGTGAGGAAGATACCGCTGTTTGAAAATCATCTCTAATTTTTTTTCCCTAAATCATCATCATCACACCTTCAAAAATCAAATGGCTATAGATTTGGCCTTAGATGTCTGATTTGGATGAAACAAAATTTGATATAGGGGTTTTTGGACCTCCTCTATATGATACAAACCTCTGATTTGCACTAGCAAGCTCCAACTTTTTCCTATAATAGAAGGTCACAAAATATGACTCCCAAAATCTCCTCCAAATTGTGATGTCCAAATTTCCAATGCTTCATCAATAATAAGTCAAGCCAAATTTGCACTTCTTAAGAAGATGTCTTCACATCATGAGAGCTCTAATACCATGTTAGAGTTTTAGGTGACTCTACAACACCCCTAGGATTAAATGAAAGACCAAGATAACTTCCACAAGAGATTAGCAAGACCATTGCATGAAGATGCAAGAATGCTATTATTGATAATGGAGTTGATTGATATTTAATGGATTGATTTGAAATGTACATAACATGCCTCCTTATATAGGAGAGGTGATAAGAGACAATGATAAGGAAAAGATAATCTATCACCCACACAAGGTGGAATCACATGTCCACCAAAGGTGGATCATCTTCTATTATGCAATGAAGTATGTGTGATGATGAGGATGGTAATGTGATATGTACACTAAAGGTGGAATGAGATAACAACTATGACCACCTAGAGTGGAATTCTTCTACACCATGTGTTTAATTGAAGTGCAAACTCCTAAGCATCTCAATCACAAACTACTATGCAATGCATTATCCTAAGTAAGCTTAAGTAAGTATAACTAGTGAATATTTAATTACATCAACACCTTGTAAACATGCATCTCTTTATAATTCCTTCTAAACATGTTGATCTTTTTATATAGTTAGATAGATCTCTTTTAAGGTGCTTATTACATATTATCTCACAACAACAAAAAATGATAATTGAAATAATAAAACAATAAAACTTAGTCAACCGATGCTAAGTGACTTACCTCAAGATCCTACACAAAAATAATGCATACCACAAAAAATGGGTAGAGTTTGCAAGAAATTTTACAAAAACATATCATAGCAGATATTTTTAGAAAGAAACAAGTCATAACCCAGTTGAATTGTTCTAGTTGCTGATTAGTTGGGTTGATTACAAATTCCTATAGAACTTTGATCATATTAGGTACATATTCTAGAATCCAAATAATAAAATAATAAAACTCACTCAACCCATGCTAAGTGATATACCTTAAGATCTTGCACAAAAATAATGCAGACCACAAAAAATGGGTAGAGTTCACATGAAGTTTTACAAAAAATATATCATAGCAAATATTTTTAGAAAGAAATAATTTGTAACCCAGTTGAACTGGTCTAGTTTCTAATTAGCTAGGTTGATTAAAAATTCCTATAGAAATGTCATCAAATTAGGTACATATTCCAGAATCCAAATAATAAAACAATAAAACTCAGTCAAGCCATGCTAAGTTACTTACCTCAAGATCTTGCATGAAAATAATGTAGACCACAGAAAATGGGTAGAGTTCGTAAGAAGTTTTTAAAAAACATATCGTGGAAGATATTTTTAGAAAGAAACAAGCCATGACCAATTTAAATTGATCTAGTTGTTGATTAGCTAGGTTGATTATAGATTCCTGTAAAATTGTCATCAGATTACGTGTACAACAAAACAAATAATCATCTTTACCAAAAATGATCTAGGTGCATACACATTCCATAATATTGGCCCCCACATTATTTTACCTAGGGCCTATTTGGCATTGGGAATATAGCTAGAAGAGGCATCTGTCCATTCTTGAAATCTTTGAATTCTTTGTTTGGATGCAACAGTTAAGAATTGGGAATAAACATACAATAGGAATACCTATTCCATTAATGCCCAAAAAATAAGTATCTCAATTTTTCCTAAATAGGTGGAATATGAATTTCCTATTGGACACATTTTTACTTTTTTAAAAAATCAAAAAAATTGAGTCCATGAAAATTATGCCAGCTTACACTCATTTTTCTGATACTTGTATAACATCACATGGGTTATCACTTGCATTCTTGTTGCAGATTTACTTTGGGGTCGAATTTTCCATTAGAGGTCCTGAGGTTTTTTCTTCTTGTTTGATACTAGATATTATTTTTTATAAGCCCTAACGATATATTTGAAGTGAATGTTGTGATGGTTTATTGCTTTTCCAATTTGCATGGATTGGTGGAAGTTGTAGGAAGTACCAATAAATCCTCTTTGGGCAAGGACTGCATGCTAATTCTAGATTAATGCATGTAATTTTTGTTGTTGATTTCAGAGTGTACTTATAATTAAAAGGTTAGTAAATTATACATATTTCTCATTGTGAATTTTATTTGTTGATAAAAACTAGGAAAGTTATTTGTTTCCATCTATGTGTATGAAGAGATTAAGTTTGTTTGCATCTATGTAAATTATTATAATGTCATAAATTTTTTTAAATTAATGTAGTTTTTTTCTTTGGAGCTACTAAACATACATTTAAATCAAATATATTAAATCCAATTGTAGTTGAGGCAATAGGCTTTAACTTAATTGTGGTGACTAATTATGTATAAAATGATGAATAAATAATACTAGTTTGATAACTATCTTCTTGTGCAAGTAATTATGTGATAATTAGAGTGCTTTTCATACTTTGTGCAATCTAGTGGAGCATCAAAGGATTAAGTGTATTCAAATCAACATGTTCATTATATTTAACAATCGACTCAAGATGAGAGGATCTCATTGTGCAAGGGTACTTAAGAAGGTATTTTGTTGTACAACCACTTTCCTTAGTGTTATCCTAAGATGATATGGGATTTTCTATGCATCATAAAGCATGGAGAAAGAAATTGAAAATCTATGTTACAATATATAACAATTAAAAAATAATACAGCTGGGAGAAGCCAGGATTTAGGTTAGTTGAAGAATTTAGGAGATGCATCACTTGCATGCTAGGCATGCAATGCATTCCCCAACTTATAACTAATGGTTGGATATAAAGGCTCCATACACTAGACCAACAATGGAAGTAAAGGATGTTGATGAATAACTTTACTAAAGAGTTGAGTGACATTACCTCTAAACCTCTAAACATTGAGAGACATTTTTTGGTTGACATTGAGGCCCTTTCAAATGAGATCAAATAGGGCCCTAAGGTGCAAATATTTTGGACATTAATTTGAGCATCCAAGATCATGATTAAGGACTTTGAAGTAATGAGGATGAACTAGGTGAGATCACTCCCTAACATGGCTATCAAAGTGAATATGATAGGGATAAATAATAATAGCCCAACCCATTAGGAGTTAGCAAGGTAGATCTAATATCAACACCATGTTCTTTCTTCTAAGCTAATAGTTCTTTAGGTGCATTATCTTGTAAAAAAATAATTTTTTTGAATAATTGTAATATCTTAGAAAATGCATTCTTGTTTTCTATTACCATTGATGGGCTTCTCTTGAACAAAATCAAAATGAAGTGGCATGAATACACCAAAAATTTATCTTTCAAAATAATATGTGTAGATATAAACATTAAGTCCAACATGTCCAATATTTTTGCAAATATATACATTAATTACACCAAATTCTTCTTTCAAAACCATATGTGCAGATATAAACATTAAGTATAATGTGTCCAATATTTTTGCAGATAGACACATTAATTACAATAAAATTTTCTTTCAAAACCATATGTGCAGATATAAACATTAAGAAGATGATGCTCCTAATACAAATGATGCTTTTATTGATGATGATGATGATGATGAGGAGGATGATGATGATGATTGAGGACAATGATAATGGTTATAACCTTTTATTATCTATAATTCACATGTGATGCTAATATTTAATGTAATTTTGAGTATATATATCATGATTTTTTTAACTAACATAAGACAATTGATTTACTATTGTAGAAACACGAAACAATTTCATGAGCATCCCACATAGGCTCATGGATCATTAGGTATAAGTTAGTACACCCCATATATATTAATTTCTTTTACCATATGTAAAATATCTCTTCATTCCCACCTATCTCTCTTATTTTGTGGAGTCCAGGTACTAGCGAATAGGTATTTGTCAGATATGTCTTCCTTGAGTGGGGAAAATGTACGAATGGAAGAAGAAAGTGAGACATTTATATCTCTAATTCAAGGATATCAACTTGAGGTTAAAATATTAGAAATAAATTCAATAAGCACATGAATTTTTTCCTTTCTCAAGGGGGGTCATGTTCTTATGACGATGAGAGTAAAGGTGACTTTGATGTGCCTTTTAGGTACAACATCTACATAAGTAATGGCTTCCAAATGAACTTCATCCAATAAACACTGATTTTTGTATTGGAGAGAGGATATATTGCATAGCACCATCCTCATTACATGGTTTGGGCATATTTTCCATGGATGGCATAAATGTCTCTTACAACAAGGTTGTTGAATTCATGGAGTATGTCAGACCTTTCTATGATTAGAATAGTTGGATGCATATTGTTAGATATAAAAAAGTATGTGTAGGTATGCACTCACAGAAAATTACATACAACAAAAAGTTAGCAAATAAAGTAAAATAGTAGCTATATATATTGATGGAAGGCCAAAAGCATCAGAGAATATTACAAGTTTTATAAATAGTACATGTTTTGTGTCAACTAAGAAGCCGCCCAATTTCATATTTGAGGCACACAAGGGAAATTTCATATTTGTATGTTGATAAAATCAATATGTGGAGGAGAAGAGCTTCTTATTGATTACAATTTGAATCACATAGATACAAACAAAGCCACTATCATGGGCAAAGTGGTACATACTATGCACATTTAAAATCAACTCCAAGCAATGAAGATAAATACACCATTAAATTTGTATATTTTTTTCTAACTTAGAATAATAACACATGTTTTAACATGTCTCAATGATTTTTTTTGAAATGCATATGTATAGTATGGATCAACACCTATAGGATCTGCATGACGAAAATGGTTCTTTTTCCTGACAAGTAAAACTCATTGTTCTTGTATAAATTAGATATTGGAAATATGTTAATGCATATTTTTTTATTATGTTTTATTCTTCACTACTATTTTGGATTAATTTTAAATATAGAGATAATACTATTGCTCTTGTAAATGAGTGCTAATCAAGAAAAGGAAAAGGAAAAAAGTAGTCCACAAGGAGGAGGAGTTGTGCCATGATGAGCTGGCTAAATTTTATATTGATTTTAATTCAGCCGCTGATCCTGTGGTTGCATTAAAAAGTGTATTAATGATATAGGAAATTTTTTACTAGAAATGACATTAACTCAACCTCAAACTTGTGCAATAGAAGATATAATCAATAGGTTGTTGACCCTAGTTCACACATATTTAGTAAGTATTAATGTAGTTTTTAATTATAACAAAAGTTCAATAATGGTTTTTATAGTATACTCTTTTGTTTATGTCATTAAATAAATTGCATGTATTATTTTTTCAAAGGATGGTAAGGATGTTAAGGGGAGATATCCTAGAGGATGATACTTTAGGTGGTTCAAGTACATCACATGTTCTATCCTACACTTGTGTTTAGCTCGAATAAATTTTTTTAATAGATCTAATAATATTATTTTATTGTGCTCTAACAATCTCATTTTTCAGCTCCTAACATTGGTCCTCTATTCGCTACACCACTTGGTACAAGGAATAGAACCCAAAAGGCATTGTTAATTGTAAATTCAGCAACACATAGCTCAATGAAAGATGCAGTGGCACCACTTTTTAGTAAGTCGATCCCTCTTTTTCTCTCTCATTTTTCATGTGCTTATTTCTCTTGAACTATTATTTCTTAGGCAATATTTTTTAATGTTAGATTCATTTTATATAGGAGGTGATGAGGTCATTCTTGGGTGTTCCTATGTTAGATGTACGAGAACATTAAAGAATTGTGATCAATTGCTTGTTAGCAATGAAAATGGTCTTCCCCTGAAAGTACCCTGACTTATATGTACTTTAAAGATTGGTCATTTCTTTTACTATATATGTAATGCCCCGCCAAAGGATCCAAAGAATTAACCTAAAGTTTCACTAAGTTTGGAAGCATTTTTTTTTTAACAATGAAAGTTAAACTACAACATACATAAAGTAATGGAAGCAATAAGATTATTCAACTAAAAGTAATCATAAATAGACATAATAGGTTACATTCTTCATGGATCCCTTAATGTTGAATAATATCTAAATCAACTAGTATTAATGATTCCATCTAATACTACATCCACATGATATAATACTGAAAAGTCCAACATTCTTAAATTATATTTTCGATTGCTCGATCATCCACTGTACATGCCACAGGGTATGAAAGGCTTAAAAAAATATACATTCATGTAAATAAACTACATCATCATACTAACTCTAATCCATGATGCAATAACATAAATGAAACCACAAACCATACATGATACATCATCATAACCATAAATCATCAAACATAATTAACTAAGTGCATGATTCCTCCCAACTGTAAATAGCATCATTAGACCATCGTGGATCCTAGCCATCCCTCCGTGCGTAACATTCTAAATCACTGAAGAGATCATCAGTATTAACATAGTAGGAATGTCACTCCTAAATCATACTACATCATATGTAGAAAGTAATCTAACATGCAAAGTAAAGCATAAGATAACATCATCTAACATATGCAAATCATCAATGTGAGGATACATGTCCACCATCATAATCCATGAAGATAGATGCCAACAAAGAATGCATCAGCCACAATGTCTCAGAAGAATCTCAAATGGTAAGAGTGAAAAAGCACTACCACCTGACTGCATGGAACCTAAATGGTCCGCTCCCACTGCGCTGAGGAGATAATCTCAAGTCCCAAACAGGTTATCAAAATCACATAGCATAAATACTCTCTAAGTCTAGGAATCCTAAAAGTATACTAACTCAAAAGTTTCAATCACAAAATGACAACTAATCCCAGAGGCACACAAAGACATGTAGGAAACTTACTATGCAAGTGAGAAAGTGTCAACACACGAATCATGCTAGAAACAGACCCCGACCCCCTAGTGATCCCTGTGCAGCCACTAGTATCCTCTCATACTGATGAGGCATACTACATAATGCAAGGTCGCAACCAAGTGTTCTCTCTACTCCCATCCTAGTCTGTACTAGCACTCAAGGCATGGGCGAGAAAATACAATTATCTTATTAGGTTCATTTAATCTCCATTTAGTGTAAATATTTTCACTTATTAAAACAACTTACAATGAGTTACCCTGGCAGCCACTTAGGGCCCCGGCCTCCATTGCAAGCCACTTCCCAACACTACAAGTAGATAACCTACCCTAAGCTCATGGATCATAAATCAAAAAATCACCACAGTCTTGTACAAGTGACTGGAAAAATACCAAAAGAAAAATCCATAATAAGAGCATTAAATCTCCATGAGAACATGAAAAGCATCCATAGATAATCATGACCACAACAGTTCTCTATTGGCAACTGAAGGTATCACTGATAATCAAAAGTATCCATTGGTTCTCAATAACCAAAATATATCTCAAAATCATACTAATCGAAGACTCCAAAATGGTTGAGTCAAAACATGTCAGAACATGACATCATCAAGAAATAAATCAACATTTCAGTCCCATCATGGCGATTGGAAAGTAATCCAAAGATAACTGATCGATGACTCAAAAATGGTTAAGTCAAGTGCCTCAAATACATATAACTCAGCTTCACTCAAGAAGTCTGATGAGCAATAACAATTAGTAAATACAAACATCTCATAGAGCATACCATCACATTACCATGGTTGGGTTTATAAAGAATCGAGATCAAAAGACATCATCATGACATCACAATCATAACCCCTAAGCCTCTGGTAGACATCTTATAATTGGTTAATCAATAGTCAACCCAAAACCCCAAAACAAGAAGCATAGAGAAAACACAATGCAAGCACATGTTTTGGTTTGCTAAAATCACATAGTAGAATTAAGTGTGGAGGTCTGCAAGTATACTTCAAGTATATAAGATTTATCATTTGACCTACAAGTCAACCCGTTTGTTCCCTTGATAACATTATCCTTCCATCATTTAAAATTACATTCTAAGAATAATTGAAGGATAAATATTTACTCATTACACTAATCTTCATTGTCCCTTAATTAATATTATTCACTTTATTAATTAATCTTAATTAAATCAATTAATAATGAACATAGGTATGACTCTTTATCATTCTAACAATACTTAATTAAAACTCAACTAAATATTACTAAAATTTAGGTCTCTTAATTTAATCGTTATAATAATTAAATCATCACTAATAACCATTAAAATATCTAAAGTCATTATTCAATTCATTAGAATAAGACTTATCAACTTTGATGTAAATACTTTACAACTTCATTAAAGGAATCATATCAACTAAAACTCTATTACATAACATAATTATTAATTAAATTTAATTAACTCTAATTAATTAATTTAATTAATAATTACATAACCATACCAACAACCCAATGAATATTAGTTGATTAATAAGTAACTATAATTTGTAAGTTAAAATTCAACTATAATCCAATTCTCCAATATTAATAGTTCAATAATGACTTGTTATTATTTAATAACAAGTTATATTGGAAATCTTATTAATAAATCAATAATGACCACATTTGTAATTTTTTTCAATGAATATTAATATTTTCTTAACAAATTCGTATTATTGATAATAATTTCAATTAAGACTCTATCACATAACTTAATTATTAATATCATAGCTATATTAACAACTCAATGAATATCAGTTGATTAATAATTTTTGTAAATTAAAAATCAACTATACTCCAAATCCAAAAATATTTAACTTAAAATTTAATAATAACTTGTTAATAATAATAACGAGTTATATTAAAAATCTTACTAATAAATCAACTATAACAGACAGATCATTACTTTAAATATTCCACCTATGAACGTTGACTAATAATGTGATTAATTATTCTCCTTCAACCATTAACCAATCGTAATTAAATCTAATTTAATTAGATTAATGAATAGGTCATATGAAACCAATTAAAGGTCAACTACACTTAGAAATGTTAACAAATAGTTAACCATACAAAACATAAGATTTACTTTAATAGTAATTTAAATCTTACTTTGAGATAGTACTAACATTGATTATCACCTATTAAATAATGTTTAATATATATATGTATATATATATATCTATTGACTAACATGCATTGATTTTAATTAATAAATATGTATATTATAAAATAAAATTTATTAATTATTAACAATAAAACTTATATCAAATAATATTAATTTACAACTATATATATATATATATATATATCACCTAACACATTATATTAAAATAAACTTAAAAAAAACAATTTAAAATTAAAAAAAAAAAAAACGCTTCATAAAATTAGCATTTATAAAGGCCCGCTAGCCTGTCCACTTCATGCGACATCATGGCAGCATTGCTGCTATAGCAACAGAGTACTACTACCGTAGCAACAGTGTCTACTGTGAGTACAACATATCAGCGGGGAAGAAGATAGTGGGGGTGGGGTGGGGTAAAACACCCGCCCTTCCATAATTTTTCAAATATATATATATATTTTAAAAGACTCCTTTGCAGGTACCCTGCGATATGTAGGTACTCTGCACCATCCCATGAAATAGTGGGGGTACGGGTCCATCCCTCCCCAAATCGATAATTAAAAGTGCCCAAGAGCATTATATATATATATATATATATATATATATATATATATCATATTGTTATAAATTTGATGGAATGACTACGATTAACTATTCATAATTTTAACTTAGAACTCTTCATTAAAATACAAACCCTTGTCTAACTAAATCCTCGATTCTATTACAATTTGAACCCAAACTCAATTTAAAACTAATTTTTTTCCTAATTGGAACTAGGGTTTATCCTACTTGAGCTCTCTATTGATTTCTTCGCACAAGGAGAGAATCAACATGCAAATCTGAATTAAACATTCATCACAAGAATTATCCAAGTAGTCATCTAGTAGACACGATGAAGACAGGAAGAGAAAGCATGCAAAAAGGGAATATGCAAAAATCACAAGTGCACTTGGATACTGATGCTAATTTTCCATGCCTAAGAAGTCCATAGAAAAATCCCTTCCTTTTCCAACATTCGCAAATCCTCCAAGATCTGAACCAACCACCTTGAGTGACTAAGAGTGCTTGTAAAAGCATATGAGGACATAGAAGCATAGGAGCATGTTGAAGAATATGAGCTTGTAGAAGCATATGAGTATGTAGAAGCATATGAGTATGTAGAAGCATATGAGCTTCTCGAATGCATCTAAGCTTGTCCATACACACTAAGAGAGCCTCTATATAAAGGCCTCTAAGATGCATCTAGAATGTGTCTAGAAAGAACTAGAAGATAAGCATGACAACCAAGCACATAACTTCCATGATAAAAAGATGAACATGATGAGGTTTCTAGAATGTTGTAGACACCATGTGCTCAAATAATATGCTAACCCCTAAGTGTAGACAACGTGTGCATAATTAGAGTGCAAACTCCTATGTGAACAAATATTAAAATAATGCACATTAATTAATTTAATATTCACTTTACTCTTTCCAATTTAATTTATTAATTTTTATATCTCATGGACTCACTTTGACAAATCCACTTGTTTTATCTTAATATATTTATATTTTAATCACATGCACACATCATGCAACCTATAATATTTTAATAATTTTAATATCTTTTCCACTTTTAAATTTATTTTCGAAACTTAATTGCTAAAATATTTATTAACTTAAATAAATATTATCACATTCCAACTTTAAAATTATAACTTTTATCTTCAAATTTAATTATTTTATTTAATTAATTTCCTAATTAATTAATTAAAATAAATATTAAAATACCATATTAATTTTTTATTAAATTAAACCATTAATTAAATCTTTTAATTAGGATTAATTAATAGAAAATACACCAAAGACTCATAAAATAAAATACGAAAAACCCACTATAGCAAAACACATACAAAACCAAACCAAAAGGGTTAATATCATGAATTACATCATTTGATGCATTCAGAGGGTAGTCAACTCAAATACTTGTCCTAATTTCAAATTAGGACAAATGGCTTAAAGGGTTGGGATTTGGACTTGAGAATTTATCTCCCCTCTCTTACCATTGAGATAATGTGATAGGGTACGCTCATTCTGACAATTTAGGAAAGTCGATACGCAGTACCTGCAACCTGCATAAAAATCATGCATGTATATACACAATATATACTAAGCTAAACAAGCAATGGCCGAAAATGGTGCATCGTGTAGGTCCCCGACTAGTAGGTGACTATGAATCCCTTCCTTAGCCACATCAGAAATGCCATCCAAGAACAAAAACACAAACCATACACATGCAAGTATGGGGTAAGTATCCATAAGAAAACACATGTGATAATAAACAATCTAACTAATCAATAACTAAAAATAATGTAATAATTATCATGCATACATGAAATGTAGAGTCTAAGTAATCTCATCACATATCAACTGAATCCATAGCGCAATATCTGATAGTCTCAAAACAATGTTGCTAACCATCAACATAAAACTAGTCCTAAGAGAGTCGACAATGATAACAAAAATGTGACCTAGGGGCAAGCACTACAATATAATCTTATACTCATAATCAAATGTACTAACCTCCTATGTCATCCCCTACAATAACTACTAATCACATTATTATTTTGCAAGGAATAATATTTTTTATGAAAAACTTAATGATGAATGTTAGCATATATTTGGGCGAACTATACACATGGGGTATCATATTTTGATTTCATTGCTAGATCATGTTTCCTTAATTTGATAAATTTCTTCAAGTAAATTAAAAGGTCGCTTCAGTTCATTTATGAATCTAACAATTTTTTTTCTTTTCTTAAAAGGTGGAATTTGCAAGAGAAAGAGTTAAATGACCAACTCATTGATGCCATGACATCACTTTTTGGACCCAACATCTTTCAAAGACTTAGGCTCCTTGAGAAAGCAGGACAAGCTTTGAAGTATATTAGACTCAACTATAGGACCCAAATGAAAAAAACTCTTGTTATCAATGCCCCCCTTATATTCCTGTTATTGAGTGGGAGAATATTATAAAGGATGCCACTGTTCAAAAGACATTAGATGATAGAGAACTGGTACCACTCAAGGAAAGAAGGTATGTCATAATATTAAGAATGAAATTATGTAATACTCACTCTTAATACTTATGTGATCTAACATATTTCAAGCTTCACATAGGTTTCTTGACACATCAAAGGCAACTAAAGAAAGAAAATAGAAGCATAGGAAACAGAAGCTTAGCTTGGGTGGATATTCAAAACTTATTACATGAGTTATACATATAAGTAAATGAAAAATTATATACAAATATTTATAAATTGTAAAAAATTTAGTCTTGATGAAATTGATTACAAAAAAAATCATGATACCAAGAAAAAATGTAGGCCATGGAGTTTTTAAAAGAAATCTCTAAAAAGGACAAGAAATCTGTGGCTAAACAACTTCAAGCAATGAGTGTTCAAGGTTCTTTTGTTAGATCTATCAATGAGGTAAATAAGACAATTGAATTTTATTTCAAATTGAATACTTCAGTAATTATTATATTTGATATTAAGTTCAAAAAATATAAGTCATTATATTTGTTTTAAGTAAGGAAAAAATGATTATATATTTCTTTAAAACTTTAAAGTGAATATATTTATATGTATTAAAATGAATGATTAACATTTTTCAGTATTTATCTTATATTTATATGTGTATATTTTTGATAAATGCACTAACTATTTACATTGGATTGTAGCCTACCAATTTTGATACATTAGCTAAGCACCATGAATATGGTGATTTGAATGTGGATCTTAGTACTCAAAATATATATTTTCTATTCAATTTTTTATTTATGAATTATTAATAAAAGAAAATATTTTAAATTAAATTTGGTGTAGTAATACAAATTTAAATATAATATGTGTTGGGATTAAAAAATATCTTCTATTGTAGTTGTAGGGGGTGCAAAGGTTGTTCCTAATGAGCATGATGAGGTTCAAGGTGGTGGACAAGATGATGTGATTGGACAAGGTAAAGAGCACTACAATGTTCTTTAAAATCTTTGTCTCAATTTTTAAAATGTAACCCTTTTATTTTTTTATTAAAAAGGACTTTCTGTTGCAAAGGACAGTGAGTACGCATTTACGAGTGAGAAGAAATATCAATGACAACATGGATATGCCTTTGCAATAATATAGGGAAGGACAAAAGAACATTAAAAAAAAAATGATTCATGTAACTCATGTAACTTATTTATGTAACTTATTGGATAGTGATTGATGTTTATGTATATATATTTTATTTATGTTCTATTGAATGTTCATGTGAATGTTCTAATGAATTTTATGTTTCAATGTTAACGTGAATGTTATAATAAAACTAATGTGTTATTGAATTTTATCATGTGATAATTCATAAATGTTACATTTTATTAATAGAATGAATGAATTTTAGATGTTAATGAGGAATTTAGATGTGGGGGGAGGGGGGTAGGGCCAAATGAGCTTTCACCTTCACATGGTTGGCCTTGATTAGTAGAGAATATTAAACTATTCTTGAAACCAAGTAAAGCTCAACATTAACCTATTATTGCATGATAACTAACTGTGTGAATCTCTTGGTTTCAGGGAATGCAGAAGGATACCATAATCAAATTCATTTATTTATATGAAATTTAGTTGTAGTGTATGAAGTATTCAAAATAATGGCTTACTATGGGATTCCCTCAAATTATTCATCTCTAAGGTATTCTAATGTTTATATTTATCTGCAATCATGTTTAATTGCATTGATAACTTTTTTTGTAAATTTAGAGACATGAAGAAGAATTTGAATAGTGGAAATAGCTAATATTAGATCATTATAAAGTATACATTTCTTCATGAACTATTATCATTATTTCTTTTGATCATGGTGATATGTTGAATAATATTACAAGGAGGAAGCAGAGGATCCTAAAGTTTGGCCAAAGATTTGTCTTCAAAACATGGCCAAATTAGCAAAGGAGGCCACCATAATACATCATGTACACTTGAATCTATGTTTCATTTTTTTGATAGTGGAAAACACGAGTCCCTTCAGAATCAACTCACACTAAGTGTTCTATATGACATACAATGCTTAATGGAGAAAATAGGTAACATTTATAATAATTGTTGCAAATTACAATATGCAAAAGTCAAAATTCATTGACTACATCTCTAGCTAGGTTTATATATGATATCTTCTAATTTTGATGATAAGCCCTTGCTCTATGATTTTAGTGTCATGTCCTTGCTCTAAGATTTTGGTGCCATGCCCTTACTCTATGAATTTGGTACTGTGCCCTTTCTTTATGATTTTGTTTTCATGTCATGCCTTTGCTTTATGATTTCATTGCCATGTTGTGCCCTTGCTCTATGATTTCATTGCCATGCCCTAGCTTTACAATTTTCTTTAAGAGATATGTAAATGTTGGTTTCTTTTCCTTTGAAATAGGTATCTCTTTATATCTCCTTCTAAACATGTATATTTAGAGATCCTTTTTAAGGTTCTTATTACACCTTAACACAATAGAAAAATTGATCTAGCTGCATACATATTCTAGAATACAAATAATAAAGTAATAAACCTTACTTAGCCCATGCTAAGTGACTTACCTCAAGATCCTCCACAAAAAAAATATAGATTAGGAAAAATGGGAAGAGTTTGAAAGAAATTTTATAAATAGATATCATAGCAGATATTTTTAGAAAGAAACTAGCCATAACCAGTTAAATGGATCTAGTTGGTGATTCATTGGGTTGATTACAAATTCCTATGGAGATATCATCTGATTAGGTACAATAAAATGAAAAATTAGATGTTCCTTGCTAGCAGGATAAAATACAATTTTCCAAGGCGATAAAATTGCATATGCAAGGAATTGAAGAATAACTTCAGTGAAGAGTTGGGTGTAAGGAGTTGAAGAAGCAAGCTCTGCTTCTATATAAATATCATAATCATGAGGCTCATTCCCTTGCGGAAGCCTTTGTCACAATGAAATTACCTCTAAACCATGCAAAGGATGTTGAAGTGGTTCCAAACCTTGAAACACTCTTATAAGAAATTGATATTTGGACTATAAATTCTCAAAGACACTTACAAGTGATTCAAATGTCATGGTACCTACTGCAACACTTTCCTAGATTCTATCCAGTGGCTCTCATAATATCCTCTATGTTTCCTAGCTATTGTTTTTTCCATGCAGTCTCTTTCTAAAGCCACTCCTTCTCCTTCTCTTTCTAAAGATGCTCTTTCTCCTTCTCTCTCTTTCCTTAAATTTTGATTATCAAACTTATAAACATCTTCCTCTACCTTATCTAAAATCAACTTCACATTATGTTGTAACTCTAGCATAGGTGTTTGATCATCGATAGCTTTTATTTTAGCATTCAAGTTTTCAAGATTGGTCAACACCCTCACTTGTAGACCTCTCATGTCAAGCACTTTCTATACTATTTCAACACCATGTTTTTAATTCTAAGCTAACAATTCTTCAGATGCATTTTCTTGTAAAACATTAATTTTGTTGAACAATTGTAAACTCTTAGTAAGTGAATTGTTGTTTTCATGTATTTCAAAATAATAACTAACATTACCATTGGATCATATCATAAAGAAGTAATCAACCCAGTTAATAAACAACTACACCAAAATATAATTGATGTTTAAAATGGTTATCCATCCTGTGCCTAGGTTACTTTGTGATCTTGCCTACTATTGTCTAATTTTAGAGTATAGTCATTGTCTTAAGAAAGAGAAAACAAGCTATTGAGATAGTCGAGCTTGTATTGACAAACATCAATAGAAATTATTTCAAAATCCATAGAACCTGCCATCATAGCAGAGGTATCTCTCTAAATAAATCTAATCTTTCTCTTAACTAGGCTCTAATGCTATGTTAAAGATCCCATTTAAGATTAGAGTTTTGATTATTAATCAAATCTAAAATCACTAAACATTTCATGAAAGGATATCTCTTAGCTTTGAGAAATTTATATAAGTATGTTATAAAGGAGACATGTCATGAAAGGGCATGTATCCATGATGTGGAGCCATGTTTGTTCATGGTATGACTTCACTATTAACTAATCAAATCATAACAATGGACTAGACTAGATTAGTTAACTTTAACCAATATTATTATAAGCTTAGGTCATTGATATACATAGAAGAAGAATGGATAATGTAGCTAATCCCTTTCATGTATCAACATTATTGTATTCGATCCTTTCTTGACTAATTCTATGCATGAATATCAAATCATTACTCAATCTATTACAAATAAAGGATAGCAATCAATACTAAGGTAAGAGTATTACATTATAATATTTAGTCATTGTGTTAGCCTTTGATATTTCTAGAAATAATAATTCTTTGGTGACTAACATATACCAAACCAATGACAACAATAATGGACTTGATACCAATATGATGTAGAGGGGATTGTGGTTTAACTAACCAAAAACATTTTTTTCTTAACAAGGTCTTAATGACATCCAATAGTCTACTCATTAGTGGCCTTCCTAAGGTATCTAACAAGACAATCCAACAATTCTTAGTAGAGTTACAAACTAGGATATAATAAAATTAGAATTTCTCATAGAGAATGAATGTGTTTATATGTTACTTAGACCCAACATGTAACCATAGATACTTTGGTTCTTGTCCATGAGAAAACCCACAATCTAGTTTGTTGTAGTAAGGGCTAAAAGAGTCATGATAAAATTAGCCCTCCTAATGAGGTATTTGAGTTTTTTCGCCTACAAATCCTAAATGACCCCCAAATTAAATTGCATATTTAGAAACTCTTTTTAGGCTATGAAATAGTATCAAAGAATGAGAATTTGGTTTTTCTCCTAACTCCCTTCACCTAGATTGAGCAAGATTAGGCTTGATTTGCAAATTTAGGACAGACACAAATGCATCTTTTTGGCATAGGGTGAAATAATTCATTAGACAAAGAGTGAGCTGATTGAATACTTTGGTAAACATACATTCAATGTGTATACATGTGAACTATTTTATTAAATTCTTGGAAGTAACAACTACCCATAGAATGAAATAATTACAACCTTTGCATAAAATGTTTTTTGAGAAGGCCTTAAGATCTTTGAATTTCCTAAAATATTCTTGATGCACTTCCCTACAAAATGTTGAACCATAGGTAATGTGTAGGATATTTAGTAGAAAGTCCAAAGATATGGAGATATAAAACTTGCACTTCAACTGTATGTCAATTGTATGATAAAATGCCTAGCAAAAATGTGGTACCATAGATAGAAACACATTCCTTCCAATTCACACAATGCCACAAAGAGTAGTTAGCTTGAGAAATAATAGGAATTGACTTCAACATTGCATAAAATGGATCTGTTGGATCAATTTTAGAAAATTTTGAGTTGTTTCACATAAACAGACATATGAAGTGAAAGTGACTTGTAGATGGGATTTTTTGTTAGGTTTAAACAATGAGATTCAATATATTGAATATGTTACTTGTAAAATTTTATGACTACTTATATGTTTCTACTATGATCTTTGAGTTGGTTGCTAAACTTTTGTAAAAAAATTCATTCCCAAAAATTTAGATTGGAGTTTTTTTATTATATATTTTTACATTCTATGTTAGTTGTGAACAATTCCAAATAAAAGAATGTATTTCCCACACTTCAAATAATAATCTGCATGAATGTACATTCATTACCTTCTCTTTAATTTAAACCCCTAAATTTGATTACAAGATGAGCCAAGTACAATTTGTAGATTTGTTTTGAAGTCTCTACACTTGGCCATATGTTTTAAAAATACCATCTGCCAAAAATTAACACTGATTCTCATGAGAAGAACTATAAGTCCACAAGTCCAATTTGTAATACTAACCTTGAAAGTGTTATCAATTTTAGGCTTGAAGATATACTTAACATTTTCTAGATCCACATTGAAAAAGAGTCTGAAACTTGTGGATCTCACCATGAATATGAGCATTTGCATTATAGGTTTGTGGTCCACAAAAACAATTTTTTAAAGTATGATGACATGATGTTTGGTAAAAAATATTTTTGTCACATAATCATTGCATTTGTTATGGCAAAATCTGATAGATTTCTATAGCACCCTTGGCATTTCTATCACACATAATTGCAATTGTGATAGCCTGGAGAAACTGCTAGATGTTGTACTTGTGATGCTACACTATCACAAGTATGAAAATACAATGATGACCTTTTCTCTTTGTCTTATTCCAATTTGTGATGCCTTTATGAATTGAAATTGCAAAGGAGGAGCTTGCCATCACAAGTTGCAATGCCAAAAATCTAATGAGGTCCAATTTTGCATTTTGTTGTGTTGGTGATGGTTGGCCATCACAATTGTGATGGCTTGCCATCATAATTTGGGTCCAAATGTAGTAGTGCATGCCTTATTCCCGTCTATTTTTCCTTCAACATTATAGGTTATCTTGTAAACCCATTTAACTCCAATTACTTATTTCTTGGGAGGCAAAGTAGTAAAATCTCATGTTTCATTTTTTTCAATAACATCTATTTCCTCATACATGACATTACACCATTTCTCCTCTTTCATAGATTCCTCAAAATAAATTGGGTCACTATGAGGAAATAATGCAAAATTAACACTCTCATCAAATTCCTCATCATATCTTTCTTCTTGGTATATCTCCCTTAACCTCTTAGTCTTTCTTGGCAATAGAGAGGTGAGAGTGGGATCTAAATTTTTAGTATTGTTGCTGCTATTATTTTTCATACCAACTTGGGGCTATCTTGAACTACTAGGAATTGAATCTCTATATATTTGAGGTTGCTTTCCTTTTTGCCTTTGTCTATAGCTATCTATGTTTGTTTCTCGATGATCTTGTTGTTCACCAATATTTCATCTTCTTCAAGCAAAGTGTTCACTATTGATGAAGATCTTTTTGGTGATTGGGTCATACAATCTACAGGCCTTTGATTCTAAGTTGTAACCTATGAAGATTCACTTCACACCTTTGTCATCCAATTTTTTCCTTTGTTCCTTTGGCATATGTGCATATGCTATACATCTAAACACTCTTAAGTGCTCAACTGTCCATTTGTGTCTTGACCATGCCTCAAGAGAAATCTTGTCACAGATTGCCATTGTAGAACACCTATTTATCAAATATACTATTTTTGTTACAAAATTTCCCCAATATTTAGTTGGTAGTCCCTTTGCTTTCATCATAGTCCTTTCCATCTTGACAATGGTCATATTCTTTCTCTCAGTCACACCATTTTTCTACAGAGTATAAGTAGTTGTAAGCTCCATCCATTTGCTAGTTTTCCTACAAAAATTTAAAAACATATTGGAGGTATAATCCCCTCCTCTATATGACCTAAGGACCTTTACATATTTTCCACATTCTTTTCCATCCAAGGCTTTGAATTCAAATTTTTTATCAAATGCTTCAAATTTTCTTTTCAAAAAATACACCCATGTCCTATGACTGAAATCATCTATGAATGTCATGAAATAAGTACTCCCCCCAATAGAAGTGGTATGCATAGGGCCAAATAAATTAGAATGTACCAATTCCAATGGTGCTCTTCCCCTTATAGAATTACAAGAATTAAAGGGAAGCCTATGTTTGTTACCTAAAATACAAGCCTCGCTCTTGTCACATGAATTAACAATACTCAGAAAACCTTCTACCATTCTTTTCTTTGACAATAAATTTAATCCAGAAAAGGCAAGATGTCCATAGCTGAGATGTCATAGCTTGGAGGGGTCTTCAGTCATGCTCCTTAGAGATGATTCTAATGTATTGTTGTACATGCTTTCTTGGGAGGTGCAAAAATGAATTTAGAAGGGAAACATATCTCTATCTTCAATGGGAATATTTAGTTCTTTGTCATTTGAACTATTGCAAGTATCTTTTTACTCCCATCCTTCTCATGAATGACACACTTATTATTTTTTATCAACACTTTATAACCATTTTGAATGAATTGTCCATAACTCATCAATTTATGCTTCATGCTTGGGGAAAAATATACATTTGTTATCTCTTTCTTCTCACCTTGCTTGGTGTGGACCATGATAGATCCTTTTCCCATAAGGGGAATGGTTCCATTGTTTCCCATTTTAATTTTAGAATTGAAATTTCTATCAACAAAAGAAATAATATTTTTATTACCACTCATGTGGTTATTGCAACTGTTGTCCAAATACCATACCTTAGGACTTCCTTCTTCACCAATTTTGGGATTTTTTGCATTCCCCATGTTCACATCAATCAAATTTACACTATGCTATGGCTAATCACCCTATTTGTTCTAGCATTCACTAGAATAATGCCCAAACTTATGATAGTAGTAGCATTCTATATTTCTCTTACTAGAATTGTAAGTCTTCTTACCTCCTCTAGAGCTATTTTGAGAGGTTCTTTCTCCCTCTTGATTGCTTTCTCATCCTGAGCTTTCTGCACCAACATTCCTTTGACCATTCCTTCCATGACCTCTACTTCTTGAGCCTCTACTAGATCCATTTCTTCCTCTCCCCTTGCCTCTTGAATTTTCTTGAGCCTTGAAAACTTTCTCTTGGGAAGATGTAGTGACTTGTTAATCTGGTGCTCATGGGTTTGACGAGTTTCCATCAATTCATCCATGGTCTATGTGGCAAGGTCCTATGCTTCCTGAATGGTCATCACAATATTGTCATGTTTTTGAGGTAAGCTCCTAAATATCTTCTCCACTATCCTATTTTATTCATACTCTTCTCCATTTGATTTGAGTTGGTTTATCAAAGTAGAGATTCTTGAGCTGAATTCTAGAATAGGTTCATTATCCTTCATTTGAAGTTTTTCAATCTTCCTTCCAATCATCTGTAGCTTCACTAATTTGACCTTATCAATTCCCTTGAAGTTTGTCTCAAGGATATCCCATGCTTCCTTTAAGTAAATTTTTGCTGCAACCTTTAGAAAAATAGTTTATGTCATTATGGCCTTGATTAGACTTAATGATTTTGCCTCCCTTCTTCTTGAATCTTTCATCTAATTCTTTTGTGGGTTTATGAGGGTAGCATACTATGTTGGGTCAATAATGTCATTGAACCCATTCATAAAAAGTCCTAGAAATCATTAGCAAACATTATGGTTTTCATTTTCTTTGCCCATGTATCATAATTTTTTCCATTAAAGGATGGTGGCTTCTGCCATGTCTTTCTTGCATCTCCTACCATCTCAAATTCCTAGAAAACAAATGCCCAAATTGACAATGGATGTGGAGACTCAAACCTCTAACTCTATGTGAAAAAATGCTTCACAACTTAAAATTTCACTCAATAAATAGTTAAGGTTGGGTTACTTAACACATGAAGTAGTTGAGTGACATGCATTTGATACTAAGTGGAGGTTTACACGACAATAGTAGATGCTAAGTTTCTTGGCTGTAATGGGACTTGAGTGAACTTGGTCACCAAAGGGAGGTGGAGCTCAACAGACTCAACATACAACCAACATTGTGACTAAGTGAACTTGATCAATGAAGGGACTGAGTGAGCTTGGTATAACTCAATAGGTAAAGTATTGAGTGAGCACAATAAGACTCTTGAGTGAATGAACAAGAAAAATGCTGATTGAGTGAATACAAGCTGATCTTGGTTAACAAAGGAACCAAGTGAGTTAATTAGAAACTTTTTATTTGGTCTTTTCCACCATTAAAACACAAAGATGATAACAAAGACTTGCACAAACACAAAACCCAATATGGAATAGATAGAAATGAAGACCACAACAAGCCAAATACTTAGAGATTTACTAATATGCCTACTTTCCTACTTTCTATTCATAAACTGATTCAATCATTACAAATCTAGGAGCATTTGGCTTCAATTAGAAACAAAATACTTTAACCTATAACTTCTACTTATAATATAAACTTGTAGCACAACAATGTTGCATACAATAGCACTTGTAGCAATCACTACTTTATAGGACAATCAAAATGAACTCACAGAGAACAAAGAGATCAAAGATTGTGTTGCTACAACCTCTATCTTCTTCATGTTCCATCTTCTCTCTAAACTCTCTGCACTGATATTCTTATTCTTCTCTACTCTTCTGATCCTCTACTTATCAAATGAATGAGACTTCATTGCCTTTTGATCTATCTCAAATACCTTCTCTCTCATTCTAGATTATAAACTCACCTACTGAGTTTAATGTCTCAAGAGGGTAGGTGGGTATTTGGCTCAAAGCAAATCAACCTTTTTCAATAGGTCCTTCATCATCAAACTTGTGAAATATTAAACTTTTATTCACAACCCACTTCATCTCATCCTTAAAATTTAGTGAAACATATAAGGTTTAGGGTTTTTTTTTTGTCACTCAAATGATTGAAGGTGATGGAGATCTATTAGTTTGTGGTGATTGATCAGAAAAGTATTGTACATACTTCATAACATATTTGGGGCTCAGGGCATCGCCTTGAAAAATAATTTTGGAGCCTATTTTATCAGGATTTTGGGCCAACATGTAATTATTAATTGTAACCCTAAAGTAGTAAAAATACTTGTATAAAAGGGCTAAGGGTTAGGGATTGTTTCATAGTTGTGATGTAAAATTACTTCTTGTGGCAGTATTGAGCTATAAGAGATTACAGATTGTAATCAGGTTGTAATTGTATCACCTATTTTTTAGTATTGTAAATTGAAAACTAATTTATTAAAAGCATTCTTAGTACTAAAAATAGAAAACACTTATGATAGGACTGATTGTTATCACCACAAAAGGAAGAAAACTAAGAATGGTAGGCTTCTAATGGTATAGCACATGATGAAATGGTTTTGTCCCTAATAGGCAGATATGTGTGCTCAAAATTATGCTCAAGCTTCAAGTGGATGGATGGTGTGCATGAAGAGTGGTTTCAACAATGGAGTCATGGAGGTATTTCAGCATTATAATGGTATTTTGGTAGTTTTCAATCTCTCAAAATAGCATTATAACATTGCATAAAAGGTGGTTGATTTTGTGAAGGGAGAGGGTTCCATTTATAGGCCAAGGGGTAGAGAGATAGATGGTCAAGATGCAAAGATGATAAGATGGTGAGGGATAGCTAGGATGCAAGGAGAAGAGAGCACATGGATTGTGCTTATTTAGCACTAATAGGGAGGTGACACTTGTCACAATGAGGATGACTGTGGAAGGATAGGATAAGGGTTGGTCAAGGGAGTAATGAGGGAGGTTGAGTATGTAAGAGGGATGCAAGAGTCATTAAGGGAGGTGTGGTTGAGTTTTTTTGACTTTGGCTTGGGTTAGCAAGTCTTAACCCTTGCTTAAAGTTGTGCACATGCTTAGGAGGGGGATTAGGATTAGCTTAGAAGGCAGGTTAGGAGGGCAAGTAGCTTAGCTTTGATGGGATGGGTTAGTTAGGTGGCTAAGTGAGGTTAGTATGGGTGAATGGGTTAGATTAAGGGTTAGGATAGGGTTTAGGAAGGCTTTTAGGATTTTAGGTATTTTATTAAATGATTTATTTAATAAAATGGGAATATGGAATTAAATTGAACAGATTTGAGGATTTATTCAATTTAATAGAAGAATAGGGATTTAATTGATAAATTGATTTTAGGTGATCATTTGACTTTATCAATTGGACTATAATTAAATTAATTAATTAATTAACTAGGGGATGACAATTAATTAATTAAATAATAAATATTTAATCAATAATTTCTTACGAGATGACTAAATATGATTACCTATTGATGTAATCAGATTTAGGTGTCTATAGTAATCACTGGATTGTAATAATATCAGACATGTTATTTGGTGGATGTAGCCCAAGGATTGGGTGAACCACATTAAATCTTGGTGTCTTGTGTTCTTTTCTATGTGGTCTATTATTTTCTAATATTGGTTATATTTACATGTAATTTTTATTTATGTTCATGGTTTAATCCTAACAAGTGGTATCAAAGAGAGGTTGTTTTTTAGTTATCCTCTGTAGGAAAGTTTCATAGTTGAGTGAGAGTCTCACAGTTGAGTGAGAGTGATGGAAGACAAGGGTTTAATGGTCAAAACTTTTAGTTATGGAAGATGCAAATGGAAGACTATCTTTATCAGAAGGATTTATGGAAGCCATTAGAAGGCAAAAGTGAAGAATCAAGGATCTATGTCAAATGATGAATGGGATCTATTGAACAAAAACACACTTGGAAGCATTTTATTATGCCTGTGACCATTGGTGGCATTTAATATTAAAAAAGTGAAGACAACTAAAGAATTGATGCAAGCCCTAGTGAAACTATATGAAAAGTCCTCTGCTTCAAACAAGGTATATTTCATGAAGTGTTTATTTAATATGAAAATGGTAGAAGGAGGATCTATTGCAAATCATTTAAATAAGTTTAATACAATTACCAGTCAATAATCTTTTATGGGTATAAATTTTGATGAAGAAATTAGGGCTCTCTTGATTTTGTGTTCTTTGCTTGAAAGTTGTAATGGCTTGGTAATGGATGTGAGTAATTCTATTCCTGGATCTAGTACCCTAAAATATGATGGTGTGATTGGTGTTATTTTGAGTGAGGAAACTTGTAGGAAAACCTCAAGTGGATCTACATCAGGAAGTGCTTTGAATGCACAGAGCAGCGACAGAATGACTAAGAGAGAAAGTAATTCTAGAAATCATGGGAAATCAAGAGGAAAGTCAAAGGGGAGGAGGTCTCAATTAGGAGGACCGAATGACTACTAGTACTATGGGAAACCAAGGCACAAAAAGAAATATTGTTGGAATCAAAAGATAAATGAAGGAGATAAACTAGATGGAGACAAGGAGGCAAATGTGGTAAGTAACAAATCTAAAGAGGATGCTTTGCTTCTGTCTTTAGAAAGTGTTGATGATTCATGAGTTTTAGATTCTGGTGCTTTATTTCATGCTACACCTCATAGAAGTTATTTCATTGATTATGTCCATGGGGATTTTGGACTTGTTTATTTGGGGGATAATGAACCTTGTCAGATTGTTAGAAAGGAAAAAGTTAAGGTTAAGTTGCAGAATGGGAATCATTGGCTACTACATGAGGTAAGACATGCTCCAAGGCTGAGTAGGAATTTAATTTCAGCAAGGAAACTCGGTGGTGAGGGTTGTGTAGTTATTTTTAATGATAAAAATTGGAAGGTTTCAAATAGTTCCCTTGTAGTAGCAAAAGGTGTGAAAGTAGGCACCTTATATCTTTGTACAGGTCATATGGTTCCTTCTACTTTAATTATTTAAAAAAAAAATGAATGTTCAAGAATAGTTGCTATGGTTGAGTAGGGAGAACAAATAGCTGTTGTAAATTATGATACAACATTATGGCACAACAAACTTAGGCACATGAGTGAGAAAGGTCTGCAAGTACTTCATTCAAAGAAAGTTTTACCAGACCTAGAATGTGTTAATATAGACTTATATGAAAGTTCTGTGTATGGAAAATAGAAGAGAGTGAGTTTTTTGAAGACTAGGAAGGAAAACAAAAAGGAGAAATTATAGCTTGTGCATACCGATGTATGAGGACTAACTTAGGTATCTTCCCTTGGTGGCTATCATTATTATGTTACATTTATTGATGATGAAACTAGAAAAGTATGGGTTTATTTCCTTAGACAAAAATATGATGTATTTCAAACTTTTAAGAAATGGAAATGCTTGGTTGAAAATGAGATTGGTAAGCAATTAAAATATCTTAGATCTGATAATGGTGGTGATTATTGCAGTCATGAATTTGATGATTATTGTTCCACTAATGGTATTCATAGACAAAAAACTATTCCATGAACTCCACAGGAAAATGGAGTGGCTAAACACATGAACAGGACTATAATGGAGCATGCAAGGAGCATGAGGTTGCATGTTGGGTTTCCCTTACACATGTGGGTAGAGGCTGTCAATACTACTATATATTTAATTAATAGAGGTCCCTCTACTCCTTTGGGTGGTGGTATTCTGGAGGAAGTATGGACTAGTAAGAAGATGAGTTATTATTTTCTCAAGACCTTCAGTTGTAAAGCTTTTGCTCATCTAGATTCTAAAAATAGAACCAAGTTGGAAGCTAAGTCAAAGAAATGTGTATTTTTTGGATATGGCATTATGAATTTGGTTATAGGCTTTGAGATTTTGAAAATCATAAAATTGTAAGAAGTAGGGATGTCATATTCAATGAGAAATTTTTGTACAAAGATCTGTTGCACAACATGAGAAGAAAGAAAATGATAATGTAGTGTTGGATGATACTCCAAAAGATGATGTTCCAACCATTCCTCATGATGTACAACAACCAAAAAAATAAATACCACACACACTAGTGAATGTTAGATGGTCAACAAGGAAAATTAGACCTCTAGAAAGATTTTCTCCCTCTTTGTATTCAATTTTACTTACTAATGCTGGGGAACCTAAATGTTATGATGAAGCCGTGCAGGTGGCTACTAAGATTTAGTGGGAGTCTGCAATGAAAGATGAAATGGACTCTTTGCTGAAGAATAAGACATGGGATTTATTCAAGTTTCCTACAAATAAAAGAGCTTTATAGAATAAGTGGGTTTATAGATTAAAAGAAGAGGATGGAGGTAAGAAAAGATTTAAAGCTAGGTTAGTTGTGAAAGGATTTGCATAGAAAAAGGGCATTGATTTTGATGAGATATTTTCTCCTATTGTTAAGATGACTTCTATCCATACTATTTTAAGTCTTATGGCTATTGAAGATTTTCATTTAGAGTGGCTTGATTTTAAAATAGCCTTCCTTCATGGTGACTTGGATGAAGAGATATATATGGCTTAGCCATAGGGTTTTGAGGTCAAAGGTAAGGAGAACTTAGTGTGCAAATTGAAGAAAAGTTTATATGGCTTGAAGCAAGCACTTTGGTAATGGTATCTGAAATTTGATAGTTTTATGCATGAGCATGGATACAATAGGTGTCATTCAAGTCATTGTATTTATTTTAAGAGGTTGGATGATGACATCTACATTATTTTATGTTTATATGTTGATGATATGCTTGTAGCCGAGTCTAACATGGATCATATTAAGGGGCTAAAATGCTAGTTAGTACATGCATTTATTATGAAGGATTTGGGGGTAGAAAAATAAATCCTTGGTATGAAGATTTGTAGAGATAGGAAGAATAAAAAATTGATGCTATCTCAAGTTGATTATGTGGAGAAGGTGTTGCAACATTTCTCTATGGAGAATGCTAAAGTTGTTAGCACACCTTTACCTGATCATTTGAAGTTAACTAAGGAGATGTGTCCCAAGACACAAGAAGAGGAGGATAAGATGTCCAAGGTACCCTATGCTTCAGCTGTAGGAAGCTTGATGTATGTTATGGTATGTACCAAGGCAGATATTGCACATGTAGTGGGAGTTGTTAGTAGGTATATGAGTCATCCAAGAATTGAGCATTGGAATGCAGTTAAACAAATTCTTAGATATTTGAGAGGAATATCTAATAAGTGTTTACACTTTGGGGGCTCTACTACTAATTTATAGGGCTATGTTGACTCATATTTGGTAGGGGATATTGATACTAGGTAGAGTACTATAGGTTATGTCTTTACTATTGGTAGGACAACCGTGAACTGGGTTTCTAGGTTACAAAAGGTTAATGCTTAATCCACTATAGAGGTAGAATATGTAGCTGCTATAGAGGCAACCAAGGAGATGATATGGCTACAATTCTTCTTGGAAGAATTGGGACAGCCTTAGAAGGATAATTATTTGTTTATAGATAGTCAGAGTGTCATTCATCTTGCCAAGAATTCAGCTCTACATTCCAAGACCAAACACATACAATTGCGATACCATTTCATTCTATTAGTTTTGGAGGATGGATAGTTAAAGTTGGACAAGACACATAAAGATGACAATCTAGTAGATATGTTGACAAAGGAAGTAACAAGGGAGAAGCTGAACTCCTCTTCATCTTCAGTTGGTCTTCTATACTGAACATGAATAAAAGAACAATAGAGTCTAGGGTGGTTTGATCTAGTGGGAGCCTCATGGAGTAGCGACATAGCTATAGGATCAGTCTCCAAGTTGGAGATTGTTGTTTAGTGTGAACCTGATCAATCCTCAAGTGGGAGATTGTTAGTTTGTGGTGACTAATTAGGAAAGTACTGTACATACTTCATAAATTCTTTGGGCTACAATTTTTTGGGCCCTATTTTATCAAGATTTTGGGCCAACATGTAATTATTAATTGTAACCCTAAAGCGATACAAATAATTGTATAAAAGGGCTTAGGGTTAGGGATTGTTTCATAGTTGTGATGCAAAATTGCTTCTTGTGGTGGTATTGAGCTATAAGGGAGTACAGATTGTAATCTTTGGATTGCAATAATATTAGACTTTTTGTTTGGTGGATGTAGCCCAGGCATTGAGTGAACCATGTTAAATCTTGGTGTCTTGTGTTCTTTTTTGTGTGATCTATTATTTTCTAATATTGGTTATATTTGAATGTAATTGTTATTTCTATCTGTGGTTTAATCCTAACAAGATCATTGATTGTGTGACTATGATATAATATGAGAACATACTATCATTCTTCATAGAGTGAGAAAAATTAACTAGAAACTTCATGATTCTCCATAATCCATTTGTAATTTTATATATTTCTAAATCAAGATTATATCACTAGCCGAGTTCTTTCCTATTGTCAAGAAAGTATGCAAAGATGCATTCGCCTTGCCTCACTGGCATAGATCCTTTGTCAAGGGAAATACTTTATCATTCTTATTGTATACAACATTATTCACCTATACTCATTACAAGAACCATGAATTTCATTGTCTCGTGACCCATAAAATCCTTCTTGGAAAAATTGCTACTTTAGAGTTCTCATACATTTGCTTTTGCAAACTAGAAAATTAAGGGTTCCTCGTAACAATGTTTCTCAAGTATGGGAGGGGCATCACTATGATAGAGATGATAAACCACTAGAAATCATTATCATAATTCAAACATAGAAGCTTGAGGTGGTCAAGTTCATAGAACAAAGGTTGGAAAAACAAAATTTCTATCATGCAAATATGGAGTTGCGACAGATAAACACTTGTAGATAGTAGCCCATAAATGATCACACATGAAAGGTATTTTCTAAGGTGCATTCTACTTCTCAAAATTTTATCAAAATTCTTGATAATGATGATTTCAAAAACTAACAACTCTTAAAAGCATCACTACTATTTCTATCATGTAGTGAGTGTATATTTATGGTTACATACCTAGAACTTGGATCACTTGACACATAGAACTGATTCCTTTAAAATATGTTCAAGAAAAGGAATCTTAGATGAAAATTCTCACTTTATTATAGTACTCAAAACTTTAAATATTGTGAAATTTAGGGTTCCAATAGACCAAATCTAGCCATTGAATGAATGATGATGACATCATGAGGGATTATTTATATTGGAAATATCTCTTCAAAATTTTAACATATTAATTTAAATCATATAGGTGGATCAAACTACTTAATAAATGTCAAATTTCAAAGAAAAAAAAGAACTAATTTAATGTAGTGGCTTTTTTAAATATTAAAAAAACTTAGGTGTTTTAATTATATAAATTGGTAGAGGGACAAAACCGTTAACAACAAAATAATATCAAGTCTAGTGAACAAAAGAAAGGAAATTCACAATAAGTTTGTTCCAGAAAGTAACAACAACTATAGAAAATAGGAAATAATAGAAGTTGAAAAAAAGAAAACTATGAACCACTAGCATGAAATCCTAGTAATCATGAAGAACCAAAAAAACCACCAGCAAAATAGTTAACTGGTGTCTATCAAAAAATAATCAAGGCCAACACTAACAACTATTTTTTTAATTTATTAATCTTCTCCAAGAAGGAAATCCCATTCATCATCCAAAACGAGGCCACATCACTACTTGCCAAATCCTCTCGTAGAGCCATTTGGAAATTGTCTTCCCTTCTCTTTATTTTCATCCTCTTCTCTTCTAAATTTGTCTAAATACCTCAAATGGCCTTGTTTCTTTTTTCTTGCAGCTACTTACTCTTCATAGCTAGTTAAAACATATACTCCCCTAGGTAGGTCTAGGACCACTTTATAGAGGCAAGTAGGCTGAGGATTTTGATCTTCTCCTCCTCTAAGGGCACCTAGCTTTTGAGATCCAACATATTATCCTCCATGAACTCAAAATCATGTAAATTTTATACAAAATCCTCACCCATCTCCCACAAGATATGTTAGATAAGTTGGGAGGAGGTGGGAGGTAATCAGTTATCCTCATGTCCTTCCAAACTATTAGTGTAAATAATTAATTATTATTTAACTTTACTTATGTTTACTTAGGTTAATGCATTATTTTATTATTTATTAGTTAGACACCTAGGAGTATGTGTATTTATATGAGTTTTCTTATTGACAATATAGGAGTTAACGACTCATTTCAGCACATGGTGTCTACAACACTGGAGTTTGCATAAAAAATTAAGTTGTCATGTAGACAACACAGTTGTTTGCACTCTAATTAAGCACATGGTGTTCACAAAATATTTTTAAGTAACACACCTATGTAAGCTTATCCTCTCATCAATGCACTAACTTTTAGGCTCAATGGAGGATAATCTAGTCTTAGTGGCACATGCTTAATTGTGAGGCTTATCACTTCGCTAACTCCTACTCAGTCTAGAGGCTTTTATATTCAGGCACTCCTAGTGTGTATGTACATAAATTCATTTTCATATTGTTATTCTGATCATACTTTATTAGTCCATATTGTGCTAGTGCTTGAGCTTCTTGATCTTGGGTGATTTTGGCCTAAGGCAAATTCTTACATGGTATTAAAGTTGAGGGAGCTTCTCTTCACATAGCCATTGGAGACCATTTTTGCTTCACCTCTCAAAGGACCTCAATTCAAATCTAAAGTATCAGTCATTGTGAACATCTAGAGCCAAAGTGGACCTCACCATTAAGTCTAAAGCATCAATTTGGAGAATTTTGACCATAAACTTTCCTAACCTAGGCTACAATCAAAATTGAGGCATTTTTTTTTGCAAACTGTCACCCAAAGGCCTGATTTGTGAATTGGGTATGATCATTACAGATCTATTCATTTGATTTTTGGATCTATATTTTCTCTGCAATCATTTTATTTTTTGGATTATTTTTTTGAGATTTCTTTTGGCCATCAGGTCTATAGACAAGATTTTTTTTGCAGGAAATAGGTGGTCAAATCCTAGCCCCCCATGGTGGAATATTCCACATAATTTGGCATATTTCATTTTAAACCGATGATTCCTTATTAACCTGTAGCATAGAAAATCTGGCAATATTTGCATAACTGCGACGAGTATTAAACAAACCACAACAATCTTCATAATACTCAATGGCTTCCTAGCCACCTTATTGTCTATGGCTTTTGTCATTTAAACACAACTGGCACCAATTATTTAGTGCATATGGTATTAAACCCACATTGTCTGCTAGCTTCTCAACTCATTGCAGATAACCCTCTGGCAAATGTTGTTACACTAGCCAAAGCCCCCACTAGTGGTAACTGACTCTCCTGTTGGTGACTCCAGCTCCCATCGGCCCCTTCTTTTGACTGCTCCACATGGCTCCAACTTAGTGTTGCCACATTTTCCATCTCACATTCTAGATTTGAATAGGTAGCTCTTGCCATGTCTTGCATCCACGTAAGCCCATGGACCCACCTACTACCAGTTTAGCGGATATATCACACTAACATGTTAGCAAAGCCATACATCCTAATCAATTGCCACATGTATAGCTGTACTCGCTACATGTCTAACATGATAGGTGCCAACTCAGCTTGCAGTGACATGTTAGACCTAACACATCACCATTTTCCATACATTTCCATACCACTGATGTCATCAGTTGTACTATATAGACTGCCATGTTAGCCAGACGAGCATTTTTTGTTGATGTCACCTTTTTATGGCATTAAATTTGATGACCGTTTGACCATCACTAGTAGGGCAGATTACACTACCATGAAAACTATTTGGATGTCAAATTTAACATAATGTTATGTTGATTAGACCTCTTACCATATTCAGTTTTGATTTGTTATGTTATGTCTCTCTTTCTCTTTTAATTTTTTGCATTATGGGTTCACCTAAAACTCCACTTTTAACTTCACACAATTATACATGGAAAGATATTGTATGGAGTAGACTAAAGGTTTAAATCTATATGTTGATGGTACTATTGTAAAACCCACTAATGTTGCTACACAAGTTGATTGGCAGGTTAAAGACAACTAGGCTTTAGGAATCATTAGGAGTTGTGTTAATAGAGATCCCCTCTTCCACACTTCTGACTTTAAGGATGCCAAGGGTGCTTGGGAGAAACTTGAAGGGTTGTATGGTAAGGTGGATGAGGAAAAGGGATTCTTGATTGAGGATGATCTACTTCTATTGGATCTTAAGAATTTTGACACAATTCAAGACTATGTCAGCAAAGCCAATGAATTAAGAGCACTACTTAAAGATTGTGGTAATCCCATGAAGGATGATAGATTGATTCATCACACCTTGAAGAGGCTACCTTCAAAGTATGCATCTTTTGTTTTGATTACAACACTCACAGTTTGACCATGGGAAGTGCCTTCACTAAACCTACATTTGATGCATTTGCTAAAATCTTTATATTGGAGCAATCCAAGTTGATAGATATGAGAATTCTCAAGTTATCAGAGTCTACAACATTGATGGAAAGTAATGAGAACCAATCAAATCAAGGCAGAAAAAGTTTCACCAATAGCAAGAAAAAGCGATGGAAGAAAAAATCACAATTAGAGATAGAACAATCTTCTTCCTCACAACAAGGAAATTCTTCTTCCAACAAGAAGGGAAATAACAATAAGAAGGATAAACTATTTTGTGCATATTGTAAGAAACCAAATCATGATGAGCATCATTGTAGGACTAAGAGAAAAGATGAGTTTGAAAACTTACTTAGGAAGAACGAAATCAATGTGCCAAATGCTTACAAGGATTCAAATCCATCAACTTCAAAGGGAAAAGGGCAAGCACTTATGGCAAGTTCAAGTTCTTTAACGGAATGGATTCTTGACTTGGGTGCCTCACATCATATGGGTTCTTCAAAAGGACACTTTTCTTCATTGAAGCAGTCTAAGGTACCTCACATCTTTGTAGGGAATGATACACAAATGGAAGTTGAAGGGAAAGGACAAGTTGAGATGGAAAATAGAGAGTTCAAAGACATTGTCTATGTTCCTAATCTTAGCACTAATCTCCTTTCAATTTTTCCAAATCACTCACTATGGAGGTGGCAATAAAGTTGAGTTCCTTCTTGATTCAGTAATGGTGCAAAATATTAAGAATGATTCATTGGTTGCAGCGGGTAAAGTTAATCATGACACAAGGCTTTATTCTTTCTCCTACTTTGTTCCTAAGTCTCCTTCACATGCCTTGTTGATACATTCACAATCAAAAAGTAGATTATTGCATGAGTGGTATGGAAATCTTGCTTTCCACTATCTTCATCAACTTAGCTCAAAAAAATGGTGAAAGGTCTACCTACAATCAACTTTTCTACAGGTGAATGTTCAACTTGTTCAACAGATATGCATCTAGAAGAAAATAATGACAAATGGAAGTCTTGGAGAGCTTTAGTTGTTCTTAAATTGGTTCACATGGTTCTAGTAAGCCCTTTTTTAGTGACATTAGTAACCAAGGGTTGCTATATCCTAACTTTCATTAACAACCTTTCATGCTACACATGGATCTACTTTATTAATCACAAGAGTGAAGTCTCTGATAAGTTTCTAGACTTCAAGATTCATGTTGAAAAGCAATCAAGTAAATCCATCAAGGTTCTTCATATGGATAATGAAAGTAGATATGTGAACTCAAGACTTAGAGACTTCTATAAACTTGAGGGTATTGATCTTCACAATTTAGTAGCATTTAATGCACAAAGGACAAGTGTAGTAGTAATGAGGATTAGAATTCTTAAGTCAATGGCAAGTTGCATGATTCAAGATAAGTCTCTTAATCCATCACTTAAAGTCAAAGCTATAAGTAGTGCCAATCACATCCTTAATTGATCTCCTCATAATATCTTATATGGAATTATTCCTCTTGAGGCATGGTGCAAAAGAAAACCAGTTGTGAAATACTTTAGTTTTTTTGGCTGTCCAACATGGGCACACATATCTTCAAGGGAATGCAAGGCACCACCACCACGGCCTTGTACTTTCATTGGATATGATGAAAGTCTTAAGGCATATAGATATATGGATCTTGAGACTCATGAGGTATTCATAGAGAGGAAAGTTTACCTAGCTTATCCTCTAAACCTCCCCATACTTCATATATTGTGGAAATTGATAGTGACAATAATGATAGTGATTCAACAAGTTCAGATATGGGGGATCCTATTGATAGATGTAGAACTATGTCACAGCATCAACACATTCCACATGCATACATTGCTACAATGATAGGTCCATTTAATTCAGTATAGTTGGGTATACCTTGTCTTCTAGTTCCAGATTTAGGGGATGACTACATAATAGATATTTCAGGTTTGTTTGTGGAGTCCTACATAGCAGATTTGGGAGACATTATTGATGATATATATCTTCTCTTTGATGAATAAGATCCTTCTTTAGTTGTTGCGAGGGAACACTCTGACCTTCTCTACATGATCAGTCTTACAAGGTTGATATGATTGTGGATCCTTATATACAATAGTTGCAGGAGGTCTATTTATCATTTGAGATGATAGTTGGTTCTTTGGGATATATTCTACATCCATCCTTGCTAGATCTAAACTTGTTCTTTTCATCAGTGTTGGAAGGGGCAACTATCAGTATTGACAAAGGGATAGTTGAGTAGTTTTTAGAGACACCATTCATCTTCAGGGTTCTTTCTACACATTGGGGAAGCATCTCATATATACCTATGACATTGTTTCTTCCAAAAGAGAGGAACATTATTCAACAATCATGGATCAACTTATACATTCATCTTGGAGCAACTATCACTAATTGACATTCTATATTTGGGGGGGATGGGGACTATCTTGTCTCCTTTCTTCTTCTTCTTCTTCTCTCTTATTGGGGGGACTTTTTCCTCTTTTAGGGTTTTGTCCTTCTCATACTTCTCTATTGTATATACATGATGTATGGTGTAATGGGGGGTCTTAATTACTCCATCCATCCATGCATCTTATTTTCTCATCTCTCTTTTTGGGGGATTTTTTTTCCCATGAGGTTTTCCCTCTTTGTCCATTTTCAGAGAGATTGTATTGCATTTGTACATGGTACCTAACATGGCCTAGTAGTTGGGACACATCATGCATTTTCATTATAGCTTTTGTGAGCTTAAGTGCATTCCCCTAAGTTGCACTTAAGGGGGGGGGTGTGTTAGTGTAAATAATTTTTTATTATTACACTTTACTTAAGTTTATTTAGTTTAATGCATTATTTTATTATTTATTAGTTAGACACCTAGGAGTATGCATACTCATATGAGTTTTCTTGTTGACAACAAAGGAGTTAGCAACTCATTTTAGCACATGGTGTCTACAACATCTTTTTATGTGACACACCTATGTAAGCTTATCCACTCATCATTGCACTAACTTCTGTGCTCAATGGAGGATGATCCACTCTTAGTGGACATGTGCTTAATTGTGAGGCTTATCACTTTGCTAACTCCTATTCAGTCTAGGGGCCTTTATATTCAGGCACTGCTAGTGTGTATTTACATAAATTTATTTTCATATTGTTATTTTGATCATACTTTATTGGTCCATATTGTGCTAGTGCTTGAGCTTATTGATCTTGGGTGATTTTTCCCTAGGGAAATTTCTTACACAAACAATTCACCACACTTATAACAAATTTTACTTATTAGATAACCAGATCACTAATCATAGTAATACTAATATTTTTTATGCATCAAATAGATTTTCATGAGTAGTACCAAATATCAAAAAAATCATCTGACTTACAAAAATAGTAAGTGTCAACATGTAAAAGTAAGTACCATAAAAAATAAAATCCATAAGTAGATTGACACCATAAATTTCAATGTAGAAACCCGATTAGGGTAAAAACCACATGGGACTAGTCACCCAAAATAATTTCACTCTTCTAAAGTGAGCTTAGTTAAGATCTAAATACATTAAAATATTACAAACATACAACTAGGTGTGACCCTATTAAGGAATTTCCACCAAATATCATCTAGACCTTATCACCTTTCAATGAGTGGCTTCTATAAAGGACTTACAAATATTCAATGGAATATCACCATACAAATTAATTTACAAATTAAGACCATTAAGTCCACTTAGTTAGGATGTTGTCTATTACAATTTTTAGAAAATAATAGTCAAATGATTCTACAAGAACAAATTTTGACATTGAATAATATGAGAATAAGAGGTATGCATTTACCTAATAGATTTATTTTTTATGTGCAACTCAAGCTGAATATGTGAATAATATTTTTATCTCTTTCCTATATGCATGGAATACATGGATGGAGATCATAAAAAAGTGGAACCTTTTCTAGACATCTAGAAAATATTAGGGATCTTTCAAAAATATAGAAAGAGTAGAAAGGAAACATTGAGAAAAGTCTTTAGATGCTAGTTTTTCTCGACATTATCTAGAATCTCTAGAAGGAAAGGAACAATAGGGTATTTAAGGACTTGAGTCAACCCTATAGTTCAATTGTAAAACATATTAAGTATGGTATTATTAAAAACTATAATGGAATGTTTAAAGATAATGTGGAATTTGTAGCAAGTGGCAATTTCATTAGAATACAGGAATAAAATGCAGTGGACAAAAGAATAAGGGAAAATGATAGATAATATTGTCCTCCTCTAGGATGGATAAAATCAAATATTTATGGAGCGACAAAGGGAAATCCTAGCCCCATTGGATGTGGGGAAATTTTAAGGGATGATCAATGACATATGATCAAATCTATGATGGTTTGCCTTGGTATCCAAACTAATCATTTAGTGAATGAAATGAGACTTCTACAAGGGTTGAAATGGCAAGTGTCCTACCTAAGAAAGGTATTTTGATAGAAAGGGTCTCGTAAAACATATTAAATAGTTTATCTAACACTTCCTAGTGTTCATGGTCCATCAACAATGTTATAAAGGAAGTTAAAAGTATCATTGTTAACTTTGATAGAGTGTATGTATTGTATTTATATAGAAAAGTGAACATTGTCGTTGACTCACTTTCTAATTTGGAAGTTAAAAGAGGAGTCACCAGATATTGGAATCACATGTATGAAGTGGATTAAGAAGTTAGGTTTTTAATTAAACATGATAAGACTATAGAAAAATATGCAATTTTTTCAATTATTCCCTTACAAAATGGAAGAGCTTTGGTAAACAAAATTTAATTTTTTGGTAAGTGTATGATTTTTAATAGAGTGGCAATGAATTCTCCACATATTTAATGGGTTATTTTTGTCTTCATTATTCTTGAGGAAGTGATTTAGTTTGGTAGAATCTTTCTAGGTTAGGATCTATGCCAAAAAAATGGGAGGAAAATTGCAAAGAAGGGAGCTTGGTAATTGTGATAGATGGAGGAAGGAGAAGAAAGTATGTGAAAAATTGAAGAAGGGGGACTAGTTCCTTATATGGAGAGAATAAAAGATGTAAAGAAAAAGGTTAAGAATATGTTTATGCAAGGATGGAACAATGGTGAGGTTAATCTAGGTGGGAGAAAATTATAGCTCAATGTCATGGTAATAGAAAAAATAACAAGTCTTAGTGTTAAAGGTAAGCTCTTCTTACATGACCTCAAATACTAGATGAGATGATAGTTAGGAATTTTTTTTAAAAATAAGATGGTATCTTGGTTATGTTACAATGATTTAGAATAAATAAGAGTGAGGGTGGGTGGGGGCAGGGAGCAGGGCGGGGGTGGGGGGGTTGAATCAATTATCCGCAGGTTGAGATGTATCAATAAAAACTTTTGAACTCATCAAAAATCTTAGATCTAATATCCAATCTACTCAGTCTTTATAAAAACTTATCAATAAAATAAACTTGCAATCCACTACCCCAATAATAAAAAACTTCTAGAATGTAAAACATCTCAAATAACATCCACATATGACACTAGGATTTAATGTGGAAACCCAATTTGGGAAAAACCACCAACAACATATCACTAAATTTTCATTCTTCTGAAGTGAGCTCTATTAGGAGCCAACTTTATTAAATATTATAATACATACTATTAGGTGTGACCCTATTAAGGGATTTAATCACCCTGTTAGGAGTGGCCTTGTTAGAGGAATTAAGAACATTCCATTATAATGCCATCTTGATTAAAGGATTTACAAATAATTGTTAGGTCAAACTTTATTAAAGGATTTCAACTGATACAATGGTTAGAAAGTAACAATAGGTTGATCTAAATAAATACAACTCACCTTACAAATAAAGATCACAATTTTAGTCAATAGATGAATCACTAACTAGTCTCCATTATAATCACCATCACTGAGTCAGATATTCAATGCACTTTACTTATTCCAAAAATTTAATTATTTCATCTAGGAATATCAATTCCTTCACAAACTATAAAATGTTATCAGTTGGCCAACACTATTTTCCTTGACCTCGGTCATAACTAAAGTGTCTTTGCTTGATCCTTTTGCGAGCACTCAATCCAACTTTTTTGTTACTCTTTATTTTACTGGTGCTCGATCAACACTAAATTTTCTCAACTTCTAGTGTTCACTGGACTAACACTAGCACAAGTTAGCTTCAACAAGAAGTTCCTTAATCTTTTTCTTTGAAGCTCAGTTAAGCCTAAGTATTTGTTCTTCACTGATCATCTCTTCTAGGCTTAAACCCAACTATCTCCTCCACTTAGTGTTATGATTAAAAAAGAGATTATCTTGCCAAAGTCTATTTGATCAAGTACCCACTGTAATTCCACATATCTCAACCTTTCCACTAGTCCTTTTGTTATCTCTTCTTCTCAAATCCTCTTTATCAATCATCTTGATGTGACACTCTACTCAAGTAGTACTACCTCACCAAAAAGGTTTGACATAATTAACAATGTGACAATTATTACCATTTTAGTTTCCAATAATCTCCCTCTTTGGCATTGATGGACACACCTATGGTTACCATACAATCCAAAAAGTGATGAAGGGTTCTCCCCTTAATATCATAAACTATAACATAAACAAAGAAACAACATCAAATGTGAGAACAAAATGTGGACTTCTTCTTTGTGTCACAAATGTAGAATTATAGAATTCACAAGTATAATATGCTAACCCACATGGGCACCTTCATTACAATAATCTACAAGACTAAGCTACAAAGGACCACCTAGAGCTATGCTAGACAATGTTCAGGCATTTCCTAAATAGGAAATTTTATGCTACCTAAGAAGTTTCTAGACATTGAAACTTAATACCTAAGGCTAGTAGAGCCTAACGATACATATAGAGTCAGTCAAATACATCTTTGACAATTATTTTAGAAATTTTAGATAGCCCAACTTTAGAAGGCCATAACTCTCAAACCGTTGCTCTAGTTGGCGATTATAACCACTTTTTGGAAATGCTAGCTTTTGATCTAAATGCTCAAAATGTAATAAGCACCATTCCATCAAGTTTTCAGACCTCATCCAAGTACTCTAAGGCCTCCAACAGTGAGCATGAGGATTTTCTGCAAATTTTTCCACTAAAAATCCACAATAACTTCTCTAAAACTTAAGCTGGAGAAATGAGATTTTAATGATAATCTTATAACTCTAAAATGAACCTTCATCTAGAAAATGAGAACATTATGATCTTTTATGAAAAACTTACTAAAAATACCAAATTCCCATAAATAGTAACCATCCTATCTACTAGTCCTTATTAAAATAAAAAATACTGAAAATAAAATATTTTTGGGTGATGCAAGATTGCTCTTACACCTAGGATGCTTCTCCATCAAACACCCGAGGTAATTTGAGAAGTGACTCTATCATGTCTCAGGTGTTCAGAGGAAAGCCAAGATGGTTAACCTCCTCCCTTGCTAGCCATGATGAGTCCTCTACTGGCCTCCCTTTTCATTTGACTAGGTATTCCTCATAAGTTTTGTTCCTTCTACTTTTTCCAACATAGTTGTCCAATATCTCCTCAATCTCCTTTATAGCTAAACTAGTTGTTGGAATAATCCATTGTGCTTCTATAACTTCATCTCCATTAGCACCTCCATAATACCCTATCAAATCTAGAATATTAAATACAGGGGAATATTCAATTCAATAGGAAACTCCACTTCATAAGCATTTCTAGAATCATACCTTTTCACTATCTTGCATGATCCAAACTTCTTCATCTTTAGCTTATTATGTGTACCAACTACAAAATGCTCCTTTCTCAAATGAACCATGACTTCATCTCCAATTTTAAATTCCTTTTACCTCCTTTTTACATCTTCCTTAGCCTTATATTGTGTATTCATCTTTATGATGTGCTTCCTCACCTCCTCATGGATGTCCTTCAAATCCTTCTACTTTAGAATTACTTATCTCTCCTTTATCGAACAACCTCAATTCAGAAGCATTACAGGGATTGCTCCTATATATACTTTGGAATGGTGATTTACCAGTAATCCTATTGATAGAATTATTTTATGCAAATTATGTTTGTGGTAAAATCATATCCCATGCTTTTGGCTTGTCTCCAGCCAAACATCTTAGTAAATTTCCTAAACTATGATTCACAACTTTTGTCTGCCAAGTCTGTGGATGATGTGATAAAGTAAACTTCAAATCTATCTTCAACTTCCTCCATAATGTATGCTAGAAATATCCAATAAATTTGGTGTCTCGATCTAAAACTATACTCTTTGGTAGACCATGCAGTCTCACCACTTTGAAAAATAACTTTGCTACATGAACAACATCACTAGTCTTCTTGCAAGGAATAAAATGTGTCATCTTTAAAAACTTTTCAAGCACCACAAAAATAGAATCATTCCCTTGCTAATTCCTCCATAATCGAAGAACAAAATCCATACTGACATCCTACAATGGCATCTCTACTATAGGTAATGGCTAATACAACCTTGTATCCTACTTTGCTCCTTTCACCATCTGACATACTCTACAACTTTGTACAAACTTCTTCACATCTTATTGCAATTGTGGCTAGTAATAATTCTCAACAACCAAAGAAATGGTCTTATCTATGCCAAAATGTCTACCCAATCCTCCACTATTCTTCTCCTTGATGAGATTCTCCCTCATTGAACTTCTAGGAATGCACAACTGGCTTTCTTTGAACAACATACTATTCTAGATCATGAAATCCAACCACATTGTCCTATCAAGTGTAATAGGTTCTATACAATCCTTCCATGCTTCACCAAAATCAAGATCATCTAGATACAAAGTACTAATTTCCTTGAACCCAACCATGTCAATCTACATTTCTGTCAGCAAAATTTATCTTTTGCTAGAGCATCTAAAACTCTGTTAGACTTCCCACTCTTGTGTTTTTAAATGAATGTATAACTCTACAAAAACTCAACCCACTTTAAATGCCTTTGGTTAAATTTCCCTTGACTATTACAATATTGAAAAGCTTGATGATTAGTATACAAAGAAAACTCCTTAGAAAGAAGATAGTGTCTCCACTTCTTCAATTCTTGAACTAAAACATAAAATTCCTTATCAAAAAAAAATATTTCCTTTTTGCATCATTCAACTTCTCACTAAAATAAGAAACAAGTCTACCTTCTTGGTTCAAAACAACTCCTATTGTAGTATCAATAGCATCAAAGTCTACTTAAAACACCTTGTTAAAATCAAGAAGTGCTTAAATAGGATGCTTGGTTAATTTTTGTTTCAATAGATTAAAACTCTTATCTACTCCTATAGTCCACTTAAATTCTTTCCTATCCCCTCTCATTGTTTTAGTTAGGGGTCCACAAATACTACTAAAACCTCTTATGAACTTTTTATAAAAACTAAATAGTCCATGAAAATATCTTACTTCTTTCATACTCTTTGGAGTATGCCATTCAAGGCTAGCCTTCACTTTCTTTGGGTCCATTTTCAAACCTTCTGCTAAGACTACAAATCCTAGGTACACCAACTCCCTCTTTACAAAATTGCACTTCTTTAGGTTTATCAACAACTTTTCTTCCCTCAAATTATCAAACACCTTGTAAATATGGATCAAATAGTCCTCCAATGTTTTACTAAAGATCAAAATATCATCTAGTTAAATAATGAAAAACTTACCCAGAAACTCCTTTAGTACCTCATTCGTGAGTCGCATGAAAGTGTTCGATAAATTGGTTAGCCCAAAAGGCATGACTAACCACTCATACATTCCTTCTTTTTAATTAAAAGTCATCTTCCACTCATCACCTTCTCTAATATGAATATGATGGTATCCACTCTTTAGATCTATCTTTGTGAAATACTCAGCTCCACTCAAATAGTCCATAATATCATCCATCCTTAGCAATGAAAATATGTACTTTTTTTGTGATCTTGTTGATAGTGCGAGAATATATGCACATCCTCCATTCTCCATTCTTTGGTGCTAATACTGCTAGTACAACACATGGACTCAAATTGTCTCAAATCAACCCCTTCCATAAAAACTCAAAAACTTGTCTATTCAACTCATCACTTTCCGCTGGTATCATTCTGTGTACTACCTTGTTTGGAAAACAAACTCTTAGAACCAAATCTATTTTGTGACTAATCTTCCTCATCGGTGGCAATCCATTAGGTACATTGTCTAATACAATATCATAAAACTCTCCCAAAATATCTACAAGCACCTTCCCTACTTCTTCTTTAGTGTCTTTTGGAATTATAGAAAAACACATATACTCCCACTTCATACCTATGAGAAACTCTTTTCCATCAACAAAACATATTCTAGCAGCACTACATACTTTTTCTTCTCTAACCTTTAATAGCTTCAACTTATGCTTCACTCCATCCGTGGTTAGAGTGTAGGTATTTTCTCACCCATTTTGTACAACATACTTGTCAAACTGCCATGACCTACCCAAAAACATATGACATATATCCATATGTAAGATATTAAATAGTAGTTCATCTTGGTAGCTTTCAATCTTGAACTTTACTAAGCACTGCTCATTGACCATGACCTTGTATTCATCTTGCACCCAAGCAATATGGTATGGATACAGGTATTTCTGTCTCTTCATCTTCAACTTGGTGACCATCATTTCTAACACTAGATTTTTAGTACTTCCACCATCAATGATTACATCATAACACTTATCTTCACATCTACACCTTGTGCAAAACAAGTTCCTTCTTTGATTAGGTTTATTCTCACCACTTATCAGGATTCTTCTATTAACTAGGACTTTTCCTTTTTTAGTGTTATTAGGATGTGAGGATCTGACATCTTCATCAACATGTATAGCTCTGGCCTAGCCTAGCCTTCTATTCTTTGATCTATCCTTCCTTGGTGTTGGCAACATTCAAATTTTTTATGCCCTTCTTCTCCATAGTGTTCAAAAACATTTCCCATGGAAGCCTCCTCTTCTAGATCCTTGTCCTCTACCTCTTCCTCTTTGATCTCTATTGTTCTGACCATGGAAATGATTAGAATTGTTTCACCTCTCATTCTAATTTCTTCTTCTAGCCTCATCCTTATTATTATGATCATTATTATAGCCTCCATAAGATCATCTCCCAGATCTTTCATCATGACCTCTTCCACTATTCTTGTTGTCAAACTTCTTGCTTAGTTTCTTCTCAACCCTTAGGGTAAATTGGTATGCCTCCTTAATATTGTCCATTCGAACTAGACTCATCTCATCCTGAATACTTGGCCTTAATGAATTAAGATAATGGGCCACTTTCTCCTTATCGACTTTTACACGGTCAGTTCTAATGAGAACTTGGTAGAACTCTTTAGTATACTCTTGAATAGATTTTCCCACTTGCTTCAACCCTTGCATCTTCTTCATCAGATCAAGCTCATTATCCATAGGAATGAATTGCCACTTTAGCTTAGCTATCATCCAATCCCATTTAATGATTTTATCCTTTACCTTTTTATTTCATTCCAATTAAACCTCCTACCACCAGATCTTTGCATGTACCTTTAGCTTCACCTTCATAAACTTGACCCTATAAGGATCCTTAATATCTTCATACTCAAAGTACTCCTCCAATTAAATGATCCAATTGATAAGCTCCTCTAGGTTAAGATTTTCCAAAAATGTGGGAACTTCAAACTTAGGTCTTTTTACAATCTTAGAGATGGCCCCAAAAAGCCTCTCTTCCTCTCGATTTAGAACTACCTCTACTTTGATGTTTTCTTCTACTTCATCCTCATCCTCACTTTCCTCTTGTAATGCCTCATCCAGAGATCCTTGGAACAAGGATGAAATACAAGCCAATATTTTTTTTTAACAAGTAAGTGTGGACATGACAACACCATACATGGATCACAAGATCAAAATGGGAGACTTAACCACCATCCTAACAACCAAAAAATCTCCAAATGACACTACTTGAACTAACATGACTAATTGAAGGATGAAAAACCACTACAATAGAAAAACCTAAAAACTCCGAACTGTAGAATCAAAGAAATACTAGAAAACCCAAAGGGTACTAGAAACACAAAAATTTGATACCCAAAAACTAGAGGAGATACCCCCTATTTTTCATGCAAGGACCAACAATAGATAGAAATCTTGTGTGAGGAAGTACAACATGCTACATGAGAACTTGTCTTTCACATGAGGAAGTGCACCAAATGACACAAGGAAGTACTTGGCCTATTAGCAAAAATATCCGAAACTAGTGTGGGGTTTCATGCAAGAAAGTACCAAAATCCATGCAAGAAAACTCAACATACCACACAAGATCTTGCATTCTCATGCAAGAAAGTACACTTTCATGTGAAAATACAAAACAACATGCTAGAAAAAAATAAGGTAAAAAGATTTAAAAAAAAATCTCCTCTATACTAGGGAGTACTAGATCCATATTTCAAGGTGAGGACACTCAAACAAAAACTAAAAGATGAAAAGATGAATATTGAATCTAAACATCTAAAAAAGTAGTGAAGGGAAATAATTGAAAGCAACATTGGAGTAAATTGAAATAATGAACAAAGTACATGGTTCCTCCCAATTGTAATAGTATTATGAGACCTTGAAGGTCCTAGCCATCCCCCACATGTAACATTCCAAACTACCAACTAGATAGATGAAGCTATCTTATAAGGATGTCACTACTAAAGCATAAGAACATCATAGGAACAAGAAATCTAACATTCTAAATCATAAGCAATAGATACTCCAACAAAGTAGATAACATCATAACACCATATGATAAACATCATAATAAGAAAATGCATCAATACTAACATCATCTAAACATGATATATAAGCACCCCAAGGAAAGCATAATTCACAAGGAAGCATACTCTAGAACTTGAAGTACCAAGTGAAAACATCTAGCAATGGTCACACTAGGAAAATAGACTATCTCTATATATTGGTCCCCAATAGTGGTGAAGGTAGTTATGCCTTCCATCCATGTAGAACCCATATGTCCACTCCCAACATATTGATGGAGATAATGATCCAACCACAAACACACAAAAAGAAAATTTCTATGGCTAACACTCATGCTAGACATTGTGATGACTTAAACCAAGAACATAGACAATGCAAATGCTATAGGTCCTAGTCAAACACTTGATGGGTTACTGAGTAGGGGCTGACATCATGGAGAGTCACTTGGCATCCAAAAGCCCAAGCTTGGATCATACAGATTCAACTCCCTCAATAGAAATTCTCTAGCACAAATTATTATCTTAAGTTTTATTACCACCTACTATGTTATTTAGTTATCACATAATTAAAACTTCCTCTACCAACCCTCTGGGTACAATGATCACCAGGATGCAAGATAGAACCCCCTCCATATGCTACCCTACCCTACCCATTCTTATCCAATGATGAGTGCCTGTAGGTATGCATATTCCCAACCATCATGAATATCATAACATAGGGACTGAATGAGATCACAATATAGAAATACACTCAACCAAAAATAAACTCAAGAGGAAAAATTGGACATGCATCCCAATGTAACATAAACGTTCAAAAGTAGTATGAGTGACATCCAAATGGTTGATCCAAGTCCACGACCAACATCATGCCAAGAAAACTTGAGAAAATAGGGTGACATGCAAAACGAGGTAAGAACCGCAAAAAAAAGAAAATATTGAATTAAAACCCATTTGGTCTTTGGGTACCAAAGCCACAAAAATCTAATAAAATTTGGGTTCAAACGTTGTATGAAAAAATAACTATCAAAATAGTACAAAATCCCACAACCCATCTTGAAAATAGGGAAAATGTTCATATTTGACCAATTGGGCAGAACCAACAAATAGAAATGGAGGGGAACACTAGTTCTCAACCTCCTAATAAATTGCTACCAAAAACATGACCTAAAATGAAGTAGAAAAATGAAAATAGGAGAGCCCTACCTGATAGAAAAATGAGCTAAAATAGAAATCAACCTGATAAAATAATAAACTTGAAGAAGTTGCCGAAAATGATGACAAAGCAAGGTCTCCTTGAGCTGGATCCAATGAGTTCATCCTTGCAAAGATCCCATGCCTATAGCTCTCACAATAAACAAAAAACCAATCCTTCGAAGAAGGATTTTAGAAAAAAGATCTCAAATTCCAAATTGCAAAAGTGTGAAGTGAGGAATTAAATTCCTCTTTTCATACTTATTCACTTTTTGAGTGAATAAGTGATTAGGGAAAATAGCTAGTCAGACTTAAGAGGAATTAAATTCCTCTTTTCATACTTATTCACTTTTTGAGTGAATAAGTGATTAGGGAAAATAGCTAAACTTTGAATTGACCCAAATGAAAAAAAAAATATTTTTAGAAATAGGAATTCATCTATGGAAAATATACTAGAAATTGAATTCAATATAATTTAAAGCCCAAAAACCCAAAATCATAGAAAATCTCTTAGCAAGTTACGTTACAATGTGGACTACCAAATGCATAGACATGCTCACTACTCTAATCACATAATGCAAATGAGTTTAGATTTAATAATCACCACAAGCTTTAATTTAAACAATTAATTAATGATACCTTGACCATACAAGAATGACATTGGTAAAATATAAATGGTTGAATCACTAACTCCATGTGCCACTGCTAGGGATATAAATCTTGCACACTAAAATACACGATCAAGTGAAATTTCATATAATAAAAAAGCCAAAGAAATAAATGCATTAAATAATTAATTTAACCATTTATTCAATTATATTAAAATAATCCATTTACACCAGTCATGTTCACATAAACCATAAAGAGACAAGAATGAAGTAAATAAGCATAGCATAAAACCCATCACATAATAGAATCAGACATATTTCCAAATACCAGATTCATATATCATCATAGACCTACGGTCATCTCAAAATGGCATCAACATGAAAATATGATAAATTAAACAACATAGTGGTATAGTATCTATGATACTAAAATCAAAATATAACATCTAACCCTCAGGTAATCTCAAAGTACATAAAATAAGAGTAAAAAGTAACTGTTCAATCAAAATATAACAAGGTATAGATTGGAAACACCAAAGGCACTACACATTTATTACAGGAAGATTTATTCCTCTACACATTTGTTCTTCCAATGCTTTCATTTGTCTTTGGAGGGCTCAGAAACCCTTAGGTGTAATACCTATAGCTCTTCTATAAGGCACCTTCCTAGTACCATATTATAAACCCAAAATAACACAAATATGGTCAAAACTAGGAAGCGTAAGGAGGTGATATGTCATGTCTTTGTCTCTCATGCATGGTATGTGAATTATAGACTATTACCATACACTTAATGATAGAATGATGATAAGTAGGTTCCAGGATTTAGGTATGTCATGATTGGAATCCTTCTTATTAATATTGGACCTAAGATCTTAATTGAGATTGATTTACAATGTAGTCATTATTTTCATAAGTATCATATTCAAAATTTTATCAGGTTGGTGAGCTAAGACCCTATGAAATAAATAATTAAGATGTTATAACTTAGAAACTATGTCGGTAGGATTCATATTGTGTTATGATCTATTAGGATAGTTGTTTTAGGAGGCCACTGTGAAAAGATCAATTAGCACCTACCCTTGTGAGAACTAATAATAATTATAGATAGAAGTTGTTATCAATTTAGATAAAAGCCTACTTGGTAGAGCTCGACATAATGTAAATATTATAAGACAATTGTTGTACAAGAAATATTAGGTGGATAGGCTATAGTGAATGATGACTAAGATGAAGATATAATATATTGACTAACAAATATTGTAAGGCCCCTTCCCTAGTACTATATTATAAACCCTAAATAACACAAATATGGTTAAAACTAGGAAGCGTAAGGAGGAGAGATGCCATGTATGGTATGTGAATTATAGATTGTTACCATACATCTTATGATAGAATGTTGATAAGTAGGTTTTGAGATTTAGATATGTCATGATTTGCATTGTTCTTATTAATATTGGACTAAAGATCTTATTAAGACTGATATATATTGTAGTCAAATATTGTTATAAGTATCGTATTCAAAATTTTATCAAGTTGGTAAGCTATGACCCTATGGAATAAAGAATTGAGATGTTATAACTTAGAAAACTATGCCAATGGATTCATAGTATGTTATGATCTATTAGGATAGTTGTTTTAGGAGGCCATTGTGAAAAGGTGAATTAACACCTGCCCTTGTGAGTACTAATTATAATTATAAACAAAAATTGTTATCAATTTAGAAAAATGCCTACTCGATAGAGCTTGGCATGATGTAAATAAATTAAGGCAATTGTTGTACAAATAGTATTAGGTGGATAGGCTATAGTGAATGATGATTAAGATGAAGATATAATATATTGACTAATAGATATAATGAGTATACATAATCATTGATTTTGAACCTATGCAAACATGATTATGAAAACATCTTGATTCTTGACATTAGTGATTTTAGAGACATATGCCTTATCATGTAATATCTCATAATGATAATAAAATAGTGTTAGTAATCAAACTATATTTAATTGGATCAAATATACTAGTTGCAATGATTACATCGGAACTAATTTTCATGTTGGCTGATTTAGAAATATAGATTCAACATTTTGTCATTTTGATAGGGAATGGATTAGGATGTGTTGCAAAATATTAAATTGATTATGATGATTTATGATTAATTGTTATGTGTAGATTTTGATATTTTAATGTTTTGAATGTCTTATTCAAAATGATTAAGTAAAGGAATTCCATTGGATTATGATATTATGGATTACATAACATTTAAATTCATATTCATTTATGATATGTATTTTATATGACCTCCTTGGACCACTGATGCTCGATTTTAGTGTGTAGGAAGTGGAACCATGGAAATCTTGGGGGGAAACAAGTTCCAAACGTATGTGAACACAGTTTAGCCAAGGAAAATCTTTAGAAGATTCAAAATCTTGTTGTGATGTATTTTATTTCATTAATGTAAGCTTGTATGTGTGTGAAATTTTTAATCTCAAAGATGCATTAGGGACATGTCATGATCATTTGGAATGTGCTTTTATGTGTCACTTGACACTTGTGAATTTTGTGTGCTAATGACATGTCATCTAGGGTTTGGTCATGGTAGCATGTTACCCTAAAACTAATTACCTAGTTATTGATTAAATAAACCCACTTGACAAGGGGTAGGATGACACTAGCACAAGGAAATTCGAATTTAGACTTGACCAAGGGTTTGAAGGGTCATTAGGTGGTCCCAAAGTGCCCTTTGTGTGAAAATAAGCTACCCATATGATAGTATAACATGTTGGAGGCCTAATTTTGACCATATTTTTGCCTAGATAGCCTAGGGGGCCCTTTTACCAATGCATTCTTCGACCAATTCGAAAATGGAATTATCACATGAGCTCTTTCCCATGTTTCCACTAAGTAAAAAAAAAAAGCAAACTTAGGGGGAGACAAATTTGTAAGAGGAAGTAGCTTGGTATTTTTTGCTAAAAATAGTTAGTGGAAAGGCCTTTTTAGAGAGTCTTGGACAAACTAGTGGGGTGTTCACTCACTATCTAAGTTTAGAGACAGTTAGGGCTTTGGGGAGAGGCTAAGGGAGCTCTTCATCAACTATCATTACCATTATCTTGGACCAAGGTATGTGCTCAAACCATGACCATTTTGTTATAACATTGCATAATGAATTTGCAAGCATGGAGTGTTGTTATGGTATCATTTATTATTGTTGTAATCCTTGTGTTGTGTTGTGGTTGTGCATTGTGGTTCATGCATTTTTTTGATTTTCTTTTTTGATCTCTTTGTTTTATTTTGAGTGTCAAATTTGTTCATGGGTGTGAAGGCTTCACTCACCCTTGGGAGGGAAGAGAAGCTTTGGATGAAGGGGTTAGTTGGGCTCAACATTGAAGTTGAGAGATTTTCCTCTTGGAGAGGGTTTTGTTGTTCATGGAGTATGCGATCCATTGAAGCCATATGACTTGTTTGATAGCTTTGAAGATGCATTTGTTTTATAGGTGGTATAAGTGTCTTGATGTGATGAGGAGGATGTATTTAATATCCTTGAAGAGGAATTATGTGATTGCAAATGTATATGTGTATATGGATATGGCATTCTCCTCCTTGGAGAATCCACCTTCACCCATTGTTTCATGATTCCAATGGTGAATCATTGTGTTAAACCATGGAGGGTTTTGGAAATGAATTGTGAAATTGAGTTTTGCATGCATTGTGACATGTTTGAGTCCAAACCATTTGGGCCTTGTTTACCCTACTCTATGGGTGGCTTCTTAGAAGCTTGGGATGGGAGGCGAGCTTCCATGGATCATGTGTAAATGTTTTTCTTGCAGGTTTAGTGCTTTTGGGGCCATGAAAAAAATTATGGATTTCTCTCTTGCATTGTTGGGGTAGAAAGATGTGGAAATTATGCAGAATATTGGAAGGAGTATTCTCCCTTCAAGCCATCATGTTTTGAGTTATGATAGCAAGATCTCCATTGTTTTTTTGTGAAATATGTTGTAAAGGGGGGGTGGGGCGGGGGGGGGGGGGAGGGGGGGGGGGTGGGGGGGGGCGTGGGTATTCATTTGAATATATAATATTGTGAATATGGTTTTGTGGAAGGAATGAAGGACTTGGGATACAATCATATGTATCCATATTGTAGTTTCATTAGTAGGCAACTAAATATATTGCAATGGAAAGAATTTATGTATCATAATAGCCTAGGGTGGAATGTAAAAGAATCTCTCTTCAAGGATAGTCTATATTTTTATATGAAATGAATCATGCATTGTTGGTATCATTCTCTTCAAAAATTATGAAACAATACAAGAGATGTATTAAAAATTGGTTGTTCGTAGTCATGCATTAGAGGAATAAGAAATGTCAATTAAAGTTTTTATCATTAAAAGAATAGATTAATCAATTAGTATCATGTGTGATCTTCTTATAAATATAGTTCATGAGTTAAAATTTATGTCTCCAATGATTTTTAAATAGATTTTTTATTAGACATTTACATTGTAGTGCCTTCCCTCATTTACATTCTTCTAGATACATTGTTGCTATTATTGCCAGACTATGTTAGACTAGTTTTATGTTGATGGTTAGTAGCATTGTTTTGATACTATCATATATTGTGCCATGGATTCAGTTGATATATGATGTGATTACTTAGACTCTACATTTCATATATGCATGACGATTATTAAATTATTTCTAGTTATTGATGATGATTAGTTAGATGGTTTATTATCACATGTGTTTTCTTATGGATACTTACCCCATAATTGCATGTGTATGGTGTGCATTTTTGTTTCTTATGTATGGTGTTTCTGATGTGGTTAAGGAAGGGAGTCATAGTCACCTACTAGTCGGGATCTACATGATGCACCACTTCCTACCATTGCCTATTTAGCTTAGCATATATATATATATATATATATATATATATATATATATATATATTATATGTACATGCATGATTTTTATGCAAGTTGTAGGTACCGAGTATCAACTTCCCTAAATTATCAGGATGAGCGTATCCTATCTCATTATCTCAATGGTAAGAGAGGGGAGATAAATTCTCAAGTCCAAATCCTAAAACCTTAAAACCATTTGTCCTAGAGAGGTAGGACAAGTATCCAAGATATTTTACCTTTCGAATGTGTTGGATGACATAATTCATGATTTTAACCCTTTAGACTGATTTTATGCAGATTGTTCTTTGATGGGTTTTCATATTTTATTTTGGAAGTCTATGGTGAATTCTCTATTAATTAAGTCTAAAATTAAAAGATTTAATTAATAATTTAATCATGTTAGGGAAAATTAATATAATATCATGATCTTTTGATATTTTGATTTTAATTAAATAAAATGGGAATAAATTGAGAAAAGAATTAAATAAAAGAAATTAAAATTAATAATAATAATAAAAATAATAGTAAATAATAAATAAATAATAATAATAAAAATGATAAAAGAATTAAAATAAAAGTTATAAGTCTATCTAGGAGTAAGTGCGCCTCTTGAATGCACGTATGTCTACAACACAGGAGTTAGCGCACAAATTAAGCACATGGTGTCTACAACCTTGTGACTCATCTAGAAGGTTGGAAAAAGCTCATGCTTAGTTTTCAATGCTTATCTCCTCTTCTAGTTGTTTGTAGAGACATTCTAGGTGCTTCCTGAGAGTTCTTTATATTCAAGCACTCCTAGAAGCTCAGGGGGTGTGTTTGGAGGACTTGGGAATGTTGGAGAAGGAAGGAGCTTGCTCTACAGTTTCTGAGGAGAAGTGATTTAGCATCAGTGTCCAGGTAGACACTTGTGATTTTTGCATATGACATTTGCACTTCTTGCACTTCCTGTCTTCCTCATGTCTTCTAAATGCTTTTTGATGATTTTCATATGTTGAATATCTTGGTTGTATGTATTTTTTCATGGGTAGTTAAATTATTTATAAGAAAACCTCATATGTGTAGATCTGAAGAAACTATGGGGCTAGGGTTTTCAGATGTGTATGGACAAACCTATTAGAAGGATTAATGGGGTAAATTTAGAGAACAAGGTATATTTTCCTTTAAAAAAAGAAACAAAGAAAAAAAAAAAAAAAAAATATATATATATATATACAAATTTGCATATATATATATATATATATATATATATATACACACACACACATATACACAGACAGATATATATACATATATATATATATATATGTTTATTATATAAGCACTATAGTACTTGATATCAATCTGCACGTGTATATATATGTATATGTATATATATATATGTATATATATATATGTATATACATATATATATATATGTATATACATATACATATATATACATATACATATACTTATACATATACATATACATATACTTATACATATACATATACATATATATGTACATGTATTAGCTTTGAAAATTCTTTTAAATTGTCGATATTAAATCGTTATGTGGGAAATGATTATTAATAAAAATGTTTATAAAAAAATTAAAAGTAAAAAAAATGATTTTGGGGAGGGACCCCACGTACCCCCCAACTACCGGTGGTGTACCTGCACAAGTCGCAAAGTACCCACATGTTCGTAGGGTACCTGTGACCCATGGGCTGCAAGGCCTTACTTCAAATATATTTCGTGGGATAAATAAGCCTGCGACCATTATAACTAATGTGGGTACATTTTATATTTAACTTACCATGCTCCCCACTGACGATAATGTCAGTCCACAATCATGGGTCACAGGGTACTTGCATAAGTAGTGTACCTGCGACAGTGTTTGATATTGAATTTTTACATTTAACAAAAAGTTTTAATATTATTAATTTAAATATATAATATTGTGAATATGGTTTTGTGGAAGGAATGAAGGACTTGGGATACAATCATATGTATCTATATTGTAGTTTCATTAGTAGGCAACTAAATGTATTGCAATGGAAAGAATTTATCTATCATAATAGCCTCGTGTGGAATGTAAAAGAATCTCTCTTCAAGGATAGTCTATTTGTTTTGATACTGAAGAAATGAATCATGTATTGTTGGTATCATGCTCTTTGAAAATTATGAAACAATACAAGAGATGTATTTAAAATTGGTTGTTTGTAGTCATGCATTAGAGGAATAAGACATGTCAATTAAAGTTTTTATCATTGAAAGAATAGATTAATCAATTAGTATCATGTGTGATCTTCTTATAAATACAGTTCATGAGTTAAAATTTATGTCTCCAATGATTTTTAAATGGATTGTTTATTAGACATTTACATTGTAGTGCTTGCCCTCATTTACATTCTTCTAGATACATTGTTGCTATTATTGCTGGACTATATTAGACTAGTTTTATTTTGATGGTTAGTAGCATTGTTTTGATACTATTAGATATTGTGCCATGAATTCAGTTGATATATGATGTGATTACCTAGACTCTACATTTCATATATGCATGACAATTATTACATTATTTCTAGTTATTGATGATGATTAGTTAGATGGTTTATTATCACATGTGTTTTCTTATGGATACTTACCCCATGTGTGCATTTTTGTTTCTTATGTATGGTATTTCTGATGTGGTTAAGGAAGGGAGTCATAGTCACCTACTAGTCGAGATCTACATGATGCACCACTTCCTGCCATTGTCTGTTTAGCTTAGCATATATATATATATATATATATATATATATATATATATATATATATATATATATATATATATATATATCATATGTACATGCATGATTTTTATTTAGGTTGTAGGTATTGAGTATCAACTTCCCTAAATTACCAAGATGAGCGTATCCTATCTCATTATCTCAATGGTAAGAGAGGGGATATAAATTCTCAAGTCCAAATCCTAAACCCTTAAAACCATTTGTCCTAGAGAGGTAGGATAAGTATCCAAGATATTTTACCTTCTGAATGTGTTAGATGACATAATTCATGATTTTAATGCTTTAGACTAATTTTATGCAGATTGTTCTTTGATGGGTTTTCATATTTTATTTTGGAAGTCTATGGTGAATTCTCTATTAATTAAGTCTAAAATTAAAACATTTAATTAATAATTTAATCATGTTAGGAAAAATTAATATAATATCATGATCTTTTGATATTTTAATTTTAATTAAATAAAATGGGAATAAATTGAGAAAAGAATTAAATAAAAGAAATTAAAATTAATAATAATAATAAAAATAAAAAAATAATAAAAAAATAATAATAGAAATGATAAAAGAATTAAAATAAAAGTTATAAGTCTATCTAGGAGTAAGTGCACCTCTTGAATGCACGTATGTCTACAACTCAGGAGTTAGTGCACAAATTAAGCACATGGTATCTACAACCTTGTGACTCATCTAGAAGGTTGGAAAAAGCTCGTGCTTAGTTATCAATGCTTATCTCGTCTTTTGGTTGTTTGTAGAGACATTCTAGGTGCTTCCTGAGAGTTCTTTATATTCAAGCACTCCTAGAAGCTCAGGGGGTGTATTTGGAGGACTTGGGAATGTTGGAGAAGGAGCTTGCTCTATAGTTTCTGAGGAGAAGTGATTTAGCATAAGTGTCCAGGTAGACACTCGTGATTTTTGCATATGAAATTTTCACTTCTTACACTTCCTGTCTTCCTTGTGTCTTCTGAATGCTTTCTAAGGATTTTCATATGTCGAATATCTTGGTTGTATGCATTTTGTCATGGGTAGTTAAATTCTTTATGAGAAAACCTCATATGTTTAGATCTGAAGAAACTATGGGGCTAGGGTTTTCAGATGCAATTGGACAAACCTATTAGAAGGATTAATGGGTAAATTTAGAGAACAAGGTATACTTTTCTTTATATATATATACACATATACATATATACATATACATATACATATACTTATACATATACATATATATGTACATGTATTAGCTTTGACAATTCTTTTAAATTGTTGATATTAAATCATTATGTGAGATGTTTATTAATAAAAACATTTATAAAAAATTAAAATTTAAAAAAATGATTTTGGGGAGGGACCCCACGTACCCCCAAACTACCAGTGG